>JALMGA010000011.1:5445000-5831453 GCA_023333525.1 Aspidoscelis tigris stejnegeri | reverse complement strand
GGAAATACACTCTCTTTCGGACCTTAACACATTCTTGTTCACTAGCCTTATCTCAGCCTCAGCTGAAACGTTAATTACGTTCCCCTGCACAATGTAGTGGTGTGCATATAATTTGGGCTACGTTTCCTTTCAGACCTTGTTACAGTACCAGAGAGCCGCTTTCGTGACACTTTGATGAATGTGTACTGTAAGCGTGGCTGAATCGCTGTATCTATGATTGAAGCTCTCTGTAACCTGCCTGTCAGCTGCCTGTAAGTCGTCGGCTGTTAACTGTTGTTTCTTTCACGCTTTCATGCGCCCGTTCCTTTTCTGCATTTGTAGTGCTTACTCCCACCCACCAGAAATTAAAGCCCCTTCCCTTCTGGAATGAATACAAGTCTCTCTCTTCCTTGCAAGTGATTCCAGGAACAAGCTACGCTGTGCAGTTCCTTTATGCTGCTCTGCTGAACTTTCTACTAGTATCCCTGACTTTATCTTGCCAGACATCTAAAAATCTTAACACAAACTACGTACCAGAATGCAGAGGGGTGGCGGCCTCTTCTGCCTCCCGCTGAACTCCCTGATGTTCCTCGGGAGGAGGAGGAGGAGGAGGAGGAGGAGGAGGAGCGCGAGTGGTGGATGTCTTGCGCCTGGGCAGCGTAATTTCTTCCTTCCCCAGCCGTGGAAAGACCACCCGCTCCACCGGGCTTTGGGATCCCTTTCTGCTCTGACCCAACGTGATAGGCGGGAGGGTGGGTCTCACCGGCAGCTCACGAAAGGTCTGGCTGGGGAACATGACCGCCCTTTTGAACCCCTCCATTCTAGGAAAAAACAAATATTTATTTATTTGTGTGCTTTTGTGTTTGCTTGTTTCTATCCCACCCGCCCCCGAGGGTCACCGTGCCGACTTCAACAGTCAGAGGGCACTAAGTGCGGCTCTCCCCTCCCCAGCAGGACTGCAGGACGCTAACCATCCAAGGCCTGGGGGAAGAGGGATGTTACACCTGGCACCCAGACCCCTACAGTGCCGGGGCTTCTCCTTGGAGGCTGTTCTAAAGCCTGGGGGCCAACGCAGAAAAAGCCCTCTGGCGTGCCTTCTGAGCATCTGCGTTGCTAGCCAGGCTTTCAGCAGGAAAAAAGACCTAAAGTCAAGAAAGGCCCCACCCGGCTGCTCGTGACTCCCCTTCCCTGCCCAGAGATGCCTCTGGACTGAGGGGAGATGGATGGTGGTGGCCTGAGAAGACACGGCCTCAACATGTGTGCGGGCAGCATGCTCTCCTGTCAGAGGGAAACGTTCCGGAAAGGTTTTGTTTCTTTTTCTGTGGCCAGGGTGAAATGTGAAAATCTCTGTCTTTCCCGTTCAACAAGGACTGACACGCTTTGGGGCTTAGGGGGCTCCGAGGTACCAGTCAGGTAGCTGGTCCCAAGCGACACCCCTAAAAAGGTTTCAGACTAGGCCTAGGCCTGCCCTGTGAACCCAGAGCATCTCAAGAAGACCTCTGGAAGAAGGAACTGGCCCGTCTCCCTGAGCCAGGCCTAACTCAGTGCTTCACCTGCTCAAACCTTCCAAGGCTCAGCTGAACCGTCTGCTGCAGGCGTCTTCTGCACAGCTGAGCGGAGCCTACAGGCAATGGCTTCTGGGGGATCCCCAAGCAAGGGTCACCATGGAAGGACAGCAGCCCCAGCCTTTAACTGTCCCTGGGGCCGCAAAGTGCCCTGATCCCATTTAGGCTGCCCAGGGGCAGCAGAGAGACACAAACCTGGCACTAACTCTCCCCACCCACCCACCCAGGGGTCTAGCAGCTTCTGCTCTCAGCCTGAACAGGCCATGGAGGTGGATCAGTGGCTGGATGGGGCAGAAATGGACAGGATGCCTTGTTCCTGGAGAAAAGCCTTTAATTCCTCTTTCTAAAATTTGGGGACCTCTGTGGACCCTCTGCATAAAAGAGAGAATATGATATTGGGAGCATCTGAATATTAGACGCTTTGTAAGAATCAAAAGGAGGGATGGATGTTTAACCTTAAGCATCATTGATCATCACAATGGGAGCAATGGGACGTCACTTTTAGACTGTTTAGTTCATCACAGGTTTTGCTATTTGCTATTTATTCTGTTCTTTTTTCCTTTCCTTTTCATTGGGTAATGATCTGTGTAATTCTTAATTCTACACACACACACGCACACACACACACACTGCTTCCACCCCACAGCCCTAGGCTCTACCTGCCCCCACCCTCTTGCTGCTGCTGCTGCTGCTGTTGTGCAGTCAATCTGGCCCTTTGTGACCCCCTGGACAGCAGCTAGCTGTGCGCCTCTGCCTCCCTCTGCCTGCCAGAGCCTGGCAACACTCATGTCCGTTGCTGCATGCACAATCTGTCTGCCTCTCCCCTTCCCCCCTTGCCTTTCCTCCTCCCGGCACCGGCGCCTTTTCCCCAGTCCTTTCCCTCCTCGGCTTCCCATTCAGAGCATGCGCAACCACGCCTGGGGGCTCCTGGCGCCAGCGAAGGGCCCAGTGCAGGGATCTTGCTCTCATGGCCTGGGAAAGCGCTCGCCCCAGCCTGGAGCTTGGCGAGGTTCTGGGTCCTTTGAGGTCCTCATCCTCCCTTCCCCAAACCAAGAACCACCTCGGGGTACCTAAGAGCAGATCCTCCCAGGGCAAGAGTCCCCCTTACCTGATCGACCCAAACGTGGTGTAGCTGGATGTTTGGGGAAGTCAAAGGGCCACTATTTGTGGCAATAATAATAATAGTAGTAGTAGTTTATACGGTCTACAGACCCCTTATGATAATAATAATCATATAATTCTGACAATAATAACACGAGAACAACAGTTCCCCGAGGAGCTGGCTAGGAGCCTGTTAAGCACCCTTGCTCAATGCGCAGCTCAGCCCAGGCCCCCAGAGCCCCAGCTTATAAGCAAGGGGCTCCCTTATGACATCAGCGGGCAAGGGGGGCACTCATCAGGGCTGGGGCAGGAGGTTGGGGGCCTTGCCAGGGTTGTTGCCCAGGGGCCCTCTGGGAGCTATTGGAAGCAGACGGACAGGCTAAAGCTTGGAGGAATGACCTGGGGGGAGCGGAGGGGCAAAACCTGGCCTTGTTTCTGGCTCATGGGAAAAGCTGTGACAAGTATCACTGAATAAACACACACAGCGACCTGGGGGTCACTCCTGGGACCTCCTCTAGCCCCAAAAATCTGGGGGCTCCCGTCCCATCTCACGTCCTGAACATCAGGGTTGGGCACGAATATTCGCACATTCAACATTCTAACAAACGGGTACAAATTTTGACCTCTGCGGACAAATCAATAGGGGGCCACACCCATTCATCCAGGTATCGGAAGGGTCTGGCATTCGTCGAACCTTCCGTTAAGGCCTCATCCCACCCATGGCCTCCCAGCCCCCACTTTACTTTTGTCTTAAATAGCAATTTTATTTATTGCTTTTATAAACAAAAGGAATAACGAGAGAAAAAGAAAAACAAACAAACATTGCCCACAGATAACAGAACACATTAACCCAACTCTTAACAACATTGGCAAATCCCTTTAACCCTGAAAGGTCACAAGTAAATACGTCCATAATTTCGATAATCCTTCTTTCATCTCTATCGGTGGTGCGTCATTGATAAATGCTGTATGTAACTTGCTCCAGGCATTTCGTAAACCTAGACGAAGACATTCACCAGAGTAGGAAAGCCACTGATGTCTAAGGCCATCAAATTTGTACACGTCCAGGATGTTACCCTACCACCTCTCACAAGACCATTTCCTTTTGTCTTTCTGCTCCCCGGCTATAACTCAGAAAGCCGCCCATAACATTCTATCAACTAGGTATTTATATGGTACCAGTGCTGAATGATCTTGGTAAACTTGCAAAAGACACAGTCCAGGATGCGGCTTATATTAATTCCAAAACCATTTTGCCTTTCCAACATTACTTCATACCAAAATTTTGCAGCTTTTTTGCATGTCCACCACATGTGGAAATACCTTCTCCTGTTGGCACCTGAGGACAAAAAAGATGGAATCCTAAGGGACACCTGGGTCAGAGTCCTATACAATCTTAATATAATTTTCCTATTCAACTCTTTAATCTTAATTTGCTGTAATTTATTAATTTCTTTAACTTTCATTCTCATCTGCTTCTAATAAGAGCATAAGAGAAGCCCTGCTGGATCAGACCAGAGCCCATCTAGTCCAGCATCCCGTCACACACAGTGGCCCATCAAATGCTCATGCGCATCTCAAGCAGAGAGAAGGACAAACCTATTCCTGCTCTTGAATCTCAGCAAATGGCCTTAGATGGGTCCTGCTTCCCCCGCCCCAGCCTGAAAGATATACTGTACCTAGGCATTCATTCTAGTAGCCATTGATACATCTGTCATCCATAAATTTGTCTAACCCTACCTTAAAGTCCTCCAGGCTGGTAGCTGTCACCCCCTCTTCCGGCAGCAAATTCCATAAACCGATGACCCTCTGGGTGAAGAAATACTTCCCCTTGTTGGATCCGCTTTATAGAGTGCCCTCTGGTTCTAGTGCTGTGCGATAGAGAAAATTATTTTTCTCTATCCACCTTTTCTATCCCATGCATAATTTTATATACTGCAATCAGGTCCCCTCTTAAGCGCTGTCTCTCCAGACTGAAGAGGCCTAGACGTTGCAGCCTGGATTCGTAAGGGAGGTGTTCCAGAGCCTTAATCATTCTGGTTGCCCTTCTCTGCACCTTTTCCAGTTCCAGAATATCCTTTTTGAGATATGGTGACCAGAATTGTACACAATTTTCCAAATGTGGCATCACCATAGATTTCTAGAGGCAAAATGACACTTGCTGACTTTTTTTGTGCTCCTCAAAATCTTTCTTAGCTTTCCTAATGGTCATTTTGCATTTTCCTTGCCAGTGTCTGTGTTCCCTCCTTTTCTCCTCATTTGGACAGGCCTTCCATTTTTTAAATGAACTCTTCTTGTTTTTAATGACTTCACCTACTCACTTGTGAGCCACATGGGTTTCTTCTTGGACCAAGAAGTCCTCTTTCTTCTTTTAGATATGCATTTTAGGAAATCCACCTTCCATCCATCAGTCAGTGACAAAATATGGTCTGTGTTGTTCACTAATACCTTATGTATCCTAGCACAGATACCTCTTCTAGTCTTCAGCCACTTCCTATTACTTCTTCCAGACACTTCTATGGGTTCATCATTATGTTCTGTATGTTATTCCTCCTCAGGAAATTTAAAGCTAATATTTGTGACCATTCATCTGATTTTGCCCCATTTCTTTCATTGAATCAATCCTTGAAGTAAACCATGTGGTCATCCTGCAATTGGCCTAAAATTCGACCATTTAGTACTTCTAGCTTGTCATTAATATGGCTTATCTTGACCATCTGTCTACCAGTTTTCCTTGCCACTTTCCATACGTTCAAAGTTACCTGCATGGGGCCATATACCTTATTGACCACTTTATTCTCCATTTTAGCAAAAACTACTGACCTAACTCCTAAATTAGCCATTGCCCAGTCCAGCCTAACCCATTTAGCTGGTCTATTATCATCTCTTTCCAACAGTTTCGTTATCTGGTATGCCTCATAATACTTCCCCAAGGCTGGGATGCCTTTTGTTGCGTGCAGAACCTTTCTTTTAATCCACGTTCCCTTTTAAAAACCTCATGGTTAGTTTCCTGCAGTCCTGCTGGGGAAGGGAGAGCTGTACTTGGAACTCTCTGACTGTTGAGGTTGGCCCAGTGACCCTCGGGGGTGGGAGGGACAGAAACAAACAAACACACAAATAAATAGCTAAGTGATTGCTTTTTCCTGGCATGGTGGGTTCCAGAGAAGGAGGCTCATGTTTCCCAGCCAGACCTTCTCTGGGGCGCTTGTCAGACCCACACACCCTCCCACCCATCAGGTTGGGTCCCAGCTGAAGGGCATCCCAAGCCCAGGCGGAGCACATTGCCCTTTGCCAGCTGGTGAAGGAGAAGAATAACCACCGCCACCCTGGTGCTGGTCGTCCGGCCCTCCCCCTCCTCCCCCTCCTCCTGAGGACCTCCCCCCTCACTCAGGATCCTGATCCACAGGCCAACATGGCCTTTTATGTAGAGCTGGCGAGGGCAGCAGTGCCCAGCAGGGACCAAAAAGTTCCCAGCGCCATCTCCCATACATGACGCCTCTGGGGGGCTCAGAGAACCTGGTGGTGGCATTTGGGGAACTCTGGGCACTCAGGGTGGCTGCTTGGCCAAAACAGTGGATATGAAAAAGGTGGGTGCCTGTGTGTTGGCAGATGTGCCCCCCCTTCCTGGGCCAGTTCCCTGTGGGGCTTCAGCTTCCTCCCTCCTTAGGCTCAGAAAGAGCACATGAGTTCCGAAAAAAGGCTCAAGAGTATAATCCAAGGGTCACCCCTGGTCCAGCTTGGGTTTCAGGCCATGGCTTTTTGTGGGGGTCTCAGCAATCCTGGGGAAGGGGGTGTGTGCCTCCATTGTCAGCCATGTAGATCCACGTGTGTCTCTCTTGCCTGCTCTAGAACTCTCTGATGAAGCATTTGGCTTCTTGTGGATGAAGTAGCGCCTCCAAGAGGGTTGACTCAAGGAGGCCCTGTCCCTGATGGGGGAAGAGAACTACTGTCCGCCATTCTGGACTGCCTCCATCAGGGAACCAAGGTGGGTCCAGAATGCATCCCTCCAAACGCGGAACCACCCCAGCCCCTCCTTGTCATCCGCTTTGCCGAAGTTTATTCAGACACCGGTTCTCATTCCATCCACAGCAGAAAAAGGCCAAAATGGAGTGGGACAGAAATTTGGTGGTGCCAGGACAGGGTAGAAATACGTGGGGCAAAGGAATCAGCTGTGTGTTATGAAAGGAGTAGAAATAAAATGCCACCTTCAAACCCTCTGCCACAATATATCTCAATGGCACTCCTGGCACCAAGGCAAGGGGAGAGTGAGGCCTTGGGGGCTGTGCTGTGCATTTCCCCTCCATTGTATGGGCAAGGGAGGGGCAGAGGCTGACAAATCTTCTTGTGCATTCAAAACACTGTACAGGTGTCATGTGGAATCCACCCCGTGAATGTAGGGTTTTGAATTCACTCACGAATTTTCAGATGAATATTTGTGCACACGAAATCCCCCCCCCCCCATTCACCTGTTGTCAATGCTGACACCATGCACCTTCATCCTAGGCACTCCCAGGTCTGCGTGCGTGTCATGTTCTGGATACATGACCCAGTAGGACTTGGCCCAGGGAAGAAGCCTTGGAGCCAGGGAAAGGCTTTGCTGCTTCACTTCTGCTGGAAATCAGCTGTTAACACAGGCTTTGTTATGATAGGTTTTCCCAGGCTTCGCCAGCACAATCCTGGATGGCGGTGTTCCACTTACCTACCTTAATCCAGATCTAAGATGATCGAGATCTAAGGAATGGGTCCTTCAACTCATCCGGATTTAGTAGATCTGGATCTAAGGAGGTATCCAATGTGTCTCCACGGGCAGTGTAGCACCCAATAGCAATGGGTGCTAGCGTGCTTGCAGTGGAAATGCCGGAGCATCCATGTGGTGAATCCATGTTTTTTGGGGGGAGCTATGCTATGGCGTGTGTGTGTGTGTGTGTGTGTGTGTGTGTGTGTGTGTGTGTGTGTGTGTGTGTGTGTGTGTGTGTGCAAACTCCATAGACGCCCTGGAGATTCTTTGAATATCCTCCGGAGCAGCTGCAGAGAATCTTCAGTGTTTGTGGCCAATTGCTCTAGAGATTCTCCAGAGCTTTGGACAAAGCTCCGTAGAAATGGCATTGCTCTGACAGATCATCTTTGAAGCCTGTGCTTTTCTCCAAAGTTTCCTCTGGAGCTGTCTTCAGAGATTATGCACAGGCTTCAGAGCTTCGGGTTTCGAGGCACCCACCAATGGGTGCCCATTCCCGAGCCCACCCCTAGACCCCATTGCCCTATCACAGTGGAAACGCACTCCGTATAATCCAGATTTGATGCCTGAAGACCCCATTGTAGACCCCTTTATGGGGTCTACAAGAAATCCGGATTAAAGGTCCTGAAAGACCCAATTAATCTGGATTTCCCTAGAACATCTGGCTCTAATGGGATCTGCTGTGGAAATGGGGTCTTCCTGCTCTGAGCCTAATGGTGTCCCTAATGGGTACTTAGTGCTAGTGGGGAAAAAAACCCTGGAGATCAACCGCAAGTTTATGGTTGATTCGATTAGACTAGAAAATGGGGGGAGGGGGAATGAAGAGGCTGGAGACAAAAATCAGGAGGAAATCAAGCCAAGTTTAATCTTGCCAGGGGTTTAAATACAGCCAAAAAGGGGTGGGGAGGAAATGACGTCGAGGCAACATCTGGGGATGTCATTGGAAGAAGGCTGGAGCCAAGCAGGTCAGATGTCCTTGGTGATGTCACATCCTCTGGTCAGTGGTGGGAAAGATCTTCCGCCAAAAGAGCAGGACAGCTGTACTTTAAGTCCATGTAGCTGAGTAATGCCATTACGCCGACTGGCAGCGGCACAGAGTGAGAAAGAGGGAAGTACCTTGCCAGCGCTCAGCGTGCAACGTAAGAAAATACCTAGCACTTTATCTCGAGGCTTTTACAGCTATTCTAGGTGATGCAACCAGCAAAAGACCTTATAAATAAAGTGAAGGGCTGAAAGCAAAGCCAGGGGAGGAAGGCTGCGTAGCCTAGTGGTTGCTACAAATTAACTTTTTTTACAGATTAAAAGGTATGAAAATAAAATGTACAGAAAGTATCAACACAATGACTAAGCAATTTTAAAAAGATGAGCTAAACACGCAAGCATAACAGTCACTAAAGGGTTGGTGGCCACCAATGAAAGGAAACTTAAATGCCTAGAGCCGGCTACAAAACAAGGAAGAAACTAATTCAAAACTGTCTAAAAGGCTTATCAAACATTATAGATAGATAGATAGATAGATAGATAGATAGATAGATAGATAGATAGATAGATAGATAGATAGATAGATAGCAGACAGACAGACAGACAGACAGACAGACAGACATATGGAAAGAAATTTCATGAGTTAACTCAGTGTCCCATATATATATATATATATGGGACATTGAACAAACTTAAACAAAACTATCTCTATATTGCTGCACAAGTAACATTTCACATGGCTTTAGAGGGGGTGCAGGTTAGAGGTCCTCGGTGCTTCCCCAAGGAGGCCGGTCTCGGGTGGCTGGAGGTTCTGTGGCAGGCTAAAGTTCCTGGGCTGTCCCTGGTTCCCCCACTGGCAGCCTGGCTGTCACTGGCTTCTGGATAGCTGGCTTGACACACCTTGCTGGAATCCAGGTAGAGAAACCTGTATGGGATTGGACACAAGCATAGCCTCTGGCTTATCTTATTAAGGAGGTTGGACCTAACCATCGTGGGTCAGGAAGGATTCTATCATTAACTTGAGCTCTGAGTTCTGCTACTAGCTGACCAAAATGTCTCTCGGTAGGGGAATTTTTTGAAACGAGATGCAGAGCGAGGTGATTCACAGTCAATAAAACCTTGGACATGGTGCTCCCCACCTCTGCTGGTCTTATCCCTCCTTCTTGATTAATCGATTTTAAATGTTTTTTCAAAATGTTCTTTAAGGCAAGATGAGGTCTTTCAACAATGGCTTGGCCCGTGGAATGGAAAGGAATTTCATGTGTTAACTCAATGTCCCATTTTTGGTAAAAGTCAAGGAGTTTTCCAGATTGATATGCTGCACCATTATCTGTCTTGATGCTTTGTGGTCTTTCCATGACGGTGAAGCATTGTAGAAGGTGGCTGATGACAGGTTCCGCACTTTGCCTTCTCTGTGCGGTGGCCATACGTAGCTGGAGTAGGTGTCGACAGTGACATGAAGAAATGTTGCTGGCTTCAATTCTGGGCAATGAGTTATGTCCATCTGCCAAAGCTGGCATGATTCTGTGCCCCGAGGGTTGCTTCCGTAAGCGAAATGGTGAGGCATAGAAGCACAATGTGGGCAGGATTCCACAATGGTGTGTGCTTCATTGGGTGCAATGGGGAATTGTTTGCGTAGTACCTTGGTGCTCTGATGGAAGAAGGCATGGCTGGCAATGGGGTCGGTAAACAAGCCCATCACCCTCAGGGCTTCATCTGCTTTTCGGTTTCATTCTGTCAAGGGTCCTGGCAGGTTGGTGTGGCTCCTGATGCGTGCTGCGAAGAATCTTCTCATGCACTGTTGTAGCAGGGAATGAAGCTTTAAAAACAACTTATAAATTCAGCATCAATGGCTTGTGGGAGCCGCTGTATCAACTGATATACATACAGTGATTCTGTGATCAAATTAACGTCTTGGTATTGGAAAGTTTCAAATGCCAGAATGACTGCGCTGCTGTCTGTGATTCGGTAAATAAAGGGTGCCACTGAGAATCCTGGTCTTGATACACGAAAACAGCTCTCTTTGGCGAACCATCCGTGTACAGGGTTAAGGCATTCTTGATTGGAGCACTGGCACATGTGGGCAGAAGGTGCACCTTTACCTGTGTAACTAATTGTAGGAGTTGTTCTGCAGGCAGGTTCAACTTAACATCTCCCACGTATTCTGGTAAGATTCATCAGTCTGTAGAAGAAAATCATGCGGAGACTTGTCTAATGCAAAGTAGATGCAGGTCACATCGTGCCCATTCAAGCTTTTGGCTCTGGTTCTAGCCCTTATGGCCAAATCTGCCAAAGCGTGGGCATTGCTGTAAATGTTCCTGGGTGGTATATTAGACAGATAGAGCCATTCAATGATGGAAACTTTGATCTGTAGTCAGCAAGGCTCCATAAGGTGACTGGCCTGTTTATAGATCTGCAAGTTGCAGGGCTTGGTTTTGTGGTGGCCCGTCCATAAATTGTCTGGAAAGCAGGGAATTGACTTCTGCAGTGAGTGTGTGGACTGAGGCAGAGTCCCTGTCCCCTCTTCAGAGATCCAAGAGTGGCTTCAGAAGGTCGCTGGGTAACTTGAAATAGGGACAAGCCCAATTCAGCTGTCCCAGGCATTGCTGCAGCTCTACCAATGTCATGCTGGCTGGCGGTGCCAATTGCGGATAGGAAGGCACTGAACTAGACTGTAGCACCTTGTGTCCCAGGTAAAGGTAGGTTTTCATGTCTGTGTCATGTTCTCCCATAATGCTCTTTAAGGATTTCTTGCAATCGGAATTAGCATTCTCCAAGTCCACTTGTTTCACCAGCACTTTGGCAGCTAAGGCACTTTCTACCTGCCGCTCAACAGCTGGTTGCAGTCTTTTAATGAAAAGCCCTATAGTCGTCACCATTAGCCTGCCTTACAGTAGCAAAGGACCCAGCCGGATCCCGGGTACCGGGAATTTTTGCCCTTGCAGCTTGAGCAGCTTTTGCAGTGAGAGGAAAAGCTCTCCTAAGCAAGGTTTCCTGGGCAGGCATATCAGAAAAATTCCCTTCCCCTTTTAACATCTCTAGGGTGAGAGGGTTGGGGTGCGTGGCATCTTCTCTGGAGATTATAGCACATTGTTCATTGTTTTCCTGTTGCCAGACCAGGAATTGTGCAGGGGACACAAGAGTTTTTACGAGATTTCTCCAATCTGAAGCGGTTAGATTGGCTGCAGCTGTTGCTTCCAAGAGAGTTTTAGAAAAACTGGATGAAATGTCATAATGGGTGACACTACGTTTCAGTCCTTTAAACAGTGAGACAGATTAAGGTTCCTGTCTGGGAGCCTGATTTCCCTGCCTCACAACTGGTAGGAAAGAAAGCAGCCTCAGATCTTTGGGATCGTTTGAAGTTGTGCTTGAGCCAGCATTCACTGCAATGAAGCATTATGGGCTTCAAAACATTTTAATCTGGATTAATTGTGTGGCTATAGATATCAGTAGACGGGGGCGCTGTAGCGCCAGTGAAATTTCCAGGAAAGCTTTCAAAAATTAGGTTGGATGCCGAGAGTTGATGGAAAAACTGAGGCTTGGGCTTTAGATCGTTGTTAGGGTGCACTGTGGAGATTGGGCTTGGCCATGGAGATGGCTGGAGAGCGGCAGAAGGAGGGTAGCTAGTCCTCTCTCTTGGCTTTGCATCTGGTTCCATTTTTAAGGCCACCATGCATAATTCCCAAGCTAGCATGGTTTGGGTTTTTCGGGAGGATGTGTATTAAACCTTTGCCCTAGGATCTTCCACGTGGCTATTTCCAGTGATTGAGGGAAATCTGGCCACCTTTTCAAAATTGCCTTGGCTAGCTTGATCAAGGACTTTTTAAGACATGCATTTGCAGCAGAGGATTAATGCTGTGTGCAGGGCAGGTAAGTTTTTGCTTGGTTGGTCTCCTTCCATTGCGACTTGGAACAAGGAAAGAAAGAAGGAAAAAGGAATACTGCACGGGTTCACGTGGGTTTTGCCCCATTCAGCAGCCCATGAGGTCTCTCCCATAAAGGATTGCCTCTTTGATGGCTCGTGGTGATGATCCTCTAGATTTTGTCCCATGCATGAATCAGTTGGCTCCATGTTGAGGTGCCAGCTATCTTATTCCGGATACGTGACCCAATAGGACTTGGCTCAGGGAAGTAGCCCTGGCAGTACGGGAGAGGATTTACTGCTGCACTTCTGCTGGAAATCAGCTTTTAACACCGGTTTGGTTATGATAGATTTTCCCAGGCTTTGACGGCACAGCCCTGGAGATCAGCCACGAGTTTATGGCTGACCCAATTAGATGAGAAAACAAGGAGGGGAATGAAGAAACTGGAGGCAGGAATCAGGAGGAAACCAAGCCAAGTCTAATCTTGCCAGCGGTTTAAGTACAGTCAAAAAGGGGCGTGGAGGAAATGACATCGAGGCAACATCTGGGGAGGTGATTGGAGGAAGGCTGGTGTCAGGCAGGTCGGATGTCCTTGGTGATGTCACATCCTCTGGTTAGTGGTGGGAATGATCTTCAGCCAGAAGAGAAGGACAGCTGTACTTTAAGTCCACATGGCTGGGTAACACCATTATGCGGATCAGCAGCGGCACAGAGTGAGAAAGAGGGAAGTACCTTGGACAGCACCCAGCGTGCAATGTAGGAAATTACCTAGCATTCTATCTCGAGGCTTTTAGAGTATTCCTGGTGAGGCAACCAGCGAAAGACCTCGTAAATAAAGGGCTGAAAGAGAAGCCTGGGAAGGAAGGCTGTGCAGCCTGGTGGTTACTACATATCACATTTCTTGTGTTTATATATATAAATTTTTACATATAAAAAGGTAGGAAAATAAAATGCACGCAAAGTATCAACACTGAAAGTATCAACACAACAAGTAAAACACTTAACAAAAGATGAGCTAAACACGTGAGCATAACAGTCACTAAAGGGTTGGTGGCCACCAATGAAAGGAAACTTCAATGCCAAAAGCCGGCTACAAAACAAGGAAGAAACTAAATCAATACAAGTTGAGGCCGTATCTTCTTGGGCCGCCACCATCCATCTCCCCTCAGTCCAGAGGCATCTCTGAGGAGGGAAGGGGAGTCAGGGGCAGCCTGGGGGGGGGGTCTTTCTTGAATTTCGGTCTTTTTTCCTGCTGAAACCCTGGCTAGCAATGCAGATGCTGAGAAGGCACGCGAGAGGGCTTTTACTGCGTTGGCCCCCAGCCTCCAAGGAGAAGCACCGGCACTGTAGGGGTCTGGGTGCCAGGTGAATTTTTCTCCCCCTAAGCCCCAAAGCGTGTCAGTCCTTGTTGAACGGGAAAGACAGATTTTCAGATTTCACCCTGGCCGCAGAAAAAGAAACAAAACCTTTCCGGAACGTTTCCCTCTGACAGGAGAGCATGCTGCCCGCACACATGTTGAGGCCGTGTCTTCTCAGGCCACCACCATCCATCTCCCCTCAGTCCAGAGGCATCTCTGGGCAGGGAAGGGGAGTCACGGGCAGCCGGGTGGGGCCTTTCTTGACTTTAGGTCTTTTTTCCTGCTGAAAGCCTGGCTAGCAACACAGATGCTCAGAAGGCATGCCAGAGGGCTTTTACTGCGTTGGCCCCCAGGCTTTAGAACAGCCTCCAAGGAGAAGCACCGGCACTGTAGGGGTCTGGGTGCCAGGTGTAACATCCCTCTTCCCCCAGGCCTTGGATGGTTAGCGTCCTGCAGTCCTGCTGGGGAAGGGAGAGCCGCACTTAGTGCCCTCTGACGGTTGAAGTTGGCACGGTGACCCTCGGGGGCGGGTGGGATAGAAACAAGCAAACACAAAAGCACACAAATAAGTAAATAAATATTTGTTTTATCCTAGAATGGAAGGGTTCAAAAGGGCAGTCTTGTTCCCCAGCCAGAACTTTAGAGACCTGCCGGTGAGACCCACCCTCTCGCCCATCACGTTGGGTCCCAGCAGAAAGGGATCCCACAGCCAGGTGGAGCGAGTTGTCCTTCCGCAACTGGGGAAGGAGGAAATTAAGCTGCCCAGGCGCAAGTCATCCGCCGCTCGCCCTCCTCCTCCTCCTCCTCCCGAGGAACACAAGGGAGTTCAGAGGGAGGCAGAAGAGGCCGCCACCCCTCTGCATTCTGGTACGTAGTTTGTGTTAAGATTTTTAGATGTCTGGCAAGATAAAGTCAGAGATACTAGTAGAAAGTTCAGCAGAGCAGCATAAAGGAACTGCACAGCGTAGCTTGTTCCTGGAATCACTTGCAAGGAAGAGAGAGACTTGTCTTCATTCCAGAAGGGAAGGGGCTTTAATTTCTGGTGGGTGGGTGTAAGCACTACAAATGCAGAAAAGGAACGGGCGCATGAAAGCATGAAAGAAACAACAGTTAACAGCCGACAACTCACAGGCAGCTGACAGGCAGGTTACAGACAGCTTCAATCAGAGATACAGCGATTCAGCCACGCTTACAGTACACATTCATCAAAGTGTCACGAAAGCGGCTCTCTTGTACTGTAACAAGGTCTGAAAGGAAACGTAGCCCAAATTATATGCACACCACTACATTGTGCAGGGGAACGTAATTAACGTTTCAGCTGAGGCTGAGATAAGGCTAGTGAACAAGAATGTGTTAAGGTCCGAAAGAGAGTGGATTTCTGAAAGCACATTTTCCTTAAAGCAGTCCTGACAGTTTGGACAGCACCCATTTTTCTCCAAGGGGGATGGAGTCAAGGTGATCCCTGGCACATCTGGGAGTCCAGTCCCCAGTCCCCCTCCTTTTGGCCCCGAGGGAGGCAGGGAGAGGGGGTTCGCATGGTCTGGAGCACAGTCTAGTCAATATCCACTTTATAAATTCTGTACTTAAAATAATAATGTCTGTACTGGCGGGGGGTGGGATAAGGTCTTTAGAAGGCCTTGATCCTCAGGCTGACTCTCTGCACCCGTGAAATTCTCTTTTGCAGCTGAGGAGCCAGTGGTGGGTTGGGAAAGAGCCCTTGGGTGTAGCGGTACACACGAAGCCATTGCCCACAATTGATTCGATGTGAATTGAACGTGGGGCAATTCAGCTTTGGCCGGATCCCACCCCCGTGAATGTGGGGCTTCGTATTCATTCACGAATTTTCAGATGAATATTTGTGCACAAAATGAAGCGAACCCCCTCCCCAACACCGTGCCCCTTCGTCCCAGGCCCTTCCAGGTCTGCGCGCGCAGCTCTCCATGCTGGGATCGTGATCTCTGGTTGGAGAGTTTCGGGCTGAAAGCTGGAGGTGCATTCTCGGACTCTGAAGAGCACCCAAATAGGCCAGGAACAGCCTCTTACTTTTCCGGGGGCTGCGGTGGCATCCTCAGGCCTATTTCAGGGATCTTCAGGGGCTGGCAAAGCACTTCCAACTTCTTTTGCGCAGCTCCTCAAACGAGGATTGCGTGATGCAAAACTGGAAGGCCTGGTTCGGCCTCCAAAGAGGGCCAGAATAGACCTGGGGACACCACCACGTGGTCTTCAGAAGTGGAAGGGGGCACAGCGGAGGGGGAGGGGAGTCTGCCCTGGCATTTCTGGGCCTATTTCTGTGGTCTTTGGAGGCCAAACAGGCCTTCCGCTTCTGGGCACTCAGCTCCCCATAAGGGGATGGTGCTACATGGTGGGAGCTGCACATTATGCGAATTTACTCCCGACTGTCATCCTACGTCTTGATCCGGCCTACAGGCCGAAAGTGGACTCCACCTTGCATAGGTCACAGGAAGTGTATGTCCCTTCACTATGCCCTAAGCCAAAACATCGTTTAGAGGAGCAGTGGCATTGTTTAGTTGTAAGAAGGGCCATTAAAACTTATATGGAAAGGACAAAGGTCATTAGAAAGACATTGTCTATGTTTGTTTGCTTCCACCCAGCATACCTGGGGGAAAAGGCTTCACCTAAAGTTGTAGCAGCCTGAATCAGGGCAGCCATATACAAGCGGATTCGACGCGCAGTGCAGCAACACCGGCAGCATTCGCAACTAAGCCAGGTTACAGGAGATATGTAAGGCGGCTGCGTGGACATCACCATCTACATTTAGCGTCCACTGCAGGTCAGCTGAGGCAGCCTTTGGATGAAGGGTACTTCAGCAGCTGGTGCCTGCGACGGTATGTATTTCTTGAATACCTCCTTTTCTTTATGCCACCCATGAGGGAAGCTTCGGTACATCCCACAGCGAGTCTGCTCCATCCGTCGGGGAACGGAAAGTTGTCTTACTTACATGAGCTTCTGCTCCTGACGGATGGATGCGGACTCCACCCTCCCTACTAATCATGTTTCTTGTATATTATTAGGTACCATCAAGCTCTATTCCATCTACACTCCCAGCGTAAGAAATGAGGAGCCCTGCAGTTGGCAGTTGACAGCTGGGGAGAAAATTCTCTAGGGCTCCCCCTGGCAGTCGTGGTCAGCTACAGCCACCGGAGATAACCTGGGGGCATCTGGTATTCACTGAAGCTTTGACGGAAGCCTCAACGAATACCGGCCGCCAATGTCAGAGTTTGTACCAGAAATTCTACGAATTTCAAATGTATCGAATATTCATCTCCATCCCTCCATGGGTGTTTTGACCACAATGGCTGTCTGGTGACCTCAAGACATTTCCCCCGGCAGGGTCACCGTCTCCTCTCTCCCTTACTCCCCTCCTAACCTCTAACTTTATTCTGGCAGTCACCAATGTCAACCGCCCAGGCCCGCCTCAGGTCCTTTGTGGCATCGAGGGCCCCAGCTGCCACGGGTACCGTCATGGCCCCGAGCCCACCTCCAAAAGCCGAGGTAAAGTGGGGGATCTCTGCTTTCCCTCCCTCCCCATATTGGGCACAGTCTGCCTCCATGTGAGACTAACTCACCTTTTCTCCCCCTCAGCCTGCCCTCTTCAAATACTTCGACCTCAAGCTGAGGGAGGCGAGGCGTCCATCTGTGGCAGCCGAATCCATCACCTCCCTTCTCGGCTGCCACAGGGAGGACAACCAGGAGGTGAGTGATGGCTGTGGGGTTCTCCCCAGGTGTGGATGTCCCGCCTCCCTAGGGCAAACGTTTGGGTGGTCTGGGGCTCCAGTCATCCAGGACTCCAATCTGGCCTGCTGGAAGAAGCAGACCAAAGCAGCCGGAAGGACCAGAGTGGAGAGGGCCGTTCTGCCCCAGGTCTCTGGGTATTACCCCCGAGCTTCCAGGTGAAGAAGCTCAGTGGTCCAGCCCTATTGACCCTTTCATGCCTCCGAGGGGAACTCTGGCCATATGTCCCTCACTCTGCTGCCACAGCCACTGTCCTTTTGGCCTCAGTGACAGGCCTCCATCCTTCCCCTTCCCACCAGAACAAAAAAGGGGACTAGTAAGGGACAAATTCTTCTCATGGGCTCCTGGGGTCCCTGGAGAACTTTCAGGCTCAGCACAGGCTGGCCTTTAATCAGCGTTGGAGGCGTGGGTGTGTCGATGCTTCCAGTTCTAAGGTGCAAGAGGCATTCTGGCCCACAGTCGCTTCAAAGCACAGAGAGGAAACTCTCTGAGCAGGATTACTGCTCCAGGAAGTGCAGCCCTAAAGAAGGCCTTTTGGACCTCCAAACACTCCTTGGGGCATGTTCCCACCTGCTGCAAACGTTCGACCAGAGTAATCCAGGATCCGAACCCGGATTACTCTGATCCGGATTTCACAGGGAACAGCACTGAACGTGATGCGGGCTGTTCCCACATCGAACTCACAGGTTCGCACAAGCACACCTGCAAATGGTGAACGGTGCTGTGCAGCATTTTTCAATCTGCCACCACATTGCCTCCCCACACCACCTGCTCCCTGTGCTAACCCCGGCCTCCTCCTCCCTCTCTGATCCTGCAACAACCGTTGCAGTCACTCCTGCTGGGACTAAAATCCGGACAGGTCCTGAAAAGGCCTCATTAATGAGGATGTTATTTTCCCCGGACTTCTGCAGGGGTTTCTGCAGAAAATCCAGGGAAAAGGAACCGGCATGGGGACGAACCTTCCTGGAGTTGGACAACTAGAGAATTTAATGGGATCGCTCCATGCCGAGTCCAAATCCAGTCCAGATTTCTGTGCCTTCGGGAACTTGACCTTGGAGCATCAAAGTCCTTAGAATGGTTCTTCTCCTCTTTCCCATTAGGACACCTATGTGAGAAAGATGGCCCGGGTGCAGAATTGGTTGCACCACTGCTACCAGGGGGCCATCAAAAGGGTGGGGGCCGAAGACCTGGCGCCCCACGTGGAGTTGATTTTGACTGACGGCCTCTACCATTTCAATGTTGGCACTAAGGTACTGCTCTTTTTCCCTTAGCTGGCAGACGACATGGGTTGTCAGGGGCTTTATATGCCAGGTTCAGAGCCCGGGGCAGATTTGCAGGGCAAAGAGCTCCTTCCTCCTGGCTTTCAGGAATATCTATCTGTAGAATGGAAATTCTGCCTTAGGTCCAAAGAGGCCAGGGTGATGCCACCACCCTCTTCATGCCTGATTCCCCCCACAGCCCTGTGAGGTCTCTGAGGCCAAGGCTCTAGGCTTGATCCTGGCACTCCAGCCACTAGGCGATACTGCCTCCCTGATCCAGCCTCTGTTCAGCTGTGCTCAGGTGCCAAGGGATCAGTTTCCCTTCAAGACAGAACAAAGTTCCCCCCTCCCTCCCAGGTTAAGGGTTCCAGGTGACTTCCTGGAGGCTTCCTGAAAGGGAGGATTGGGTCGAAGGGAAAATGAACACCTTCTTCAGCCCATCCTTTATTGGAGCTGGCGGGCATTGCACGTAGTGGCCCAGAGGTTCATCTTGGGAGCAAAGAGGGCAACCGTCCCCCGCTGGTCCCTTAGAGGCGGTCATCTTGGACAAGAAGGGAACCTTTAGGTGAGAGCAGTTAGGGAAAGCTGAAGCAGAGGTCCCAGAGGGGAAGGGTCTTCGTTCCCTTGCCCGGCAGGCAGGTCTGCCCCCCCCCTTACTTCTCCCACCGAGTCTCCCTCCCTCTGTGGCTTTTAGGACCAGTCAACCATGGAGGCATTCCTAAACACTTTACGCCAGGTGTCGGAGGCTCTCCAGAAGGGACACGGGGCACCCATGGCACTGTCTCTAAAGGGGGAGATTGCCAAGTCCGTCCATGTAAGGAGAACGGGTCAGAGGGGTGCTATGTGCACCAGGAGCCCCTGGGAGGTGTGGGTGGGGAGGGACCAGAGTAGGAGAGGCAGGCTCTGCTCCCTCGGGGGAAGAGGTCCGGCTGGACAGGGGAAGTAGGTGAAGGAAGCACCCCTCTGGCTTGCCTCCTCCTTCCTGGCTGGAGGTGCACGTGAAGCAATGGGGAGAAAGGGGTGCAAAGGATGTTGCAGACTGTGAATTCAAAGCCCCGGGAGGGACCCTTCCAGTCCTGCAAGCCCCCAGACCACCTAGTTGCCTGTAGGGAAGGCCACCGCCAAGGCAGACCCCTCTGCCTTCCCCAGGGCTGGTTGCCAGAGACAGGGGGCTTTGTCCGTGGCCCTTGTTGCTCCTGGTGGCCGTCGGCAAAGGGACTACTGAATGGGTTGGGCTGGGCGAGGGGCTGGTGGTGCTCCTGGAGTCCTGTTGAGCCCTGTTTTCCTCCACCACAGGCCATCCTTGGGGAAGAACATTCCAGCCTTCTGCATCTTCGCTGCATCTTCGCTGCCCATCTAACGTATGTATGGAGGTTTCCTGTTTATTGGTTTGTTTGTTTCTTTACATTTCTATGCTGCCCCATACCCGAAGGTCTCTGGGTGGGTAACAACAGATTAAAAACAAGATACTTTGGTCCTTCCGATCAGGCCTCTCTTGCGCCCAGCTAGGAGTGCAGTTATAGTTACTATTATGATCAGCTGTAGGTTTGGTTGCCTTCTCGGTGGTGGCCCCCAGGTTGTGGAATAAGGTCCCCGCTGAGGTATGCGCTGCCATTGGCTTCAGTTTGTCCATTTCATCATTTCTTTTGTGCTTGAGATCTTTGGGAATGGGGCAGGATAAAAATACTTCCCTTTTGGTACCTGGTCACAACATAGATCTTCCCCCAGGTGTCAAGACAGTTACCTCTCTCCTTATCTTGGCCTGCAGATTGTTGGGGGGGGGGGAGAGTTGATATCCCCTTCCCTTCAGTTTTTTTCTTTTTTAATTGGGTCCTAGTGCTTTATGCAGGAGCTCCAGTTGACAGCCAGGATAACCATGCCAATAAATGTACCCTCCGCCCCACAGTTAGGCACATCTGCAGGAGCCTTGAGCATCTCATACAGGACTGGTGACCATGCGCCTCCTTACCCGATCTGAGAAGAACCTGATCTGGCTGTCCTAGACTCAGGGTCCCCCACTGGATCAAGAAGGCTCAGGCCGTCTTTTTGGGCTTCCACCAAATGCTCTTTGGGTGCCCTTTCTGTGGCGACAGAACAGCACCCTCCACTCTGCTGAGGCTGCACGAATCAAACAGCCCTGGATTCCATTCCCTCTGCTGCTCCCCTTACAGAGGACTGGGGGACTGTGAAAGCAGGGGAAGATCTCCAGGGCCTTCGTCCCTACCTGCCTGGTTGTGGGACCCCTGGTGGCCCAATCATTAGACCAGCACAACATCAAGGCATCTTTCTCCCGCTTGGATCCTGAGGACTGACACCGCCTTCCCTTTTCAGTCTATCGCAGCCTTTTCAGGAGTGGGGAAGGTAATCGCGCAGCTCGGCCTCCTTATGTGGGACGAGGAGACCAGGATAGGCAGCAAAGCTGCTTCAGGACTTTGCCCCCTTCAGGAGATCATCCAAAAGGAAAAGGGTGAGCCTTGAATCCCCCGGCCTGCCCAGGAGCTAGCTTGATGTCTTGGCTGTCCAGGAATTTAACTGGTGAACTTCATCCACCAGGAGGATCTGCTGCCCTTCTCAACTGCCTTCACTGACAGCAGGAGGAGAAGGGGAAGCAGGGGTTCCTCCTCACATCTGGCAGAGTCGGGCAGGAGGCAATTGCAGGGCTTTGAGTCCTACCATTGCCTCTTGGTGCCTGGAAAAGCCCCAGAGAATGAGCTAGAGCCCCGTTTCAGTGACTAATCCAGGCTTTCCAGGGATAAACCTAACCAACCGAGACTGTTCTTTTGGTTTTCCTAGCATCGGCCGCTCAGCACATGGAGGGCATGGTGGCCACCAGGCAGGTGCAGGACATCTTGCTTGGTGAGTAGATCCAAAAGGGGTTCCTTCTGTGGTAGGGACGCTCCAGTCCTTCCCCAACCCAGACTCCACCTTTTCCAGTCTGACTGATCCCAAGTTAGTGGAGCCCCTTCTCTCTCCTGGGCCTTCTGCTCTTCTTCTTCTGTGGCTGCCATGAATGGGGCGCATGGTGGGCTTCTTGGGGAAGCTGCTGCTCTGATGTGGAAGTAAAGGGCAGCTAATTTGGGGAGCTTCAATAGTGAAAGTAACCAGCCACTGGCGGTGGTGCTGTGAGGCATCACTTTAGCTGAACCGAATCCAGGGCCCCTGGTTTGGGGACAGCCACCCAGCAGGGGGAAAACAGGCACCAACTTTGTACGGTTTGAGGCGCCTGCTCAAAATGCACCTCTTCCCCCTGCGATTCCTACTTGCTCTGAATGTGCCCCACTTGGGAGGGAGGGGGCTAAATTTTAAATCTGTTCTGGAGCTTGTATTCTAATGGCCCCAGGACCCTTGGGTGGAGGCTGGGAGACAAATAGAATAAATACTTCCGATTATTTAGATTGGAAAGTAAGGGAAAACCCAGAGCTCCTCACATTTGCCCCTTGCAGTCAGGAATGAAGGCTGGGCAGGTCTCCAGCAACCCTCAATTTAAAGACTGAGGGAAAACGCAAATTGCTCCCCCACAGCAGACAGGGGAGGGCCTGGCACCTCTCACTCACTCCTTGGACACACAAGGCACACTCTCTGTGGCTTCCCAACACCGCTAATCTCTTTGCAGAAGCCATATTGCCACCCTGACGGAGGACCCAAGAGCAGCATCAGACCCAGGGTTCACAGAGCTGCTCACCTTCCCCTGCAAGAATTTGTTCTTGCAGCAACTCAAGCTCTTCCTCTAGGAGGTGCAGCTGGCTCCCCAGCACCTCCACGTTGCTGCTAATGGGTTGGAGGGTTGCCTCAGAGGCCTCCAGGGGTGGGTAGGTGGTAATGCCTGGAAAGCAAACACAAAAGGCGAGATCTTTCCTTGTCCTTGAATGCATGGGTCTGTGCCTGTCCCTGTTTTCAAGCCCCCCAGACAAGGCTGGCTTAGGGAAGGAAGGCACACCTGTAGATTAGGGTGTTGGTCAAAATGGACGCCAAAACAGAAGGAGGGGGCAAAGGGTGCTTGTGGAATTTCGCATGAATGCTGAACTTCCATTCTCTGGCTGCAGTACAGGGTGAAGGCAACACCCGCCCAGGGTGCAAAGGAACCCTTGGCTGCTCCCCTGTTGCCCCACAAAGTGGTCAGAAAGAGGTGGAAGCTTCACACCAGGTGTGTGTTTCCTTTTCTGAGAAAAACCTGGGCGTGCTCATGGGAGTTGTCCTGTGACACTCTGACTGGTGTACAGAGAAGGGGCCTAGACCCAGTTCCTTTTGCTTGGCCACATTCCACCCTACACCACCGGGGCCCAAATGGTCCATTTCAGAACCTTTGACATCAAAACAGCCTCTGTGGCCTTGTTGGCCTACCTTCCATGGAGGCAGCTGTGGCTTCCTCCTCCTCTTTCTTCGGTTTTCTCCCTGTAATTCGGGGGGGGGGTTGTTACGTTTTCTCGAGGTATAGCCCCTTTTGGTCAGGGACCGGGAAACGGGGGGCAATCAGAGTCAAAGCACTCACCCTCCTGTCCCAACAGGAGCCGGATTGTCTCCCAGAGCCTTCTTACTCTCTGGCAGCACTTATTCACCGGAGCTCCTCTGTGAACAACAACAACAAGAAGAAGAGTTGACCTTTCCACCCTGCTGACAAAGCTTTTCTATTCTTCTCCTCGCAACAGACACCCTGTGAGGTGGGTGGGGCTGTGAGAGTTCAGAAGAGATATGTGACTAGCCCAAGGTCACCCAGCTGGCTTCATGGGGGAGGGCGGAATCAAACCCAGTATTCCCAGATAAGCGTCCGGCTCCCTAACCACTAGGCCAGACTTGCTCAACTTGGCAAAAACTTGCTTGAGCAGTAATGCTCTTCTACGGACGGATCTAGCCTGACACTTCTTTCCACCTGGAGGACCACAGTCCACTTTGTTCACTTCGGACAAGAGCCGACCTCAGGCCGTGTCCCCATGCATGCTGTTTGGCACCGATTGGGCTTGCATGGGACCATGTGTGGGAGCGAGATTAAATCTCAGGCCTCCCTATACCGGTGATGGCCAACCTATGACACGCGTGTCACAGATGACACACCAAGCCCTTTTGGGTGACACACATGCTCATCCTGGCAACTGGACGTGTATTGCTTGCTTGTTCTTGAAGTGTACGAAATACCAACTTTCAATTGAAAATTTAGCAACAAAAGGCACTAATGTAAAGAATTATTTGTTTTTGTTTTTAATAAAATGCATATGTCAAAAATAGAACTTTTTACTAGAACTACAAATATCACAAAATTATGGATATTTCTAGATGTGACACAGCACCCGAGTTAAGCTACGTTTTCTTGTGAATTTTGACACACCGAGCTCAAAAGGTTCGCCATCACTGCCCTATACCATTCCTGGTAACACAGGCTGCGGGTGAGTAGGGGGCGGATTCGCTGTCCCCATGTAAACTGCACCAGGAGCATCATTTTATTCCCTTTCTGAAGAAAGATGCTTTACTCCCAAAGTGAACTGAAGCGTCTTTCCCATCAGCCACAGTGGGATGAGCGTGTGCAGAGGCTTGAGGTTTCCCCTTTTCCAGATGGCAACCAGGGAGAACACTCAAGCCCCTGTCCCCCCTGTTCACGATCTCAGCTGACAGGAAAGAGGCTTGGCATTAAAACTCAATCCTCTTTCCTGTCAGCCAAGATTGTGAAGTCTGGGACCGTTCCCATGCGTAGGCCCCGCTCGGACCAAATCGCCCAAACCATGCCCAAACATGATTCCCTGGGTACCAAATTTTTTCCTGGTTTGGCATGGATTTGGGTGATTTGGTCCACGGAAATTGGGCCAAATCTAAAATGCATGGGGATGGCCTTGCAGAACCCGGTTTCGCTACCGGACCAAACATGCATGGGGATGTGCCGTTTTTGGCTACTTTTGTCCCCTCCAGTCCATGTTTGGTTTCCATGGTTTTTCTTTCTTGGAGACACATCAAAGTTCCTAGTATTTCTCATAGCCAGAAACTGGAAACAACATACTAGCCCAAACCTCTCTACTTGGTATAACAAGCTCCTTGAATTTCCTCTTCCCTCTTCATTACGGGCTACGGAAATCAACCTTTACTCTGGAACAAGCAAAGCTCAATATTATAAAGACATGTGAAATCTGATGTCAAATAAAAGACCCAACTGTGGCATTCACTGTTCTTCACCTTTCCTTTGCCATTTTTGGGCGGGGTGGCCTGATGTGACAGGTAGCATGAGGTGGCTAACGAATGTCAGTAGAGGAGGGGGTGCTTGTGGGCCCTGATTGAAGCACCAGCAGAGCACTCTGGGATTTGCAGTATTAGCGGTGCATGTGCTGTCTACTAGCGGGCCAGCTCTAGTAGGAATATGATATTTTGTCACGCGCCAAATAGAATTGCCCCACGGGCCTGAGTTTGTCATCTGTGCCCTACAAGCTTAGGATCTCAGCCTGAAGCTAATCAGAGATCCGGGGATATCATCATAGCTTTTGAGCAATTCAAATTCCGTACTGGGATCCACTCAGTCTTCAGAGGTATTCCAGACCTCCTCTTTGGTGGCACATGGATCCAAATCTTACAAGTTCTGGCACCAGAGATGATCAAGAGGAGAAGACAGTTCAGATCCCTTCCTGCAACACCGTATTTAGCTGGGATAATGTTTAGGCAGCTTTCCCCATGGGCAGTGGCCGTGGCTGGCCCAAGGTCACTCCGGAGGCTTTTGTGGCTGAGTGGAGTTTATAACCCAGGGAATCTGTTGTGCCCTCTGCAGGGCAGCTTGATCAGCCACACTTGCACCAAGAGCCGCTAATGGGGCATCTTTTCAAGGGGAAATTCACTCTTAGGCAGAGCAGTTTGCATGACTGTCCCTGCGATGTTCTTTGCAGTATCACCACAGGCAAAATTGCAGGGAAGGATCCTTCCCATAGGTCAGCAGAAAGGTGGCTTTTCCCAGTCAGCATCCAGCTGCAGGTACTCATCCATAGCATGCTGAGCTGCTCCCCTGGAGTATTTCCAGTTCCATTCCCCCCCCAACCTGAGAACAATGTCGAATATGAAACATTCACCCACTGCACTTGAATCCATATCAATTTTACAGCTAGAATTTAGTCTTGGTCTAAAGCTATTCACCTCCCACATTGACGTTCTGAACAGCAAACGATTATTAGGAAGAAACGAGTTCCTGGGTGTTTTCTTCTCTAGAAAGCACAAAGAAGGAAACAGACTCAGACCAAGTAATGAACACTTAAATCATTCCTCCCAACTTAGCAGATGTGCGGAAGGTCACCGCTGGACGCTCCAGGTAAGTCCCCGGCAAAGGCTAGTTTGCTTGTGGAGCATGATTGCCTCCTGACAGGATGCACCTGGCCAGATGTCGCCTAATTGCATGCTAGGGCAGATGTGCAACTTCAGGTGAGGTTGGAAGCAAAGAATGATTGACCACTGTAATGCAAAGGGAAGTTGGAAAAAGCTTAAAATACTTTCACAGAACCAGCCTTGCAGCATTTGTCGATCTGATGGGAGAATTGCCTCGCATTTCCTTTTTTGTTTTGTTTTTTAAAGATGGAACAGTGAAGTGTTGAGGGTGTCCCACTGATGGCCAAGAGTCTAGGAGTGGAACAAGAGAAACCCCAGAGCAAAGAACAGCTGGTGGCAAGAGTTTGACTCCTGAGATGCAGCAATAGACAGCACGGCTCACCCATCGTCCCCTTTGGTGCCACTTGGCCATCCGGAGCTAAAGGCCAGAGAAATAGAGAGGAGGGGCCGCAACGGTTAGTGGTGCATTTCTCTGTTCCCTTTAGGTGGGAGGGTCTGGTGATTTTGATGTGGCCAGAGTTAATTTCAGAAACAAGAAAACCGCCTTGTGAAATACAGTCCTCTAAATACCTTTGCTGAATTGACGGCAATTCTCACATATTAAGAAACGAGGCTGGCAGGACGCAAAGGCCAAATCCGTCAGTTCCACACAATGAAATCTTTATATCAAGACGGTTTGTTTACACCTCCAACCAGACGAATTAGTTGGGATCTTCCTGGCTTGAAAAGATTTACAATCACAGTTCAGTACAGAAGTGGAAGAGAGATGCTTCCAGATGCCTCTTTATATAGTCCTTCACTCCCAGGACTAAAGGAGGATCGCGTGGATCCAATCTTAGAAACATTGCTCTTAATTAATTTGCAGACATGCTTTATTATATATATATATTTTAAATTACACATACATATATGTGTACACACTCTACCACCAGTATCATTATATTTTAAATTGTAAGGCACTTCAAGCTAGGTAACTATTTCAGCAAACATTAATTATAAATTCTTGTTATTCACCTTTAACCTGGGTTGTAAAGTATTATCCTAACATAACCCAAATAGAATCAATCAATCAATCAATCAGTCAGTCAGTCAGTCAGTCAGTCAGTCAGTCAATCTATCTATCTATCTATCTATCTATCTATCTATCTATCTATCTATCTATCTATCTATCTATCTATCTATCTATCTATCTATCTATCTATCTATCTATCTATCTATCTATCTATCTATCTATCTATCTATCTATCTATCTATCTATCTATCTATCTATCTATCTATCTATCTATCTATCTTTCTTTCTTTCTTTCTTTCTTTCTTTCTTTCTTTCTTTCTTTCTTTCTTTCTTTCTTTCTTTCTTTCTTTCTTTCTTTCTTTCCTTCAGGATTCTTGTTTAGGATATGGAGAGATGGTTGCACTGGTCATCCTGAGAGCCGCGACCTTTCTTGATGTTTGATACTGTTTTCCCCAAACAGAGGAGGACTGAGGAGTTCTGTAGATCCAGGAACCACATTAACCACCTCCAGACCCGTTCTCATAGGATTAGTAGAATAAGAAGAGTTGGCTTTTCTACCCTGCGTTTTTCTCACCTATTTAAGGGCACTCAAAGTGCCTGACAAAGCTTGTCTATTCTTCTGCCAACAACAGACACTCTGTGAGATAGATGGGGCTGTGAGAGCTCAGAAGAGAGCTGTGACTTGCCCAAGGTCACCCAGCTGGCCTCGTGGAGCAGGGCGGAATCAAAACCAGATTTCCTAGATGAGAGTCTGACTCCTTAACCACTAGACCAAACTGGCTCAAATTGAACTACCTGATCGGCTTCTTCTTCCGATGATATTTTGAAGAAGTTTCCTTTACAATTCATGGCGATGATGCAGGGGGAAAGCCATCTAAATGTCACCCCAGATCTGAAGAGAAATTTCGGTATTGATGCCTTTCCTTTACTGTCTGGGGCCAGAGCTTGTAAAGTTATTATCCTATTTCCAGCAAAAGTGGGGTCTTGCTTAGCCTTTAGAGGGCAGATTATTTTCTCTTTTGTTTTGTATTTCTCAAAGGCCGCAATTACGCCTCTGGTCTTTCATATATTGTTAGGCTTGGGACCCAGACGACGATGAGGCCTTGCTAGGTCTTCTTCTTTCATGTCAAACTCTGGAGCAAGTTCACGAATCCATTTAGAATCGAATGCCAAAACATTTGATGCAGTTCAAATGTTTAGAATCTGAACGCAACAAAATACAGTTTGAATTGAAGGTACGAATGTTGACATCGTTCATATTTGAAGATAGGGAGGTTGACAACATTTGTATGTGTAATACGTATCTCTACGCAGAAATGCTCTCAGTAGTCCCCCATGCCGTTTTGCGGTTGAGCGAAAGACTCCCTGCACCTTCCAGGGGTCTTAATTCTTCAAAAGATGAAGAAACAGATCAGTCTTACCCAGGTAAGTTTTTCTTTTCAGCTGAATGGGTTGGAAGGATCATGGAGCTCGCTGGAGTCCTACATGCTTTGATTCACACGCAGGCAACAGCGAGGTGGTGGGAGGTTCAGGATCTGACCATCTGGAAACCCTTTTATCACAGGGAGGCACCTGGTGCTCCTGCTCCAAAGAACTCATTCTGCCCCAGATCGAATGCCATCTCGGGGAGAAGCAAATGCCTCGTGGCAGAGGAAGGTGAGCCCTTCGACTCTGATGGGAGTCCTCCCCACTCGCTGCCTGGCCCAGCCCCAAAGGGGATGGGAAAAACGTAACAAGGCCCACATTGCAGGGAGCAAACACACCGAGGTGAAAGAGGAGGCAGTGGTGGTGGAGGAGGAAGCCGTTGACGCACCCAGAGTGGAATGCGGATTGAAATATTTCCAGTTCTTGTCCACGGCCCCCAATAGATTACAACCCATAGACGGTAAACAAAGAGATCTAAACCTATCAAGCTGACATTGGTCTATAATATACTTATGCCAGTTTTTTAAAGACCCTTTGCTGACATCCTTCAAGCCCAAAACTAATGTAGCTTGAGCCACTCGTAATAATTGATCTAAGAAATAACACTGGTCTGCATTAATATTTTGGTTTGCAATAGGGAAGATCCTGGGATCCTTATTATATTTACATCAGACATTTTTTCAGTGTCTTCAGTAGTATCCTCCCCAAAAAATCTAACCATAGGACACTTCCACCCCATACATAGGTTTCCTCCATATCACCCAGATGGCAACAGAGAGATGAAAAATATGGGACCACATTCAGCAGGTGCGTGGGGCTCCTATACCAACGGTGCAATCCTTTGGTATCATCCAGTGGCAGCATCCTTTGGGTAGCTACAGGACAAGACAAAGGTGCCATGCGCAGGAGATCCTTATAAAGTTGTAAGACGCTAAGACCAGAGAAAGAGCAGCCCAAGAAGGACTCTTGGGAAAAGAGGAGTAAAACTTAAATAGATTTTTGGAGCAGAAGTCAAAGTCCAAATGAAAATGCAAGAAACGTTGGACAGAGTAAGAAGGGACATGCTCTTGGCAAAGGCCTACAATTCTTGCCTCGGTGGAAAATGTTACCTGGGAGCTTGGGCCCATCTGCACTAGGCCTTATTCTGGATTATATCCCGGAATCCACATTCGAGGCCCTGGCCCGCAGCAGTCAGCACCAGCATGCCGATGGTGGACCCCATCCTGGGATATAATGAGGAATAGGGGCCATTGCGAGAAGGCCTTGGCTTTGGCTGGACAAACTTTGAAGTATCAGCTCCTGGAAATCTTTGGGGGCCGTTAAACGCAAGACCCTCTGCTTTGGAGCTACTTACATATTGCACATTTGTACTGACTATGGCTGCCTTCACACCTTAGTTTTAATCCAGGTTCAGTCCGCTTTCAGGGTGAGAGAACAAGTGAGAAGCTGTTTTCTTTCTGCTTTATCCAACACAGAAATTCCACCTTGGGTTGGATAATGTGGAAAGAAAATGTCTCTTCCCTTTTGCTGATGTGTTTTTCTGCTCTGAAGATGGACTGAAGTTGAATTAAACTTCGGTGTGAACACAGTGTATGAAACCAAAATACCGTAATATCCTACGAAAATATTATTATTTTGACCGTAATACATCTTGTCAGTGCTAATTATTTCCTGGATAGGCAATGCCCAGGGTCCCCACTGGCAGCCCAGTGTACTTGGGGTCCCTTCCTGCTACGGATTGCACCTATGGAAGCAATTGCATCTCATGGCCTCAAGGTGTCGAGACATGACAATTTACTGGTCTGTATTTGTTTGAGGGTTGATTTTAGGGCAGAAGCAAAAGCCGCCTATTGCTTGCCTAGACTGCTGCCCACAAGGCCCCTTCGGTTGCTAGGACAATGCTTGTTCAGGAGGACAATTGGCTCAGAATGCTGGACTGGTCATTGTTCCGCGTCCAGCTGGGACTTTATTCTGGTCTCACCAGGATTGTTGGAGGCTGTTTCTTTCTTGGCGAGCAAGTTCAACCAGTGGATATCCTGCTAGCATGGATTGTTTTGGAGTAAGTTTTGAGCAGAGATGAGTAGAATATCTGCTTTGTAAAACACTGAGACAGTTAAGCAGAGTTGGGCCATTAACTGGAGCTGGAAGAATTTCTCTTTGGCCCCTTTAGAAGAGTTGGGGAGGTTGTGGAAGGTGCTGGTTTCCTTGAATAAAGCCATTTCAACCTCCCTCACTCCCTGCTGTCCTAAGGAGGCCAATCTCGGGATTATTAACATTATTTAACAGTGGATCCTCCTACAAAAATGATCAAGGGGGATGTCCTTCTTCTAAGTGGGCGTCCCCGTGGCCAAAAATACTCTGATGTTAAGCTTCTTTTGCCCCAAAGCGTCCCCATGACTAGCTTTACTCTGGGCTAGATGAGGCACAAAGGAGAAAATCCAGAAACAAAACCATTCAAACAGTACTATATCCAACTTAGGGGGCAACCGCAGATTATCCTGGGAGCCTGGGGACACTGCCCCACTAAAATGGTGAGAGGAGCTACGAAAGCAGCTGCTTTTAATCATTTTAGTGAAGCTCTGTACATGTGCACAACAGCCCCTATCCCTACCTGACAGCTGCTCAGCTGACTAGAGAGCAACTGTCATGCACTCGATTGGACTAAAGGAAGCCCTCGCCTGGGCGACTGCATGCTCATGCAAGGGCGGGGGGACCGCATGGAGAAAATGAGTGAAGCTTACAAGGGCGAGGGGGAGAAACCGAAGAGGAAACCCATGGAGGAAGAAATCGAGAGAAAGGAAGGGAAGGTGAAGAGACAGACACACACATGAGTGAAGCTTATTGGGGAGGGGGGGAGGGGGAGAGAACAGAAGAGGAAACCCATGGAGGAAGAAATCGAGAGAAAGGAAGGTGAAGAGACACACACATGAGTGAAGCTTACAGAGAGGGGGTTAGAAACAGAAGAGGAAACCCACAGAGGAAGAAATCAAGGGAAAGGAAGGGAAATAATCTCTCTCCCCCTACTAATAATGCAGCCTCCGCTGTGAAAGGGGCAGATCGCTAGTTTACTTGTGTGCTAAAACAGCTGCCATTACGTGAACGCAGGGAGCTGGATCTGGTAGCTGAAGGGAGCCTGTCATCGCTCCAACAGGCCGGGGGTGTGTGTGAAAAAGATGTGGGCTCACAAAAAGTGGCTTCCATGGGGCCAGGAAAGTACGATTTAATCTGTGTTGCCCCAAACCACATGGGGACGCTTTATTGCAAGTTACAACGTGGATTTTTATTAATCGCATCTCTAGCGGAGCAACCGGCTCCCATGGGGTCGCACCCTAATTTACACAAAGAACTCTTTTTTAAATTTTATGTATTTATTTTAAATTATAGCCAACAACAACAAAATAATGAAATCAACCATTAACCACATTGCCTGAAAACATTCAGAGAATAACAGTTTCTGTGTTACAGTCTTGTTTCTCCTATATACAAGAATTAGATCATTAAGTCCGGGAACAAAGATAATAGTTTATATTTTATAACTGAAAAAGAAGAAGAGGAGGAGGAGGGGCGTAAAGCAGGATTGACCTGGGCCTGAACAATAAAAGGTGTCCATTTTTTATATATAAATTGAGTTGCTGTTCCAAAGCCTGCATTTTATATTGCTGGGCCATAATTAGCTTATTAACAATGAGGTGCCATACATGGGTGGTCCATTTCTCCTTCGTCAGAAGCTCGGGGTCCTTCCAATGGAGTTCTATTTCAGCCTTAGCTGCTGTTATCATAGGCCTAATGATATCCCTGCTACATTCAGGGGCTGGATCATCCTTAAAACATAGTAAAAAACCTAAAACCGGGGAAAGCAAAATATTCTGGGATGTAATTTCACTAAGTGTTGTTGGAATTATTTTCCAGAATTTTTCAACCTTAGGACATTGCCACCACATGAAAGACTTGCCAAATGCTTGTATCCCTTTACATGCAAGCAGTTCTTTTGTGTTTGGGGGGCTCACCATGTGTTTTTAACCTTTTAATTTCATTTGTGTTTCCTCAGAAGATCTTTTGCCTTGGCCCACGCCACCGGGCCAGAGTAGCTCCAATTGGAGCCACCAGGTGAGGTTGGAAGCATCTTTTTCTGCAAAAAATGACTGACAGTTGTAACATAGAGGGAAGACTGGGAAAGGTTTAGCTGCGTCTCTTAAAATAGATTCACAGTATCATCAAGCTGGCAGCATTCGTAGATCTGATGAGAGAATTGCCTTGCATTCTTTTTGGTTTTTTAAACTGATGTGAGCACGAAGTGTGGAGGGTCTCACACTGACCATGGACCTGCAGCAAAGAACAGCTGGTGGTAAGAGTTTGACTGCTGGCCTGCAGCAATAGACAGCATGGCTCACCCAGTATCTCCTTTGCCTCCAGCGCTGGTTCCCCTTTGGCATCCAGGGCTCAAGGCCACAGAAATAGAGACCTGCAGCTGCTTGTGGTGCATTTCCCTTTAGGTTGGAGGCTCTGGTGTCATTCAAAGCATTCACAGGCCAGGGTCGGTTTCAGAAACAAGAAAACTGCCTCCTGAAATACAACCCTCTAAATACCTTTGCTCACTGGACTGTGTTTCTCAGATATTAAAATGTAATGCTGGAAGGCAGCGGAGGTCCAAATCTATCAATTTAATACGCAATAAAATACTTACCTCAAGTTGATTTCTTTAGATTTCCCACCAGTCACTTTCCTGGGGATCTTATCATGCTCGCCCCCTCTCCGTTCTTCAGTGCCTGGGAAGGAGGGAGGGAGGGAGGGAGGGAAGAGACAGCTTTTTACACAGAGCCGACACACTTTGCAACCCCACTGTGGAAGCTGCTAAAGGCCACGTCCCCATGCAAGCCGTTTGGTGCTGTTTGGGTGCCAATTGGGCTCGCATGGTACTGGGTGTGGGATCGAATCTCAGGCATCTGCACGCCATTTGCCCTAATGTGGGCTAGGGGTAGGCTGGGGCAAATTCAGCCGTTCGCAAGCAAACCTCACCAAGATTGTGATTTTGCTCCCTTTCCCAGGCAAGCCGCTTGCTTGCCTCGAAAGGGGAGTAAGAGCAAGGGAGTAAGGGGGTGCAGAGGCTTCAGTTTTCTCTCTTTTCCGGGGAGGCAACCTTATTGCCCCCCTGGAAAAGAGATACATCTCACACCTCTTCACCCCCTCTTTCTGATCTGCTGACAGAAAGAGGCTTGGCTTTACTGCTGGAGTAAAGGATCTCTTCGACAGTAAAGCCAAACTTCTTTCTGTCAGCAGGTCGGAAAGAGGGTGTGTGGAGGCTTCAGATTTCTCTCTTTTCCACGGAGGCAACCCCTGTTCACGATTTCGGCTGAAAGGCGAGAGGCTTGGCTTTAAATCTCAAACCTCTTTCCTGTCAGCTGAGATCATGAAGTCTGCCACCAACCTCATGCGCGGTCTCGGCTCTCTCGCCTCATCCTGGGACCCCAAACCATGCTGAGACTTGTTTTTTCAGGTACCAAATTTGGTCCTAGTCTGGCAAGGTTTGGGGTGATTTGGTCCACTTTCAGCAGACAAAATCTAAAACACATGGTGTTGCCCCTTGCCAAGACCGCGTTTGGTACTGGATCCAACACTCTGATCGCTGCTAGTGAGACCCGAGGCCCTCTTAGTGAAATCAGGCACTTTCACTTACTTCCGTTCGTGCTTCCTGTGTCTGAACATGTTACATAGGTTTGCTACTTCCGGCTCCGTTCATTTTTCACCTCCTGCCCCTCCCCTTTCAGAAGAGGGGAAGAGGGGACGACAGCAGAGGAAATTCAAGGAGTTTGTTATACTAGGTAGTGACGTTTGGGCTAGTATGTTGTTTCCAGTTTCTGGCTATGAGGAATGCTAGGAACTTTGATGGGTCTCCAAACAACAAAAACCACAGAAACCAAATGTGGACTGAAGGGGACAAAAGTAGCCAAAATCTTCTCTGATGGCGCATCCCCATGCACATTTGGTCCGGTATTAAAACAGGGTTCAGCAAGGCCATCCCCATGCATTTTAGATTTGGCCCAATTTCCGTGGACTAAATCGCCCAAATCCGTGCCAAACCAGGACAAAATTTGGTACCCAGAAAATCAAGTTTGGGCATGGTTTGGGCAATTTGGTCCGAGCTGAGCCTACGCATGGGAACAGTCACAGACTTCACGATATCGGCTGACAGGAAAGAAGATTGAGTTTTAAAGCCAAGCCTCTTTCCTGTCAGCTGAGATCGTGAACAGGGGGTGCAGAAGCTTGAGTGTTTTCCCTTTTCCAGGGAGGCAAAAAGGTTGCACCCCTGGAAAAGGGAGAAATCTCAAGCCCCTGCACCCCCTGTTCCCATTTCAGTGGACAGGAAAGACGCTTCAGTTCACCTAAAGAATAAAACTTTACTCCTGAAGTGAACTGAAACCTCTTTCCTGCCGAGATTGTGATCAGTGGGGACAGGGGCTTAAGTGTTCTCCCTGGTGGTCCCCTGGAAAAGGGGAAATCTCAAGCCTCTGCACACCCTCATCCCACTGTGACTGATGGGAAAGACGCTTCAGTTAACGTTGGGAGTAAAGCAGCTTTCTTTGGAAAAGGAATAAAATGATGATCCTGGTGCAGTTTACATGGGGAGAGCTGAATCCGCCCCCTACTCACCCGCAGCCCATGTTACCAGGAATGGTATGGGGAAGCCTGAGATTTGATCTCGGTCCCACACCTGGTTCCATGCAAGCCCAATCGAAGCCAAACGGCTTGCATCGGGACACGGCCTGAGGTCGGCTCTTTTCAGAAGTGAGCAAAGTGGACTGTGGTCCACCAGGTGGAAAGAAGTGTCAGGCTAGATCCGTCCGTAGAAGAGCATTACTGCTCAAGCAAGTTTTTGCCAAGTTGAGCAAGTCTGTCCTAGTGGTTAGGGAGCCGGACGCTTATCTGGGAATACTGGGTTTGATTCCGCCCTCCCCCATGAAGCCAGCTGGGTGACCTTGGGCTAGTCACATCTCTCTTCTGAACTGTCACAGCCCCACCCACATCACAGGATGTCTGTTGTGGGGAGAAGAATAGTCAAGCTTTGTCAGCGGGGTGGACAGGTCAACTCTTCTTGTTGTTGTTGTTCACAGAGGGGCTCCTGTGAGGAAGTGCTGCCAGAGATTTAGAAGGCTCTGGCAGGCAATCCGGCTCCTTTTGGGACAGGAGGGTGAGTGCTTTGATTCTGATCCCCCCCCTTGCCCAGCCCCTGACCAAAAGGGGCTATACCTCGAGAAAACGTAACAACCCCCCCCCCTCCATTACAGGGAGAAAACAGAAGAAGGAGGAGGAGGAGGTGAAGGAGGAGGAGGACGAAGCCACAGCTGCCTCCGTGGAAGGTAGGCCAACAAGGCCACAGAGGCTGTTTTGATGTCAAAGGTTCTGAAATGGATCTGGTGGGCCCCGTGCATTGTTCAAAATACAGGACTCAGTGGTGTGGGGTGGAGCGTGGCCAAGCAAAAGGAACTGGGTCTAGGCCCCTTTCTCTGTACACCAGTCAGAGTGTCACAGGACAACTCCCATGAGCACGCCCAGGTTTTTCTCAGAAAAGGAAACACACAACTGGTGTGAAGCTTCCACCTCTTCCAGACCACTTTGCAGGGCAACAGCGGAGCAGCCAAGGGTTCCTTTGCACCCGGGCTGGATCTGCTTAATGGTAGACGCCGCAGCATCTTGCCCTTCTTCTGACCCCTACTAACTCAATGGACTTGTGTCGTTCTGTGACATTTACTCCCGTGTACACCATGCAACCAGTCTGTATATGTTCTCTCACACAGAGCCTGCACCATCAGTCCATGGAGAAGAGGGAAGAGAGGATGATGATGATGACGATGATGATGACGATGACGATGATGATGACCTCTCCCTTGTTTGTAATTGTTCCACTCCCCGTTCTTGGGCCTCTACAGGTATGTATCCCCCCCCCCCCCAATAATAGTGAAATGATCCCAGTTGTGGGGGAGGCAGGATGTCTCTGTAGGCCACCAGGGGTGTTTTTCCACTGGCACTAGAAGTACCCATTAAGTACCCATTAATGGGTACTTAATGGGTACTTCTAGTGGTAGTGTAATCCCTACCCCCCCCCCCCTGCAGGGAGTTGAGAGCAGAGGAAGACTTTGCCTTTGTCTTCTGCTTGAGATGCCCAGAAGGTTTTGCTGGACCAGCGTGTGAGACAGGATGCTGGACTAGGTGGGCTCTGGGTTGATCCAACAGGTTGATCTTACGTTCTTATCTTTTTGCAGACACTGAGGACCTCTTAAGTGAGCCCTCTGGTCCTCTGGAAAGTGAGTCCTTCTTCCCTTCCCTAAACCAGCCATGTCTGGGGGGCTTGAAAACAGGGACAAGCACAGACCCATGCATTCTAGCACAAGGAAAGAGCCCACCTTTTGTGTTTGCTTTCCAGGTAACACCACCTCCCCACCCCTGGAGGCCTCCGAGTCAACCCTCCAAGCCATCAGCAGCAACGTGGAGGTGCTGGGGAGTCAGCTGCACCTCCTAGAGGAAGATCTTGAGTTGCTGCGAGAACAAATTCTTGGAGGGGAAGGTGAGCCACTGCGTCAACCCTGGGTCTGACGCTGCTCTTGGGTCCTCCGACAGGGTGGCAATATGGCTTCTGCAGAGAGATTAGCCGTGTTGGGAAGCCACAGAGAGTGTGCCTTGTGTGTCCAAGGAGTGAGAGAGAGGTGCCAGGCCCTCCCCTGTCTGCTGTGGGGGAGCAATTTGTGTTTTCCCTCAGTCTTTAAACTGAGGGTTGCTGGAGACCTGCCCAGCCTTCATTCCTGAGCACAACGGTCAATTGTGAGGAGCTCTGGGTTTCCCCCTTCCTTTTCCAGTCTAACTAATCAGAAGTATTTATTCTATTTGTCTCCCAGCCTCCACCCAAGGGTCCCAGGGCAATCAGAATACAAGCCGTAGAACAGATTTAAAATTTAGCCCCCTCCCTCCCTCCCTCCCAAGGTGGGCCACATTCAGAGGAAGTAGGAATCGCGGGGGGAAGAGGTACATTTTGATTAGGCACCCCAAACTGTATAAATTTGGTGCTTGTTGTTCCTCCACTGGGTGTCTGTGCCAAAACCCGGGGTCCCCCACCCAAAAGGCCCTGTTTGCCAGTGGATCTTTGAGGAAAAGGGCCAACTGGAAAATGCTGAAGATTCGTAGAGAATCCCCTCTGTAGCCCTTCCGGCCCCATGGCTGGCACAGGGAGCCTGGAAGTATTCGGCAAAGATGAATTTATCTGTCAGGGAGGGAGGGATTATCTATTCCCATATCTAATAAAGCCTCTTGCTGTTTGTATCCTATGAGCCAGATGATGACATCTAGGAGGCCCCAGGGGAGGTCCAAGAAGGGGAGAGGAGAAATGGCAGATGAGGGAGAGGTCGTCATCGTCATCATCATCGTTGTCATCATCATCATCATCATCATTATCGTCCTCCTCCCTTCCCTCCTCTTCATGGCGCATGGAAGTGGCAAATTATTCCCTGCCAGAGACTGACGACAACTTTACAGGGGAAAACAGGGCCACACTCGGACTCATCCATAGTCTTCTCCAAAGGGCTTTCTCAGCCTCCACATTTGAGACCTTATCGTGCGGCCAGGCAAATAGCCAACAATGGGCAGATTGTGAACAACTTTAGGGGGAAAAAAAGCAACACTTGGACTGATCCACAGTGTTCTCCACAACGTCTTTCTCAGCCTTTACATTTCGGGCCTTCTAATCCATCTCAGAGGTCGAGGAAAAAAAGGGCAATACATGGAGTCCTTCTCGCTCTTCTCAAGAAGGGCTTTATCAGCCTTCACCTTTGGGCCCTTTATCCCGTGGCCAGGTAAATAACCAACGATGGGCAGCATGATGGCACGTGGAGGTGGCAAATACTTCTTTCCCAGAGATTTATGACAACATTAGAGGAAAAAAAGCACATCACTTGGACTGATCATTGGTCTTTGCAAAACGGGCTCAGATTTGGCGCCTTGTTATTGTGGCCAAGCAAATAACCAACTATGGGCAACATGGTGGCGAATACAGGGGGTGATTTAATCCCTCTCAGAGGTCGATGACAACATTAGAAAAACATGGCCAATACTTGGACACATCTTCAGTCATAACAAAAAGGGTTTTTTCAGCCTTCGTATTTGGGACTTATAAAGGCCAGGCAAATAGCCAATGATGGGCAGCATTATGGCACATGGAGGTGGCAAATTATTCCATGCCACAGACTGATGACAATTTTACAGAGAAAAAAGGCAACACTTGGACTCATCCTTAGTCTTCGGAAAAAGGGCTTTCTTGGCCTCCGCATTTGAGACCTTCTTATCGTGGCCCAGCAAATAGCCAACGATGGGCAGCAGTGTGGCACATGGAGATGGCAAATTATTCCCTGTCATAAATTGATGAAACTTTAGCTGGAAAAAAAGGGCAACACTTGGACTCATCCTTGGTCTTCACAAAATGGGCTTCATCAGCCTTCACATCTGCGGCCTTGTTATGGTGGCCCGGCAAATAGCCAGTGATGGGCAGAATGGTGGTGCATCGAAATGGCAAATACCTCTGTGGTGGAAAGTAGTGACAGGCTTAGAAACAAGAAGGGCAACGGTTGGACTTATCCTCAGTCTTTTTAAAAGAGCCTTTATCCACTTGCATGGTTGGGGAGTTAATAATTTGCCCTGGTTCTTGTAGAAAAATCAGTACAATTCATCTATGTCAGAAGTTGATGAGAAGCTTAGGAAAAGCACAGCAGACATGGGATTTTTTCTTTCACACTTATAGACTTTTTAATGAAAATTCAACCAAAGATTATTCCTGAGAACTCTGTGGGTGGCCCAAATAAAAAATATGTTACTCTGAAATGAAAGGAAACCTCTTTTCTTCTTTGGAGAAAGCACCATCAAACAGACCCTCATAGACTGATCATAGGAAGAGGGAGAGATCCTGGACTATTGGAGTCCAAGCTATGTGTTAAAATGGAAAAGTACCCTCTGGATGAAGTCACCAAGGAGAAATGACCCTAAGGAAAATCTAATGGACAGAATTCCATAAGCTGGAAGAGCAAAATGATCTCCGAATTCGGGAGAGAGCTGAAGCTTCAGGAGTCACCCTTGTTAAACTCAGAAAATCTAGCGGACCAAGCATCCCAGCCAGATATGAGCTTGAGACGCGTCATTTAGAAGACCACTCTAAGGAGCCATCTTGAAAAAGCAGGCTTTGCCAAAGAGACGCTGAGGCTCTCTAGAGGGAGAAAGCTTCTGAAAAACTTTGAAGAGATCATCTCTAAAGAAGTGACAGGATGGAAAGGAGGGATATCAGAGGAACTTCGGTGAAGAAGCAGGACAGGCAGCAACAGAAATCCGGTTCAGATTCCTAGCTAGGACCACCAAAGCCAGACGGACCCCAAGAAACTTTGAGCTCTGTCCCACACAGAATGTTTGTGGCATGGGGTACAGTTTGGAATTTTCCTGTGTGGGCACACCCATACCTGTACCCCTGACTGGAATTGCCTTTGGTGGTTGGTACCGAGGTGCTGTTTGAGCACCGAGTGTGTCCTGGTTAGATATGGGTCATGGTCACCCCTTGCTGAGAACTGGTGCCGCTTGCAGACGCACAACAGCACTGGCGGAGCTGGCCCAATTCCAGCCTGGACAGCCATCAGGTAGGTGCTGCACGTCTGCGTCCCCCAGCCATGGGAGTGGGTGGGGAGTGCCCAGGGGAGGTACTGCCAGCTGTAGGGGACCCTACAACATGAGGAACCCGGGGAAGTGCCCTGTCAGGTCTGCCCACCACTGGGTCTTAGTGACCCAATGGCAGGCAGGCCTGGGGGGGGGGACGTCCCGCCCCCATTCCGCCCTCGTCAGGCTGGGACACTCGTGGATGCTTAACCCATTCACACATAGGCATGCAGGAACATGTGTAGACACGTTCATTACCTTCCTCCGTGTGAATGGTCAAGCATCCCAGGGTGTCCTAGTTTGGCTGTAGTGCAAAAAGGCCTCTGGTCACTCTGAGCAAGAGGTACAGATCCCGAATGACCGGTGTTGATCAAGGAAGCAGGTAATGCACCAGGAAAAGGCCCAGAGTCCATAGAACCAGAGGGAAGGCGGGAGAGACTTAACAGCCACCCCTGGCCTTGGGTGGGGGAGTCTGCAGGTCCTCCTTGCCAGGTATCTTGGGACAGGGGACCTCCCATGAGCCACCCTGTCACGTATGGTGGGATGAATCAAACGTTGCATGAAATCCTGTCCAATGCTTTCCACCTCTCTCTCCGACCAATGGGGGAGGCTCCTAATGTGAAACCGCCTGGGTAGCATCTCCCAGTCAAGATGGCACTCACAAATACGCTCATGCCGTTCCCCCCTTTTCCCCTTAGACATAGTTGACGGTGGTCCTCCTGCTGAGCAGGACGAAGAGGCAAGAGATTTCACCGCCCCTGGAAAAGCAGCTTCTCCTTCCGTGGGAAGAGGAAAGGAGGTCTCATCCGAAGAAGCATCGGTGGGGTGAGAGTCCAGCATGAGATGCCCCTAACGCTGCCAGCATGTGCAAATTTCTCCTCCTTGGCTACCCAATCCTACCGCTGACATCCAGTCAGTTTGCAGTTAGGAAAAACAATCCCTTACTCTTCCTTTATTAGTAGTATCTTCCATTTAATTCTGACACAAAACACCTAGGGAGGTGAAGAAGGGAATGAAAAGAGGAAGCAAGAGAAGACTAAGAGGACAAAAATCAATTATTCCCTGTTTCTGAAGATATGACTCCGACATTGGGCTTCAAAGGTGTTTTTGTTGTTTTGTTTACTCTTCTTCTGCTTGCAATTCGTTCGAACTGTTTTATTGTTGGGCTTTTGACCCATCCATTGGGCTTATTTCAAGCTCGGATTCCATCATCCTGGTGTCTGCTTTTCCCATCGTTTAAGCTGTTAAGGCTTTAGAAATTGATCCTTTCTTCAGAAAAGAAATGTAGTGGAAAGAGGACGAGAAGGATGCTTGGACTGATCCTAATTATTGAGGGAGAAAAGGCTATTGCAGCCTGTACAGCGAAGGCACTTTCAGCGACCGGTAATGGAAAGGAGATGAACCAAAGATTATTCTGCTGGCCTGACGAATGGAAAACGCTGGCAAATGAAGGTGGTAAATACTTCTCTGAGAGAGAAGATGATGAGAAGATTGGGAGTGAAAATGGCAACAGCTGGATCCATCCTAAATATGTTTTGACAAGGCTTTCCCATGGTGGCGCATTAATGTGGCAAATGTTCCTCTGGCAGAATTTTATGACAAGCTTACAAAACAGTGGGGCAACATTTGGACTGATTGTCTGTTTTAAAAAAGACTATCTCAGCCTGTACAACTGACGTGTGAATACTTTGGACTGGCAAATTTAGAAGGATGGTCAACGTGGTGGCACACTAAGTAAACCAATACATCATTGGCAGAGCATGATGACATGCTTTGAAAACAGAAGGGAAAGGCTTTCACTGATCCTCAGTCTTTAAAAAATCTTTCTCATCCTGCAGCTCTCAGGACTTTTTATCCTGTCCTGCAAATGGTCACGGATAGGCACCATGGTGGCACGTTAAGATGGCAGATCCTTCTGTGGCAGAATTCTATGACAGGCTTATGAAAGAATTGGGCATGATTGGACTGATTGTCAGTCTTATTTTTTTTACAAAAGGATCTTTCCCAGCATTGCAAATAATCATGGCCTGGCAACTGGAGAGCATCACTGTGGCACATGAAGGTGGCAAATCCTCCTCTGGCAGAACGTGATGATAAGCTTACAAAGAAGATTCGCAACTCTTGGACTTATTCTGTCCTTTTAAAAGAAAGACTTTCTCGGCCTGCAGAAGTCAAGCATGAATATTGTGGCCTGGCAAAGGAAGAAGAATGGGTAGCAGCAAGGTGGCAGATACTTCCCTTACAGAGTGATATGGCAAGCTTTGAAAAGCAATGGGCAACACTCTAACTGATCCTCAGTCTTTAAATTAAAAAAAAAGAAAGACTTTCTCAGCCTGCGTAATTGAGACCTTCTTGTCGTGGCCCGTCAAATGGAGAAAGATGGGCAGCCTGATGGGGCATTAAGGTGGCAAATCCTCCTTGAGCAGAAGGTGATGACAAGTTTACAAAACAGATGGGCAACACTCCAACTGAAATGGGGTCCTTAAAAAAATCAACTTTCTCAGCCTACACAATTGAGGCTTCGGTGCTATGGACTGGCAAATTTAGAAGAATGGGCAGCATGATGGCACACTAAGGTAGCGAATATGTCATTGGCAGAGCATGATGACAAGCTTTGAAAACAGAAGAGCCACATTTAGACTGATCCTCACAGTTTTTTAAAAAGGCCTTCTTATCATGTCCAACATGGGCACCATGGTGGCACATTACGGTGGCCAATCCTCCTCTGTCAGAATTCTGTGACAAAGGTATGAAAGAATGGGGCATGATTTGGACTGATTGTCAGTCTCCTTTTTAACAAAAGCCTTTCCCAGCCTTGACATTTGAAGCCTGATTATTGTGGCCAGGCAATTGGAGAAGGATGGGCAGCATGGTGGCGCATTAAGGTGGGAAATATTCCTCTGCAGAACGTGATGAGAAGTTTATAGAAAAGATGGGCAACACTTGGACTGACGATCAGTCCTTTTTAAAAGGAATATGTCAGCCTGCGGAGGTCTGGCCATTAGAATTTGACCCATCCATTGGAAAGATTTCAAGCTCGGGTTCTGTCATCCTGGTGTCCGTTTAAGGTTTCAAAAACTGATCCTTTCTAAAATAAAAAGAAATGTAGTGGAAAGAAGACCCGAAGGATGCTTGGATTGAGGGAGGAAAGGCTATTGCAGCCTGTACAACAAAGGGATGAACAGGAGATGAACGAAGATTATTCTGCTGGCCTGATGAATGGACAAAGGTGGCAAATAGTTCTCTGAGAAGATGAGAAGATTGGAAAGAAAAAGGCAACAGTTGAAATGATCCTAAATATGTTTTGACAAGGATTCTGAGTGTGGCATAACTAGGGACTTCTTAGTGTGTCCTGGAAAAGGGTCAAGAATGGGCACCATGGTGGTGCATTAATGTGGCAAATGATCCCCTGGCATAATTTTATGACAAGCTTACAAAAGAGAGGGCACATTTGGAATGATTGTCAGTCTTTTATTTTAAAAGGCTTTTTTATCCTATACCACACAGGCCTTCTTATCGTCGCCTGGCAAATGGTGATATATGGGCAGCGTGGTGGCACGTTCGGGTGGCCAATCCTCCTCTGGAAGAACGTAATGGCAAGCTTACGAAACAGATGAGCAAAAAAAAAATCTTTCCCAGCCTGCAAAACTGAGACCTTCTTTTTGAGGCCCATCAAATGAAGAAAGATGGGCAGCATGGTGGCAGGTTTAAGTGGCAAATCCTTCTCTGGCAGAATTCTATGAGAAGCTTACAAAAAGGTGGTGCATTAAGGTCACAGGTACATCTCCGGCAGAAAGTCATAAGTAGTTTAGAGATGAGGAGTCCAAGAATTGGATGATAAATGTTTTTTAAAGTGTTATTCTTAGGCTGCAATATTGAGGCCTTCTTCTCTTGGCCTGCCAATAGGACACATGTGGGCCTCTTTACACACTACACCGTTCCTGTAAATGTGTTCCTGCGTGCCTGTGTGCGAATGCTGAAAGCATGGCCGGCCTGGGGCGGGGATATGGCCGGCGAGGCTGCCGTCGATTTGGTGGAACACCCAAGGGACGGGTAGCACCCTCAGGCTGCTTGCCCCACTTACCCAGCTTCGTGCTGCCTCTATCGGCCCCGATCGGGCCGTGCAGCTGGCATGAAGGTGCCCGGGAATCCGGGGCAAGCTCCTTACGGGGCAGGACCCCTTCGGAGATCGGAGCGCGTGGCTCCAGTCTCTGAAAGCTTCGCCCTGACCCCGATCGAGCCCATCTCCGGGGAGTAGGCGCCTGGATCTAGACGCCTACACCGCTCAGATCACCCTCCACCCCCCACACGCACCCCCACCACCCGGCTGCACCCACCCACGCCCACCCACTCCCCGCACCCATCCACCCCCCGCACCCACCCCCAACCACAATCGCACCTATCTTCGGGGTGTAGGCGCCCCCCAAGATGATTCTCCCCCCCCCCAGGGCCTGGGAACGAAGCATGCGCGCAATGCAGGTCCTAACTGCTGGGTGCCCGGGCTCGTACTGAGCCCCGGATGCCAGGAACGCGCTCTACATGCGCGCTCCTCGGCCTCCTATTGGATGAGCCCTTCACATGAACTGCTCGTCCATGCACGTGGAGTGAGCTCCTACCATCCCTCGCTCATTGGAAGCCTGGGAAGGTAAGTTCCCTGTGTGCGTGCAACATCAGGAAGTCCGGGGTGGGGGTGGGGGTGAGGGCGATTGGGTGGGGTGGGGTGGGAGTGGCGGGGGACACCTACCCTCCGCCTCTGCCTCCCCCTCCTCCTCCAGATCCGCACATCAGAAACTTTTAGTCCCGGTTCCAAAGTGCAACCTGGACTAAAAGTTTCCCTCTCCCTGACAGATCGCAGGCTTGGAGGGGAGGGGGATGCCCCCCCCGCTTCAGGTGGGCGGAGCAGCAGGAACGGAGCCCCCACGCCCCTCCACCTCGCTATCTGGCCTGGAGAAGCCTTTACTCCAGTTCCAAAGTGGAACCAGGAGCAAAGGGACGCCGTCTCGCGCCCAGATCGGGGGCTGGGAGGGGAGGGGGGGACACCCCCTGCTCCAGGTTGCCACCCCCACCCGTTGCCCATCAGGAGCAGGAGGTACGGAGCCCCCATGCCCTTCCCCCCCGGACGATCCGGCCACAGAACGCTTTAATCCACTTGCAAAGTGGAAGTGAGACTAAAGCGGCTCCCTCTCCCAGATGTGCCAGGGGAAGGGCAGACGTTGCAGTCCTCTGCCTTTTCCACAGAGGCACAAAAATGGTCCCCCTGGAATAGGGAGGACAGGGCAGCTTGCTCCGGGGCCGGGGGGTGGGGGGAGTGGAGCAGATGATTTGTCAGTGTCTCCGGATTGCCCCGAGGTGGCTGGGGAGAGGGTGATGGGAAGAAGGAGTCCCTTTGCACTTTGGAACTGGAGTTAAGCATTCTCCAGGCCAGATCGAGCGGGGGGAGGAGCATAGGGGCTCCGTCCCTCCTGCTCCTAGTGGGCACTGGGGGTGCCCAGCTGGAGCAGTGGGGAAGAGCGCCCCCCTCCCCTCCAAGCCTGCAATCTGTCAGGGAGAAGGAAACTTTTAGTCCCAGTTGCACTTTGGAACCGGAACTAAAAGTTTCTGATGCTGGGATCTGGTGGAGGAAGGGGAGGGGGGAGGGGGGAGGGGGGAAGGTGTCCGCCAACACCAACACCCCCATCCAATCGCCCCTGCCCCCATCCCCACCCCGTCCTTCCCGACGGTGCGTGCGCGCAGGGGACCTAGCTTCCCGGCTTCCAATGAGCGAGGGAGGGTAGGAGTGCGCTCCACATGCGCCTGCCACGGGCCGGATTGGACCAGCAGTTCACATGAAGTGCTCGTCCAATAGGGGGCCAAGGCCCGGACATGTGGAGCGCGTTCCCGCCATCCTGGGCTCAGTACGAGCCCCGGCACCATGCAGGTAGGACCTGGGTCGCGCGTCGTTCCTGGGCCCTGGGGGGGAGGGGAAGAATCATCTTGAGGGGTTAGGCACCTACATTGAGTCACCTATACCCCGAAGATGGGTGCGATCGCGGTTGGGCGTGGGTGCGAGGGGTAGATGGGTGTGGGGAGTGAGTGGGCATCGGTGGGTGCGGGCGGTGGGGGTGCGGGTGGAGGTTGGGGGTGATCTGCGTGGCGTAGGCGCCTAGATCCAGGCCCCTACACCCCGCAGATGGGCGCGATTGGGGTCGGGCCGAAGCCTTCTTAGAGGAAACCCATGCAAACCTTTCAGAGACCAGAGTCACACGCTCCGATCTCCGAAGGGGTCCTCCCCCATAAGGAGCTTGCCCTGATGTCCGGGCACCTTTGTGCCAGCTGCACAGCTCAATCAGGGCCCATAGAGGCAGCACGAAGCGGGGTAAGTACCCCCACCCCTGGCCGGACATTCCCGGCTAAGCAACTTCGGGACGCTTTCAGCATTTGCACACAGGCACGCAGGAAGCCCACATGTGTCCAATTGGCAGGCCAAGAGAAGAAGGCCTCAATATTGCAGCCTAAGAATAACATTTTAAAAAACATTTAGCATCCAATTCTTGGACTACTCATATCTAAACTACTTATGACTTTCTGCCGGAGAAGTACGTGTGACCTTAATGCGCCAACATGCCACCCATATTCATCCACAAGACCAGCCACAAGAATAAGGCCCCAGATATGGAAACTAGGCAAGCTTTTCAAAGAAGGATTATAATCAGCGCAGGTGTTGCCTTTCTTTTTTGTAAGGATTCCATCATCATCTGCTAGAGTCGGGGAGCCACAAGGATCGGCTTCCTATCACCCCTTTCTTGGGTGGGAGGAGGCCGATCTCGGGCTGGCTGGGGGTGCGGGGCTGAGGGCCCTGTCTTAGACAGAACCCACATGGGTTCCCTCTAAGAAGGCTTCACCCCGACCACGATCGCGCCCATCTGCGGGGTGTAGGTGCCTGGATCTAGACGCCTACGCCACACAGATCACCACCCAAATTCCGCACGTACCCCCGCCGCCCGGCTGCACCCATGCCCACCCACTCGCTGCACCCATGCCCACCCACTCCCCGCACCCGTCCAGCCCCCGCGCCCACCCCCGACGGCAATCGCACCTATCTTTGGGGTGTAGGCTCCTCAATGTAGGCGCCTACCCCCTGAAGATGATTCTTCCTGCCCCCAGGGCCCGGGGACGACACACGTGCGCGACACAGGTCCTACGTGCACGGTGCCCGGGCTCGTACTGAGCCCAGGATGCCGGGAATGCGCTCCACATGCACGTGCCTCGGCCCCCTAACGGACGAGCACTTCACGTGAACTACTCTTCCAATCCGGCCCGTGGCGTGGGCACGTGGAGCGCACTCCCACCCTCCCTCGCTCATTGGAAGCCCGGGAAGGTAGGGCCCCTGCGCGCACGCAGCATCGGGAAGCCCAGGGTGGAGGTACGGGCGATCGGGTGGAGGGGTGGCGGTGGCGGCGGACCTCTTCCCTCCCCCTCCCCCTCCCCCTCCTCCACCAGATCCCCACATCAGAAACTTCTAGTCCCGGTTCCAAAGTGCAACCGGGACTTAAAGTTTCCTTCTCCCTGACAGATTGCAGGCTTGCAGGAGCAGGAGGGATGGAGCCCCCCCGCCCCGCCCTCCACGCGATCTGGCCTGGAGAAGGCTTTACGCGGGTTCCAAAGTGCAAAGGGACTCCTTCCCAGCACCCTCTCCTCAGCCAACTCGGGGCAATCCGGAGACACTGACAAATCATCTGCTTCTCTCCCCCCCACTCGCTCCGGAGCAAGCTGCCCTGTCCTCCCTATTCTAGGGGGACCACTTTTGTGCCCCCTTGGAAAAGGCAGAGGACTGCAATGTCTGCCCTTCCCCTGGCACATCTGGGTGGCAGAAGGAGCCGCTTTAGTCTCACTTCCACTTTGCAAATGGATTAAAGCGTTCCGTGGCTGGATCGTGCGGAGGGAGGGGCATGGGGGCTCCGTCCCTCCTGCTCCTGATGGGCACCGGAGGTGCCGACCTGGAGCAGGGGGGGCGTCCCCCTCCCCTTCCAGCCCCCGATCTCGGCGCAAGGTGGTGTCCCTTTGCTCCTGGTTCCACTTTGTATTCGGAGTAAAGCCTTCTCAAGGCCAGATAGCGCGGGCGGAGGGGCATGGGGGCTCTGATCCCCCTGCTCCTGGTGGCCCTCGGCGGTGGCAACCTGTAGCAGGGGGGTCATCCCCCTCCCCTCCAAGCCTGCGATCTGTCAGGGTGAAGGAAACTTTACTCCCGGTTGCACTTTGGAACCGGGACTAAAAGTTTTTCATGTGGGGATCTGGTGGAGGAAGATTAGGGGGGGGGGGAGGGGGGGTCCACCCCCACCCCCACCCCCACCCCACCCCACCCCACCCAATCGCCCTCACCCCCACCCCCAGCCCGGAATTCCCGACGATGCGCGCGCATAGGGGACCTACCTTCCCGGGCTTCCAATCAGCGAGAGACTGGGGGAGCGCGCTCCACTGGACAGATTGGACGAGCAGTTCACGTGAAGGACTTGTCCAATAGGAGGCCGAGGAGCGCGTTGAGCGCATTCCCGGCATCCTCGGCTCAGTACGATCCCGGGCCCCAAGCAAGTAGGACCTGCGTCGCGCACGTGCTTCGTCCCTGGGCCCTGGGGGGTGGGAAGAATCTTCCTGGGGGGTTAGGTGCCTACATTGAAGCACCTACACTCCGAAGATGGGTGCGATCGCGGTCGGGGGTGGTTGCGGGTGCGGGGGGTAGATGGGTGCTGGGAGTGGGTGGGCATCAGTGGGTATGGGTGGTGGGGGTGCGTGCGGGGTGTGGGGGCGTGATCTGTGTGGCGTAGGCACCTAGATCCAGGCGCCTACGCCCCATAGATGGGTGCGATCGGGGTCAGGGTGAAGCCTTCTTAGAGGGAATCTATGTGGGTTCTGTCTAAGAAGGTGTCCCTCAGCCCCTTGACCCCAGCTAGCCTGAGTTTGGCCTCCTCCCACCCTGGAAAGGAGTGATAGGAATCCGATCCTTGTGGCTACCCGATTCTGGCTGCTGCAATGCAGCTGCCGTGGCAGGGAAGAGCCACGTCCCCGCGGGTCAGGCCGCCGGCAACCTGCTCCGCTGGTGATCGCGCTGGTGCGCTGGCCCTAGTAAATGGCAGACGGGACCCACTGAATCATGTTTCCGCTCTGCCATCTACCAGCGTCAGTGACCCTGGTAGGTAGGACAGGGGACTCACATATTGGTGGGTTCCCTGTCCCATCTACCGGCATCGGCGCGCCTGTGCTATCGCCAGCCCGGCAAGGCTGGTGATCAGCGCACATCAAGCCAGCTGTGAGGCCAATTTTCGGCCAATTCTGGCGATGGGGGCATGCCCACGGCAGTCAGGGAGAGAAGCATGTGCGGATGCTTCTCTCCCCGAATGGCCGCAGAAACCGGATGCGCAGGAATGAACATAGAGCACTTTAAAGTGCTCTACACCTCGAATGCGGGGAAGACAGCCCGGGACGAGCTGGGACGCAAACTCGGCTGCAGCAATGCGAATGCCGCATTCCAGGCTGTCTTCCGCGCGTTCCAAAAGCCCCTGTGCGAAAAGGCCTTTTGATTTGGAGAAGAATTCCATGAGAGAATGTGACGAGCAGCTTTGGCACATCACAGAGGACTAGTGTGTTTTCCATTCCCAAGGACTGAAGTGGTTAATGCAAAGGCAACGGGGGATTATTACTAAGAACCCCCATGGGTTGCCAAAGGAACAAATACGTTCATCCCAAATCAAAGAAAACATTTTCTTTTTTTAAGAAAGGATCATGCAGCAGACACTCTTAGACTTTCATGATGGATTAGGAGCAAATAAAGTGCTACATCCAACTGCATGATGAAGACGGTATAAAATTCAGGGGGAAGAAGACCAGTTCATCCCAGAAGTCTGGGCGAATCCAAAGATAATTCATATCCTGTGACTTAAAGGAGTTGGGAAGTTGAAGAAATCCTTGACTATTGCTAAAGTTGAAAAGAAAACGATATAGAAAAGGACAAAGGATGAAAGATCCTAAGCAAAAGCCAAAGAACAGAATTCCGTAAACTGGAGGAGCAAACGGGTCTCTGCATTTGGGAGAGAACTTGAATGCTCAGGGGACGACTCTCATTAAACTCCAAGATATGATCTGGAGAACGTCCCGTCCGAAGACCACTCTGAAAACCATTTTGACCGCGTAGGCTATCCCAGAGAGACCTCGAGGCTCCCTTCAGAGAAGTGACTCTATTCCAAGAACCAAAGGAAGAGATAGCATGTAAGCACTGAGGCTGAAGTAGGATGGACGGCCACAGAAAGCTGACTTCCAGCATCAAAGAAGGTGAGTCCAGATTCCTAGCAAGCACCCAAAAGCCAGCGTGGCTCCAGGAGACGTCCAGCTCCATCCCAATCAGACTCCTTGTGGGGTGGGGTGTAGACCATTTTTTGCCCTTTTCTGGCTTTCTCTGGGTCTTCCAGGGACGTGCACGAATAATTCATGTTTTTTGGAATTCGGACGAATGTGTCCATATTCCAAGATTCAGGAACGGATCGAATAGGGCCCTATTCTTCGGGCCGTATCCATCCACGAATTGGATAATCCAGTATCTGTAGAAGCCTTGGTAGATGCTTCTAAGGATACTGAATTCCCTGGTGCCTCCCTCCCCCAAACATCCCCCCTGCAGCCTCCCCGGAGTCCCCTTACCTGCTCTGGTGGTGTACTGGGCCTCTTCCCAGGCCATCTGGAATGGCAAACAGGCTTTCCGAAACCTAAACACAGGCCTTAACTGATAGGCCTTAAGGGATAGGCCTATATTTTGGTTTCAGAAAGCTTGTTTGCCATTCCTGAAGGCCCCAAAACAGGCCCTGGCTGCCACTGGAGTGCTTCTTCCTGCCTCCCCATTGCTCACCTACCTGGGGGGAGGGGGACGACGTTCCGGTGGCTGCCCGGTTGCAGGATGGCGCAGCAGCATGGTGGGCGTGGCAGTGCAGAGGTAAGGCAAGTGAGGAAAGAGTGGGAACAAAGGGATGGATGGAGGTTTTATTCATTCTGTGCACGGATATTTGTGTGTGTGGGGGGGGTTAATATTCAGCCAGAGCTGAATCTTTCCCCATTCTGTTCACCGCGAAGTGAATGTGGAAACTGGCTTTGTAGTTGGGCTTTTTCAACCAGTGATTCCAATGGCCTTTGGTGGTTGGTAGAGATGCTGTTTAGATAGCCTTACTATGTGGGCTTTTGGGGGTGATTCATTACATTGCTCTCTCTTTAGACCTATAGCATGGAAATCTCCGGCATCCACATGGTGGGGCCAAGAAAGGGTGTGGAATCAGCAACAAGTGAAGGCGATCTGGTGGCCCTGGGACAAGCAGCTTTTCCTCTGGAGAAAGGAGAGGCCATTTTGTGAAGGAGCAGAACCAGTTCCAAGGAGATAAACGAACAAGGAAGAGCAACAAATTGAAAAGGACAGCAACAAACTGTCTGGCTGGGATAAAATGATTTTTATTCCAGCCAGATGGTGATACTGAAAAACAATGTATCTGTGTCAGAACTGGCTATGCCAAAAAGAGCATGCAAATCGTTTGTGGTGTGAAGAACTCCATTGAAGCCATTTTAAGATAATGCATTCCACTGAATTTTCATTTAGGGGTGCGTCCCCATTGGTATTTAAATCTAAATTAAATCCAAATTCGGGATCCAGGCATCCTCGTGCAATTTCTTATTCCCAGATTTTATGAGGATTATCTTGCAGAAATCCATAGGAAAAAAATTTCCTGATGAAAACAGGGCTCGGTTCCCTTTTTGGACCCGAGTCCACTTCCACCACTACCCCTGGGGACGGTACCGGTTATTTGGGGTGGAGGTCTAGTCTTCTGGCCAATGGCAGCCAGCTGTGGGTGGGTTTCACAAATGCAAAACTCCTCCCTCCCTTGCCATGCTTGCAATGCTACAGCCCTGACTGAAAAAGGCAACAAGGGGGGGGGGGGAGAGCTGCTTGATGCAGTGTGGCTTTTAAAACCTTTTTGATAGAAATATTTGTATCTTTTCTGATAATTGTTATCAGAAATATACATTTTATAAGCAAAAAGGTGTTGCAAAAAGCAGCACATCTCCGATCATGCTGTGCTTGCTCCTTTGCTGATCTGCTTGAGCGCACAGTTCCCAGTAATGTCGAAAGGGAGAGATTTGAAAAGGAGAAAGCAATTGGGTTTAGATCTTTTTTAAAGTGCCAGCTTTTAATTTAAGCTCTCCGACTTTAGCTCAAGTGAGTGAGTGAAGGGGAAAGTTTCGCTGCTTTGATCGCAGGCAGGGTTTGCACTGGGGGGTGGAATTTAAAAGTTCTGTTCTGAGTGGGGACGGCTATATTTGGCTATATTTCCAGGCACTCTATCAGGATTAAAAATAGTCCCCAAAAATAGTCCAAACAGGACTAAACCAGGTCTAAAAAATCTATGTGGGGATGCACCCTAGGAGTGGTTGATGGGAGTTTCTTTATGAGAAGATGGTACCAGTCACTCAGGGGAGGATGCTTTTGAACAAGGGCTTTGCCAAAAGCCCCCCTCAATGAGCTCACTGCACCAGTGAAGGGTGCCAGCTCTTCATTTGGCACCTTCCCTTGGGACAAGGGTCCTCCTCACTCCCAAGCGGAGCCACGGAGGGCCCTTTCCCCATGGCAGCGCAGGTGCCCGCCGTCCAGTTGTCCCTCTGGTCCCACAGAGACACAGCCTCCCTCATTCAAGGGGACCTTTAAAACTTCTCGGAGCCCCTCTTCTGCATTTTGTCAGCCATGAAGGGCAGAGTCCAAGTATACTGGTGGTGGGTCACACCCATTCAGCCACATTTGAGGAACTCAATAAACGAAACCCATCCAGCAAAACTATACCAGGTGGTGCCTTTTTATCAGCCCTGCCTTTTCTTACAAATATCCTTCTCAGATAAGCAGGAACAACAGGCACCTCATACATTGTCCCATCACCTGCACTTCGTATTTATGTTGCTTATTAAACAAAGGAGGGAAGAATCTTCCGCCGAATCCAGACTGGCCCTGCATACATATTCACGTGGGTGCCTGGACTATTCAACATACTCTCTAAAGTGCATCAAGCACCACTGACTGGGGATGTGCACAAATGGCGTTTTTAGGGGGGAATATTTGAATGTCCGAATTTGGCTGAATTTCAAATGTTACAAATATTAGTGCGTATCCTTACTCTCCATATGTAGCAGTCTTTGTAAGGTGTAGCACCTCCTGATGGCAAGAGAAAATTGCAGAATTGTTTGGATGCCATAATTGCTCCACTGGACAGCAGAAGGAAATCCTGGGGTCTTACTTCATCTTCTGTCTGTTTGCATAGCGATTCTCCTTGCAAAATACCTGTATGTTAGCCGCCACCCTTCCTCTTCCCTTTGTTTCTTTTCCTGCGCTGGCTAACATCCTGGTATTTTGAGAAAAGAACAATCATGTGAAGAGCCTGCAGACAGAGGCAAGGACGTGAGATTACAAAATGCCACGCACTGTTGCTAATTTGCTGTCATATCTGTTTATTTTGGGTTATCACCTCCGTATCCTGGCATTATATTGGGACTGCCACGGATAATGCGCCACTGGAAGAATCACACATTTTTACCCACTTAGACAGTGTAAAATGGATATCCCTTTCTCCTAATCACGCTTTTAGGTATTTCCTCTTTGTTTGTATACCACTTATTGGAGATTTTGTAACAGAGAATAATATATAAATGTTTTAAATAAAATAATCCCTGTTTACACTCGGTTGCAGACTTTTATTCCTAGCTATGGCTTTAGAAGAAGAAGAGCTGGCTTTCATACTCCTCTCTCTTTCAAGGGGACTCAAAGCAGCTAACAAACCTACTGTTCTTCTCCCCTCCATGGACACCCTGTGAGAGCTCAGAAAGAGAACTGTGACCAGCCCAGGGTGAAAGGGAACTGAAGGACTCTGGGAAAGGACCAGTGATCCTTTGTTTCTCCATAGCTTGACATTAAGTCACTTGAACTACTTGTGACCTTTGTAGCAGAACATAATCGAGTGAGTTTCTTAATAACTGACCAAGTTCCAGAGAATTGCTGGAACGCAGAGGGCAAACAGAGTACGAACACAACAAATAAGGGGAATTTCAGGCTTGTGAAACATTCTACAGAAGTCCCAGATGAAAATGTATGTTGTAAACGCAAGTGCTATGGTCATCCAGCTATTCCAAGCTACTCTTTGTGGTCAGCTATCTGTTTCCTGAGTTGTAAACAAATATAACAGGCTAAGTTCTAAGTCTCAAACTCTTGCCAAATGAAATGCTTCAAAGTACTTTTCAATGCTCAGTATGTTTCACCCCCCTTTATCCTTTCCAGCATATACAGTAGTGCTACTTCTTTTTTCTACTCTTTTCCCCCAAAATTCCATCTTATAATTGTTGCATCTCATTTTTTTCTAGCCTTTTGCTTGTTATGTTCTCAGGCAATGTTTGCATCAAGTACATTCACTCAAGGAGGGTCATCATCTTAAACTCTAATTTTCCCAGTCACGCTTAAAAGTTTATTTTTTATTTTTCCATTTGTTTGTTTATATTTCTCCATACTTGAGTGTAGTTTGTCTCTCCCATACATATCAGATACGTATCCTAGACCAACACATATGTATTGGATACGTATCCTATACAAATGCATACGTATTGCTATACATCCAATATGTGTCTCAGTTTAATGAATGTACACGCTATTTGTATGAGTCTTCCGAAATGTTTGTATTTGTATGAATGTTAATGTACTTGATTCGTGTACGAATGTCTGAATTAGTACAAATTAGTACGAATAATGAATGTTACAAATATTCATGCGCATCCCTATTGTCTGCCCTTAATAAAACCATACTGATCATCTTTCAGGGCAGTGGCCTGGGAAACTGCATGCCACATGCTGGGCTGAGCATTCAAGAGATGCAATATGCGGTTGCAGTCCCTGAGAGAACATGGTGCTGCCCACTGTGTACCACTCAGGCCCGCAAGTTCCCCTGTCTGGACATGCCTCTGCCAGGGCACGGCTGACTGCGGAAGTCCAGGTTCTGCTCCTACTGGCTGCAAATGGCCGCCAACTCTGGTAGTTCTACCAATTAGGAACAGCAGGGGCCCTCAACTTCAGTACCCCAGACTTAAAATAAAGAGTACTCCAGATATGCCAGAACTAGGTCCCCCTGTGCAGCTGGTATAAGAAGAGGACAGGTAGCTGAGGAATATTGGGAGGGCAGTAATACTGACAGCCATGTTTCCTGCAAAGGTGAATTTCCCTTACCTTTTCAACAAGGCTCACCTTGGGAGTCATTGCAGCCGACAAGTTGAGCTCTGGAGTGTCAGACGAGATACCAAGTACACCAGTAGACCATACCAGGCCGCCATTTTGGGGATCTGGTCTAGCCTATGCTCTGTCCTCTACAGGCAGAGTGAACTAGGAGGGGGCAGGGACTCTCTGGCTTGGACTAAGCTGTGGACAAGAGAGGCCCAGAAGACGCCACGATGCAGCATACCAGCAAGCCCGAAAAGCCCCTGAAAGCCTAGAATATGGGCTGCCTCTGGGCCCCCCAGCTCCTTCTGGGCTCCTTATCTGTCCCATGTGCAGATGCAGCATGGGTTTTCGTTCCCAATGCAAGCTGTTTGCGCCAAAATCATTCTGTTGAAAGTGCATCAGTTTCTCATTGCACACAGCTTGTGGGAGTGAGTTTCTTATCTCTGGGGCTGCATGTGAGTGGTACCTGATGCTCTGGTCAGACCGGGTTTTCCCCTTGCAGATCCACACACCCCACACACCATAGGTCTGAAGGATGACAACACTCAAGGCGGAGATCCTATAGATAAGCAAATGTCTGCAGGGCTGTCTCTTCTGCTCGGCACGTTTGCAAAGAGAAACCTGCAGGTCCATCTTGGGTCAATGGCAGCTGCGCTGAGAACGTGGCAAGATTTGGGGGTTCAGTGTCCCCTCCCCTTGTGGAAGGGCAGAATGCATGCCCACCCTTGGCACATGTGGTCCTCTGTCTCCCAAAGGCTTAGGGGAATTTCTGAAGGCCAAAAGAGAGAGAGACTCTCGTTTGTCACGCCTATCTTTGTACAGAGCAAACAGTGCTAAGATCAACAGTAAATATGTTGTTGTTCTCTGTGCCCCCCCTCAGCCCCAGCCTCAGCCCCAGCCTTGCCTTTTCCCTTCTCCAACGCCCTCCCACTTAAAAAAAAATCCATTCTGAGCAGCAAGATCTGGGAGGAGCCTTCATTTTGCACCTTTCTCTCCTCCTTGTCCAGTTGTATAAATTCAAGGGAAGAAGTTCCTCAAACCCAGAGACATTGGGGAGGAAGATCTACCCTTGCTGCTTGCAGGAACTGGTTTTTGTCCTCAGAAACCCTTTGCCTGCTGAGAAGCAATCAGAATGGTAAGCAAAGCGATGCTGCCGCCCTCTCTCTCTGTCCTTTCCTTGGATGAATTGGGCTGCAGCCAGAAGGGACCAGAAGTCACCTGCTTCCTAAAACCTCAGCAGACAGGTGTGCTTCTGCCTTTTTCTCTTCTCCCACTGGCTCATTTCAGAGCTGATAACTATTCACAAAAAATAAAGCAAATCACATGGGAAGTGGTCACACTTAAGGTGTAATCCGGCTTCAATCCACTTTCAGAGTGAGAGAATACATCAGCAAAGTGACAAGGGCTGTGGTCGCACTTAAGGTTTAATCCAGCTTCAGTCCACTTTCGGAGCGAGAGAACATATCAGCAAAGTGAGAAGCTGTTCTCTTTCATGGTTAAATAACTCAGATAATTCACCTTTGGGATAAAATTACTGGTCACTTTGCTGATGTGTGGACTGAAACTGGATTAAGGTGGACTGAAGTTGGATTAAACCTTAGGTGAGACCCCAGCAATGCAGATCCGGCATGCTGTAATATTATGCGTTATTGCAGGTCACAGAATTAGCATTTTTCCTGTGCTTGTAGCATGGATTCTGGCTACACGTATACACATACAGTATGCACATTTTGGTGTTCCCATTTGACTTGCCGGTAAACCAGACCCGGCGGTTGCTGATGGTGCGGCAGTTGTGTGGAAAGGGTGTGTGTGTTGCACAATCGAACTTGATCTCCTTGTGCATGTGTTCACAAGCAGATCAGCGGACCTGTAGACAGATTCAACTTGGAAGCGCCGTGCTGTTTCTGCTCCTGCCGCTGCCCAGGTTGGGCTCGTCACCGCCACCGCATTCAGACAGCAGGATCGCCTCGGAAAGGTGGGTGAGCGGGGGAATCGGCAGCTGGGCTTCGCTCTCGATCGATGCATTCACACTGGACACAGAGGTGGCATTTTAACCCTTCCAAGGGAAGAGAGCAGCCTGGGCAGTGGCAGGAACAGGAGCGGCGCAACACTTCCAACAAGTTGAATCCATCTACAGTGCATCATGTTACCGAGCCTGGCTTTCTCTTCAAGCTCCAAGCGGCAACCATGATAGGCTGAGGCTATCAAAAAGCCCGGCTGAGTTCCCATGTAGAGGGAAAAACATGGGTTCCGCTAGGAAACCTGAAGAAAAGTCCTGTTTGAACAGGGTGCCCCCCTCCAGATTTTTGCAGGATAGTCCTCAGAAAATCAGGGGGTAAGAAGTGGAATGGGAGCGGGGCATGCCGAATTCGGATTACTGGCTGATGTAATGGGAATGCTGGATGTCGAGTGCCCACCCAGTCTGGACTTTAGTGCCTTTGGGAATGCACCCAGAGAGAGATTCTGAAATTCAAATTTCATTATATTGCCTATGTTCAGTCTGTCCGTCTGATGCACACACATCTTGGCACATACACAACTAACACACCATGATTATACAGCACTATTTCTTTGGTGCCCTAAGAAAAGAAGGATTAGGGAAGGGTTGAAAACATGAGGGCCACACACTGTCTCTCTGGGATGCATCTGAGAAACCTCTGAGGTGCCCCTTATGTCTCAGCACAAGATGGCTGAATCTTCACATAGTGAGCAAATCAGCTATGGGATGGACTATCGTGCCACATGGTTGTGGCCACTGGCTTGGTTGACTTCAAAAAGGATTTGGGCTGCATCGCCACTTCCAGGTTTTGGTACCTCAGTGGTTGGGGGGGGCAGGGGAGGTGCTACTGAAAAAGATGTCCTCCTTGCCTCCATTTTGAAGTGAGGAGGCACCACTGACCAGACTTGGTTGTGGCTCATGGCTGTTGAGATCTAGCAACACCTACAAGACCGAGAATTGTATTTATGGATTAATTTAGGCTGATTCCTACCTTTTCCTCCTCCTTTTTTGTCCTTCACCTGTGCTTCCTTTCCAGAAAATTCTCCTTGGCCTGGCCGCTCTCCTCTTCACTGTGGACTTTTGTTGGGGAGTTTGTTTCTTTCAAGAGCATGAGGCGGTGACCCAAAATGGTAATATTATTTTTGCGTAACTTTTTTTCCTAATGCACGGGGAAAGTAGTTCTGGCCAAAATGTCTTTTGATTTTGACACAGCGACGGTGTTTTGCATCTAAGCATTATGGGGATTGAAGTAGCTCAGTGGTACAGCAGGTGCCTGGAAACTGATGCCCACAGATTCCAATCCTGGAATGTGCCTGGAGGAAGACAGTCACAGGTCTGTGCCTACGTCTGTGTCTCTGCAAGGCTGTGGGCACCCTTAAGGCTTAATCCAGATTCAGTCCACTTTCAGAGAACACGTCAGTGCAAAATAACTCAGACCTTGATGGGAATACTGCCAAAGGTGGATGTCAGAGAAGAATGGAAAGTAATTGCAGACTATGCAGCTCAGAACCATCCTCCAGATGTGCTTAGATAGGGTTTTGTGTGTGTACAAGATTATTTCAACTGATGGCTTAATTTGTGTCTTATTTTCTCTTTGGGGTCTGCTGTGAGAGTGAGCAGGGTTTGATTGATATTTGATGGACTGTATCTGTATATATCAATAATAAAAGATATTTAAAAAGTGTTAAATAACTCAGAAAATTCACCTTTGGGATAGATAATATGGAAATAAAATTATTGTTCACTTTCCTGATGTGTTCTCTAGCTATGAAGGTGGACTGAAGCTGGATTAAAACAGGTGTGAACACAGTCCAAGAGTGGAGTTTGGTTCTATGGTGCCTTTTGACTTTACAGATGAAAATGAATCCTTTGGGAGTCCCAAGCTGTTTCTGGTTAGTTGAGCAGAAGTCTGTGCCATCGCTATTATGGACAGAGTCAGCAATTACTGTATACTGGGTTTCCATGGTAGCAATTTCTCTCTGGCTGTGCTCACACTTAAGGTTTAATCCAGCTTCAGCCCACTTTCAGAGGGAGAGAACAAATCAGCAACGTAACAAGTAATTTTATTTCCACGTTATCTATTCCAAAAGGGAATTATCTGAGTTATTTAACCGGGGGGGGGGGGGGACAGCTTCTTGTCACTTTGCTGACGTATTCTCTCGCTCTGAAAGTGGACTGAAGATGGATTAAACATTAGGTGTGGCCACAGCCTCTGGCTGATGTTTCTTCACAGGCTCCTTCTTCTTGCAAAATGTCTGTATGTAGGAAATGCACAGAACATGTTAACAAATGGAAGTGGATATGGGTATTTTGTAAGAGAAAGGACCCCACAGAGACATGCCAGGGAGAGGTAAGAGCCTGGCGTTTTGCTAAGATGGCCTCATGCTGTCTGTCAAGGGGGCGAAAGGTGATTCTGGGATGAAGAAAAGATCCTGGAATTTCTTCTTGCTGCCTGGAATAGGGATGTGTATTTTCAGTGAAATCCCTCAAATATCAATAATCATGTTATAATATTAAGCATTTAGCCTTATAATCATTTATCCTTGTAACCTTTAGTCTCATAAACGCTTGCACGTAGTTGGCTGGAATCCAGACTGGCAGCAATTATGCTGTCAAACAGATTTACACTGGGCTTAAGCAATGGCGCAAGTAGGCGACAAACAGGAAACAGTTGCTTGGCCTCAGCAGCTGAGAAAAGCGGAAGCATTCTTGCTACTTTGCTATCTTTGCGGTTACACAATAGGGACCAATATTATTTTTAATAACTAACCTAATGAAGTTACAACATCATAAATCTTGCATTCTGATGATGTATTCTCGTGGTTAAAGGGGAGCTGGTATACTTTGATTTATATAAGTATTGTGTATCCTCTGTTTTTCAAGGGGTATTTTGGCTCCTTCCCTGACTAGTCTTGTAAGTGCTTTAATAAATTTACTTAAAGAAGGGACGTGTCAGATTTTGTTTTTACAGCATGAAAAACATGCTTTTTTGTATTCGATTAGTATTGAATTGGGTGTAAGAAAATGTGTATTCATTCAAATAGATCCCCTTCGAATTCAGTGGGATTTGAATTCAATACAAATTTCAATCCCATACAAATCCCATAGGAATGCATAAAAAGGCATACAGATCCTATATGAATCCAATACATATGCCATACGAATCCCATATGAAGCTTCATATTGAGACATTTGTAAACACTGCTGTTTTTAAACTGCTTTTGTATTTTTTAATGCTGGATTTTTAAACTTTGTACTGGTTTTAGGGTTGATATAGTTCTTGATACGTTTGTTTTTAAATGTTGTGAGCTGCCCAGAGACCCTTGGGTATGGGGCGGGATATAAATATATATAAATAAATAAATTCAAATTTGAATGTCAGTCTTTGAATGTGCCAACATTTGATTCAAAAACAAATGTCCAAATTCAGCCAAATTCGTATGAATGTTGCATTTTGCAAATATTCACGCACATCCCTGGTCTGGAACTATCCCTTGCACAACTTCTTTCTTCTGCATATGGCAAAGGTTGATTTCCGTAAATAAATCCAGCAGATCATAACCACAGTAAGCGAGATGAACTGAAATGCTGTGGGATCTTTGTACCGGCTGGGTGTTTGGTGGCCCCAGTTCCACTGCAAACAGAAAATGATCTAATGGACTCTTTTAGGTCAGCAGGTGACCCCAAAGTTCTGTACTGACATATATGATGGAAGAAGGCACGCCATAGGGTCTGCGTGGAACACCAAACACTGCTATAGGTGTAACTGTAGAACGGACGCAATGTCGTGCTGTACAAGGTAAGCAAATGGCCCTGAGTGACATTTAATGTGTTAGTCTCATTAGAAAATCTTACTCAAGCCAAGATGGCATTGCCTTCCCTCTGCAGAGTTTCTAGGCCAGGAGGGAACAAATGAGAATCCCGCAGAATGTCCTCTTTGACTGATCCTATCAGCCCCAGCCAATCTGGTCAAAGGCAAGGGCTGATGGGAGCTGTAGTTCAGCAACATTTCCTTTTTCTTAGTGCTGTTCATCATCACTACAAGCACGGTGCTGGCAGCTTCTGAAAGAGACGAGGCCTTTTAAGAAAGAAAGAATCTCTCAAAGCACATAAATATGGAGAGAGGGAGTCTGGGCGCGTCCCCATGCACTATAAAGTCCAAATCGAATCTGAATTCGGCAAGGAGCGTCCCCATGCAAAGCCCCAAACTGCCGAAATACATGCTAAATTTAGTCCTCTTGAAAACAGTTCTCGCTACAGTTTGGGAGTGAAGTCCACATTATTTTGGAGGCTGAGTCCATGCATGGGGACACTCTCGGGCTATTTGGGGAGGAGACTGATGCTGGCATCATTAGCAGGTGTTCCTGCGCTCACCATTCCTGTCCTGTGTGTTGCAGATTGCAACAGTTTGGCATTTTTGGCAATATATGGTGACTGAACAGAAACAAGTCTCTTTCTACGACCATTATTCCACCCCTTCCCCCGATTACCAAGTCAGGCAAATGTGCAAGACAAAGAACAGCTTCTGAAATGTGCATACAATAATGGAGCGCCCCAGTTTTACAGCGAAAGATGCAATCGCCATCCCACAAGTCTCTTTCTGTTATTATTATTCCACCACCCCTTCCCTGATCGCCAAGCCAGGCATGGTAATTCAATCGGGTGGAGCAGAGGTGAGCACCTCCAGTAAAATGCTTTGCGGAATGATCTGGCTTTTAAATATTATTTTTATTATTATTACTCCTGCCATCAAAGTGGGCGACACAGCCGTTGGTGACGTCAGCCAGGCTTCCTATCGGGAGAGAGGGGGCGGAGAGAAAAAATTGCTGTTCTCCCGTGCAGGGGCTTAGCGCAGTTTGCATGGGGACACCCATATTTGAGTTGAGCCCAAGTTATCAGCAAACGCACGGGGACGGCTCAATTCGAATTCGGCCCTGCATCCGGACTAAAAATAGTCCAGTCCCACTAAATGGAGTGCATGGGGACGCAGCCTCTGAATAGCATCAATATTGTTGAGGTTTTAAGGCTAGGTTTGGAAATCACTACAATGATTGAAGGAAAAGTCATAGTTTAATGGAAAGCAGGTCCAAACGAAGGTCTGCATTTGCTGGGACATTGCATAGAAGTGCCTGTGGTCACACCTTCACTTTAATCCCATCTTTGGGCCCCAGTGTTCACACTTTTTCGTCCCGTCCGTTTTATCTGTGGACTTTTCTCCCTTCACCTGTACATTCCTGAGTCCCCCCCTTTTTTTTTAACAGACCTCAAGCTGTTCTAGAGTGTTAATCAAGTTTCATGTTTTGGGTGCGATCAGGGGAGAGCACTCAAGGGGGTTGGACCAGACTATAGTGGATGGATACCACATGAATTTGCCTTCCCTTTCACCTAATGTGTGATTACATGGTGTTGAGTGACAGAACCTTTATCCTGTCAGAGCACAGGGGGTGTTGTGAGGGTGGAGAGGGTTGGAGATCTAGAAAAGTCTTGTGAAGGAGTCTCAGAACAGGAACAGAAAGGTGTGGGCAGCCTGAGGAGCCCAACTGAAGATGAACTGAGGAAGGACAATCAGGTATTGGGTGTGGTTGGAGTCACTGTGTTTTATAATATCAAAGTCGGGGAACAAAAGTCCCATGGCTTTGATGCTTCCATGATGATTAATGTTCAATGGCTTCTTGCTTTTAAGGGCCAGAAACCTTCCATCAGCCCTTCCAGGAGCAGGAACAGCTGTTGTGTGGATCTGCTACGTGGCGCATTTAAAGAAGCAGGATAATATTATTTTCTCAGCCACACTAACAGAATCCCAGGTAGCAGCCCCCCACCTGTGGAAGAATATTGACTAGCAGTTAGATTGGAGTGAGAGACCAGAAAAGCCAGCTGAAAGAGGAACTCTTCTCTGTTCAGCCCGGTCTCTTGTCTCCCCCATCCTGGTACCATAGTATTGCCATAACCATTTGCAGAGTGCCTGATTTCCATGTATGTCAGGTTAGGAAGGGGCTCTGGACAAATAAAGTAAAATGGGCACTGCAGGTGCTGGAGACGGAGACCCAGCGGTCAATGATAAGTGATTATTGTAAGTATCTTTGTGCAGCCAAAGCCAAGATGCTCTCTGCTGATTCAAGCTGGGATTTTGCAAGCAAATCACTGTACCTGAGAATAAATGAAAGGAGTTTGGCTCACATAGCAAGCATTCTGCATATCAGCTTCTCTGGCAGAAAGTTCTCATCATCCTTGAGAAATTCTGTGATGGCAAAATCAAGAAGTGGCCCATTAAAATCTTCAGCAAATTGGAACAAACCTTGAATTCTACCTTTTTTCTGTTTAGGTATGGTGGTGTTGCACACAGCGAAGGCTGCAAAGCAGTGGTGGATGAAGAAGAATGTGTGTATAAATTTTACAGAATTGATGACCCCTCAAAGCCATGTCCCTAATGAGTTTGATAAGAACGGCACGCTCTAAACCTTCTTGACACCATGTACCCACGACCCTCCATATATGGGGACCTAAATAAAATGTTGGTTCATGCACCTGGTCTGTCTCTTGTCTTTCCTCGACAGTGATCTCTTCACTGTAAGCTGTGGGTATATGGGGAATGATCCAGGCTAATCCCATGGGGAGGGGAGATCAAACAGGACCACCCATCATGATTCCTAAAGAAAAGGGGAGATATGGACTGAATAGTGGGCTTCAGGCTGAGCTCGCTTACAAAACTTTTGAATACCCCTGTTCGATTTGAACATTTTGGAATCTGAGCCACTTCAGCACATCTCCAGCAAGCATTGTGGACTCTGCAATGCCTTGTGAGGTGTGGGCTCTTTGCCCAATGTGGCTGTCGCCTCCACAGCAGATGTGGCTGATGGTCCTTCTCATACCTTGGTATCATAGGCTACGCCTGCACTTTTGCAAGAATTATTTGCAAGTCCCCAGGTCCTTTTAAGTCAGTTCTAGGCTGTGTCTTCACGGGATGCCTTATATCGGTTTCCCGAAACCGAAATAATTGAACCTGATTGAAACTGTCTCCACAGCTTTCAACTTGATCCAGTTTGGCAGCATCCCGACGGCATTCCGATTGCAACCTTATCTCGGAATCAATCCTCGGAGTCCGCATGGCAGTCCTATCCTCCCCGCCCATTGCCAGTCATGGTGCCCACTCACTCTCTCTGATTGGTGTTCCCTCCCTCCCTCCCTCCCAGGATCAGCCCCTCTCACATAGTTCAAAGTAACAGAGATCAGACCTTTCCCCCAGCTGATGAGGCTGGTTGAAACGGGCAGGAAGGAGGTGAAAAATGAACCAGATGTATTGGAAGGGAGATTTAACAAGAGATGGGGGGGGGAATGTAGCAAAAGTGTCTGATTTTATAGCTGTCATGAAAGCTTGCCTGCTCCCACCCTCCCTTCCCTGTGCTTCATCCATGCCTTTTTTGCCTCTTTGTTCTGATCAGCTGGAGCAATCGTGCACTAAACTCTGTAAAATTCTGTCTGCTTCCTCCCGCTCTCATCACTTTGCAGCTGTCCACCTCCTTTCCAAGTATATATATAGCCCCTGACTCTATGTTCTCCACATTCACGTGGAAGGGTGACGCGATTCCGAAGATGTCTGGATCCCCCTTTCCCACTTGCGCTCCCCTCGCGCCGAGAAGCTGGGCTGGGGGGGACCAAGGGGCTCTTCCTTCACCTCACGCCTCCTCTCCCCATTTCCCAGGGCACACAGTAGAAGCAGCAGCAGCAACTCAAATCCCCTTCACAGCCACAGCCTTTAAAATAGAAACTCCAGGCCTTTCCTTTCCTTTCTCTTTTTTAAAGGTCAGAACTTTCAAAGAGCTAGAATTGTGCAAAACTGCAACATTGTTATTAAGGTGTGAAGTGCCTAGATTGCCACAGTGTAGCTTTAGGGACTGGAGTTTTATAGTGGCTGTTTGAGGGTGATTTTTTCAATGAAATCACTATCTTTGGAAGCAAGCTGTTGGGGGAGGGAAACCCTAAACATGACGTGCCCAGAATAGGGACAGCCATTGGATACAGTGCGATTGGGGGAGGGAAACCCTGAACATGGAATCTCATCCCTGAAAATGGTACTGTGCACACAGTAAAAAATTAAACACGTATGGAGTGGACGATCCGGAGTGAAACCTGTTGAAATCAGGATTGAGATACATCACGCTTTGGGGTGGTTTAACATGGGGAAATCGTGTTAAGCCAAACTGCCGTCTGGACTCCGAGGATGCAAAACATTTTGAATCCGAGATAAGGTTGCCGTGAAGACACGCTGCTAGACAGTTCTTTTCCATGAGACTCACCAGCAAGTGCAGCCAACAAATATATCTGACTACGTGTCAAAAATAAAAATATAATTTGTTCAACCAACTGTTGGGTATGCAAAAGGGAAAGGACGCCTGGCCTTTGGATCTATCATTGACTATGCTAGAGTTCACCTGCTTATATGGTTCCATGGCTACTGGGCGGGATCTGGCCACATTGTAAGAGATACATGGGAATTAATAGTTCCTTGTTATGGTTCAGCTAAGGAGGCATGGTGATCAGAGGTAATTAGGGAACAAATTCATTGACCCTGAAGATCACAGATACCCTGATTGCAGAAGAGCCTACCCAGACTTCCATATCCAAGCTGTCTTTCACCATCTGAGGGGCAGTTTTTTAAATTCTTGAGGGTTGCTGCAAAAAATATCTCTTTCCCCTTGTGTTTAACAGCCTGCCCTGGAATACAGGAACAGGCTTTCTCCCGCCTTTCTCCTCAGGCTATCTCCCGCCTTTCTCCACTGGCTTTCTCCCGCTTTTCTCCTCAGGCTTTTTCCTGCCTTTCTCTTCAGGCTTTCTCCCGCCTTTCTCCTCAGGCTTTCTCTCGCCTTTCTCCTCAGGCTTTCTCCCGCCTTTCTCCTCAGGCTTTCTCTCGCCTTTCTCCTCAGGCTTTCTCTCCTGCCTTTCCCTGAGCCAGTCCTAACTCAGTGCTTCACCTGCTCAAGCCTTCCAAGGCTGAGCTGAACCTTCTGCTGCAGTCATCTTCTGCACAGCTGAGCGAAGCCAATAGGCAATGGCTTCTGGGGGATCCCCAAGCAAGGGTCACCATGGAAGGCCAGCGGTCCCAGCCTTTAACTCTCCCTGGGGCCACAAAATGCCCTGATCCCATTTAGGCTACCCAGGGGCAGCAGAGAGACCTCTCCCCACCCACCCAGGGGTGTAGCAGCTTCTGCTGTCTGCCTGAACAGGCCATGGAGGTTGGCAGAAATGGACAGGATAGCTTGTTCCTGGAGAAAAACCTTTAATTCATCTTCCTAGAATTTGGGGACCTCTGTTCAGTGTCTGCATAAAAGTGTGTTGCAATATGAGATATTGATCATCACAATGGAATGAAGGCTGGGCAGACTGAGGGGAAAGAGGTAACACAAATTACTCCTCCACAGCAGACAGGTGAAGGCCTGGCACCTCTCACTCAATCCTGTGACACACCAGGCACCTGGACAACCAAGGCAGCAAAGCACACTCTCTGTGGCTTCCCAACACCGCTGATCTATTTGGACTTCTTTGCAGAAGTCATATTGCTGCCCTGATGGAGGACCCAAGAGCAGGATCAGACCCAGGGTTCGCAGAGCTGCTCACCTTCTCCACCATGAATCCTTCCTTACAGGAACTCCAGTTCTTCCTCTAGGAGGTGCAGCTGGCTTTCCAGCACCTCCATGTTGCTGCTGATATTCTGGAGGGTTGCTTGGAAGGCCTCCAGGGCATGAAGCTGGTAATGCCTGGAAAGCAAACACAAAATGTGGGCTCTTTCCTTGTCCTCGAATTCACGGGTCTGTGCTTGTCCTTGTTTTCAAGTCCCCCAGATGTGGCTGGCTTAGGAAAGGGAGGAAGGACTCACTTTCCACAGGTCCAGAGGGCTCCCCCAAGATGTCTTCCGTGTCTGCAAAAAGATAAGAATGTAAGAGGAGCCCTGCTGGATCAGCCCAGAGTCCCCCTAGTCCAGCATTGTGTCTCACATGCTGGCCCATCTCATCTCCTTCATCTCCTCTCAACCCTCTGCAGATGGTCTTCAGAGACATCCTGCCTCCCCCACAACTGGGATCATTTCTCTATTATGGCGGAAAATGCATACCTATAGAGGCCCAAGAATGGGGTGTGGAGGAATTGCAAACAAGGGAGAGGTCATCATCATCATCATCATTCTCCACCTCCTCCCTTCCTTCATCTCCATGGAATGATGGTCCAGGCTCTGTGTGAAAGACCATATACAGAATGGTTGCATGGTGTACATGGAGTAAATGTCACAGAACCTCACAAGCCCATTGAGTTAGTAGACCTCAGAACACGGGCAAGATGCTGCAGAGTCTACCATGAAGCAGATCCAGCCAGCAGCCAGGGTGCAAAGGAACCCTTGGCTGCTCCCCTGTTGCCCCGCAAAGTGGTCAGAAAGAGGTGGAAGCTTCACACCAGTTGTGTGTTTCCTTTTCTGAGAAAAACCTGGACTCGCTCATGGGAGTTTACCTGTGACACTCTGACTGGTGTACAGAGAAGGGCCCTGCCACGATGCCCAGCGATCCTGTAAGTGCCTGCCCTCTCTGAGGAGTAGCTTGGCCCTGTTAGGATGCTGGGTTCGTGCAACGGCCAAGTGAATACTACAGTGTGGACACAAAACACTGGTAGCAAGCGTTTCAACAGTAAACAAAAACAAGTTTATTATTATACACAAGCAATACTAGAAGATAATAAGCTTCAGGTATTTGTTGGATTAACTCAGGTTTAACTCAGTAAGTCTCTTAAGGCTAGGGGCTACCCCTTTCTCTAAAGGAAAATAGTTCCCCTTTTAAAAGACAAACCTCTCCACATTCCTCTCCCTCTGGCTTGCTTCTGCCACAGCTCAAGCCAAGCCAGTGTACCCAAACGTGGCCCTAGATGATCACAAGGCACGGCCTGTCCTTGCTTGTCCGATCATCCAGTCTGGTCAGTTGCTAGTGAAGTCTTCCACCAAGATCTTCCAGCCAAAAGACCCCTGATCTACTCCTGGTCCAGCTCCTTCAGGATTTCAGCTCTTCTTCTGATTTCAGCTCTTGTCCCAGCATGTAGACATAGTCTGCTGTCTTCTGTGATCCTTTATACTCATCCCCCTGACCCTGATTGGCTCTAGCCGCAATAAAATGCTGCTGGAGACTCCTAACAGAGGCTGCTGTCTCTCCAGCCTGATTGGTGGGAACTCCTACCCTAGCCCCTCCAGCACTCAGATCCCCGGACAGCTTTTTCCTCCAAAACCTTACTCCAGCCAATCACTGCAACAGGGCCCGCACAGGATTTCCCGCTCTTTTTGCAGCCCAAATCCCAGGGTTAGCAACAAGCTGTTTGCAAGAAGGCTGGCTATTGCAGCTTGCAAGAAGCCTGCAAAGCCAGAAAGCTAAACAGTTTGCAGCCTGTACCCCTGAAACCGTCACAGGCCCTAGACCCACTTCCTTTTGCTTGGCCACATTCCACCCCACACCAACGGGTTCCTGTGTTTTGGACAGTGCATGAGGCCCAAATGGTCCATTTCAGAACCTTTGACTTCAAAACAGCCTCTGTGGCCTTCTTGGCCTACCTTCCATGGGGATATTGGTGGCTTCCTCCTCCTCCTCCTCCTCACAGCTTGGAGCAGCACTTGAATGGCTTCTGATTTCCAACTAAATTCCTATATTTTTACTTTTTTTAATCATAGATTTGCTAATGATGGACAAAGTTCCTGTTGCCAATAGATCGACTTTGCTTTTTAAAGCACCTGAGTGTGCAAGGTTGTCACACAGTTGAACAAATAACTGTAGTAAAACTCTTGAAATGCAGAACTGGAGTTGCTAAAATGAACCCAGGAAAAGCCAGGGACCTACAGCTAAGCTCAGCCATAAAGACGCGAAGGTGCTGGACCACGGAGAGGCACTCTGCCTCTAGGAAGCTATGGCAGAGGACCAGGTCCCACCATCCACCGCCCTTGGATGTGTGGGGGCTGGTGGGAGCAATACTGGGGGCAGTGCAGTTTTCCAGGCCCTGGTCTGAAGGATCTTCTGAGAGGTCCAATTCCTTGCTCTTGCCTTAACCTCCTGCTGCTGCCCATTCGTGGAACTGTCCAGGGTGCTGAACATTTGGAGCTCAGTGTCTGAGCACATGGGCTGGGGAACCTGTGGCCCTGCAGACTAGGCTTGACTTTGGGAGGTTTATGAAGCAGGTGGAATGGCTCTTGACAGGAAGAGGGTCCAGGGCTCTCTCTTTCTCTCTCAGACTCACACATGTCCTAATCCCCCTAGGAATTGGATGCACAGCCAGATTTGTACAACCTTGGGGGTACAAGCGTTTCCATCCCAGCTTTGTCTGGACACCCCTTGGATACTTGGCATTGACTGCTATGGCCTAGGGAGGTTCATGAAGTGGATGGGACTGGACTTCACTGGGCAGCACAGGTGAGCTCTCTAGGGGGCGCTCTAATTACTTCATCCACCCAGAGTGGATCCCATTCTGTCAAATGGAGAAGGCGACCCATAGCAGCATTTCTCCACTCTCGGTGGTACAAGGGTTTCCATCCTGGCTTAGTCTGGACACACACCTTCCATACCTTTGTCGCCCCAGAATTGTCTGATCTTGTCTAGGCAGCCAAACTGCGGCTGTTTTCTAACCAGTGGCTGCTGGTTCCAGACGCTCTTGGAGCTGGGAATTTGGTTGCCTTAGATCTGTTTGCACTTGAGACTCCAGATGTTTTCCTCAGCCCTCAGGCACATCTTCAGTGTGCAGCCATTTGGGGCCTTCTCCCTCCCACCCCCTGGTCTCTTTGTGACTAATGAATGCCATCACTTCCAAATGTTCACAATGCTCATCCATTCCTGCTTCTCTTTGAGATGATGATGATGCAGAAGGATTCAAAAAGAATGATAATGCCCTTTTATTGCATTCATTGAACAATTTTGTGTATTTTAATTAGCAATAACCAACGGGTATATACGTGGCCATTCTCTTACACACAACGTTGCATCCCTGCAGTGCAAAGCTTATTTGAACTGTTAGCCCCTGAGTATGCAGAGGTCCATCCGGCCAGTGATCACGGGCACTTTTCATCGGAATCCACTAGGTGTCACCCTTGGCTCAGAAACCAGCATGAAGAAGCCAGATGTTTCTAGCAAGGTACCCAAAGCTGAATTTGCAAAACAGACCGATGGGGAGACTGAGGCAAAGGCCAACTAGAATGGCTAAGGAAGGACGTGTGTCCAGCTGAGGGTGAAACCCAAAGAGGCCAAGGGACTTGTTTTGGTACCAAAGAGAGATTGTCCTACCAACAGTCTGTTGCCTTCCCCTTCTGTGGTTAGGCAGCAGGGGCCCATGTTCTCAGAAATCCCATAGGTCAAATGGGAGAACTTGAACTGGGAGTGATGGGCTGCAGGATAAGGCCGCTCATGGGCGAACTGGAGTGGTCACCCTCAGAATGGGGAGAGGCTTTGGTCTTAGCAGGCCTCCCCGCCAGCGCAGGTGGGACTGAGAAGAACCGCAGGTCTCAAACATAACAGAGCAGTAAATTACCTCTACACATTCAATGGACCAGATATAGCAGGTTTCATTGTTTGAAAAGGTCTCAGGATGGGGTACCAGGTTAAAAGCCAAATATAAAAATGAGCGTCCTTAAACTGTAGCAGTGCCTAAAAGTGCAGAAGAAAAGCTGTTCCCTCGTTTTGCCAAAGGCCAGGCAAAACTCATGAAGCTGAGTTGCCCAATTCCCCTTCAGGAGTCCATAATCTGGGAGCCATCACTGAGAAGGCCCAATCCCAGGTGCCCCTCCCCTTTTGGTACTGAGGATGCTGGTACAGCCAGGAGGGTTCCTCTACCAACCAGGAGCATGGGAGTTCTTGGTGGCATGAAGAAGGTCTCTGTAAGAAGCAGGGGCTGGCTGGGAGGAGCTCGGGGAATGCCCATTTAGTACCAGGGGAACATCTATGTTACTCATTTGTGCAACCAAAGGAACCTCAGACCCTTGAGAGAAACCAGGAGGGGCAGCCAGTTCCTCTCCCACCCCCCAGCCATTCCTCCTTGCACAGAAAAGTCCTTGCACAGAGATGGAGGGCGGCACTTCTGGTGAACGTTGCAGGAGATCCTGCAGCAACTGTCCCATCCCCTATCTATCGGGACTCTCAGGGTGGGAGAAGAGGAACCAGACCAACAGAGCTGCTGGGTCCAGAAGCAGAGCGGCTGGGACACTCCTGCTCACACCCTGCGCTTAGCGCCTCGCTCCCACCCCAAGGGATTGGCCCATTCAGAGTCAGGATGAGGCTCTCCAGACGGATGAATCTCAAGGCAGGTGCTACAAAATGGAGGCAGGGCGTTGGCTGTGGGGTCAAAGCTCCCCTTTGGAAGGAAAAGGATGTTCAGACCAGAGGTTCCGTGTTTCAAAGAATAAATGAAAAGTCAGTGAAATGCATTATCTTAAAATGGCTTTAATGCACACCACAAACAATTAGAACATAAGAACATAAGAGAAGCTCTGCTGGATCAGGCCACAACCCATCTAGTCCACCACCCTGTTGCACACAATGGCCCACCAAATGCTCATGGGCATCTCAAGCAGAGACAAGGGCGAACCTACTCCTGCTCTAGAATCCCAGCAAATGGCCTTAGAAGCACCCCAGCACCCCCACCCAGCCTGAAGATGCACCTAGGTATTCATTCTAGTAGCCATTGATACATCTGCCGGTGTTATTTGCGGTGTTATTTTGGGCAAGGCCAGTTCTGACACAGATACATTGTTTTTCAGTATCACAGTCTGGCTGGCATTGGCATTATTTTATCCCAGCTGGCCAGTTTGTTGCTGTCCATTTCAATTTGTTGCTCTTCCTTGTTCGATAATCTCCTTGAAACTGGCTCTGTTCCTTCACAAAATGGCCTCTCCTTTCTCCAGAGGAAAAGCTGCTTGTCCCAGGGCCACCAGATTGCCTTCACTTGTTGCTGATTCCACACCCTTTCTTGGCCCCACCATGTGGATGCCGGAGATTTCCATGCTGTAGGCCTAAAGAGAGAGCAATGTAATGAATCACCCCCAAAAGCCCACATAGTAAGCCTATCTAAACAGCATCTCTACCAACCACCAAAGGCCATTGGAATCACTGGTTGAAAAAGCCCAACCACAAAGGGAGACTTTAGGGATGGGCACAAAGCCAGTTTCCACATTCCCTTCGAGGTGAATTGAATGGGGAAAGATTCGGCTCTGGCTGAATATTACCCCCCAGGAATATCTGTGCACGGAATGAATAAGCCCTCCCCCCATCCCTCCATTCCCACCCACTCCTCACTTGACTTACCTCTTCCAGTTGACGGAATTCTGTCCTTTGGCTTTTGCTTGGGATCTTTCCTCCTTTGTCCTTTTCCATATAGTTTTCTTTTCGATTTTAGCACATATCTTGGACACCAATAGTTGAGGATTTCTTCAACTTCCGCACACGTTTAAGTCACAGAATACGAATTATCTTTGGATTCACCCAGACTTCTGGGATGAACTGGTCTTCTTCCCCCTGAATTTTATACCGTCTTCATCATGGGGATGGTTGTAGCACTTTATTTGCTCCTATTCCATCATGAAGGTCTAAGAGTGTCTGCTAGATGATCCTTTCTTAAAAAAAGAAAATGTTTTCTTTGATTTTGCATGAACCTATTTCTTCCTATGGCAACCCATGGGGTTCTTAGTAATAATCCCCGGTTGCCTTTGCATTAACCATTTCTATCCTTGGGAAAGTGTGACTCTAATGCACCTACATGCTACCCATATTTATCCACCTGGCAGGCCACGAGAATAAGGCCCCAGATAAGGAAACTAGATAAACTTTTCAGAGAAGGATTATAATCAGTGCAAGTGTTGCCTTTCTTTTTGTAAGGATTCCATCATGTTCTGCCATGCAAGTATTTGCCACCTTCTGCTGCCCATGGCTGCCCAGCAGAAGGCCAAATTGTAATGGCCAGGCCCAGGCAGGCTGAGATATTCTTTTCTAAAGACCGAAGATCAGTCCAAGTGTTGCCCATCTGCTTCGTAAGCTTCTGATCCCATTCAGCCCATCTTTTTCCATTCGCCAGGCCACAATAATCAGACTTAAGTTGTCAAAACTGGGAAAGCTTCTTTTTTTTAAAGACTGACAATCAGTCCAAATGTTGCTCCATAGAATTCTGCTAGAGAAGGATTTGCCGTCTTAATGGGTCATCATCCTGCCCAACTTTCTCTATTTGTTAGGCCATGATAGGAAGGCCTCAGTGATGCAGTCTGAGATATTCCTTTTAAAAAAGCTGATAATACAGTCCAAGTGTTGCCCTTTTGCTTTGTAAGCTTGTCATCATGTTCTGCAGAGGCAGATTTCCCAACTTAATGCGCCACCATGCTGCCCATCCTTCTCCAATTCCCTGGCCACGATAATCAGGCTTCAGTTGTCAAGGCTGGGAAAGATTTTTTTAAAAAGAAGACTGACAATCAGTCCAAATGTTGCCCCATTTTTTGGTAAGCTTGTCATAAAATTCTCCCAGAGAGCATTTGCCATGTTAATGCACCACCATGGTGTCCATCTTTGACCCTTTGCCAGGCCACACTAAGAAGTCCTGAGTTATGCAGATGGGAAAGCCTTGTCAAAACATATTTAGGATGGATTCAACTGTTGCCTTTTTCATTCCTAGTCTTATCATCTTCGCAGAGAAGCATTTGCCACCTTCATTTGCCAGCTTTGTCCATTCGTCAGGTCAGCAGAATAATCTTTGGCTCATCTCCTGTCCATTACCGGTCGCTGAAAGTGCCTTCGCTGTACAGGCTGCAATAGCCTTTTCTCCCTCAAAATTAGGATCAATCCAAGGATCCTGTCTGGTCCTCTTTCCACTACATTTTTTGTTGTTGTTGTTGGAAAGGATCAATTTTTAAAACCTTAACCGCTTAAATGATGGGAAAAACAGACACGAGAATATCCACCTGGAAGGTGACGAGAATAAGGCCCCAGATATGGAAACTAGACAAACTCTTCAGAGAAGGATTATAATCAGTGCAAGTGTTGCCTTGCTTTTTTGTAAGGATTCCATCATGTTCTGCCATGCAAGTATCTGCCACCTTCATGTGGCACTCTGCTGCCCATGGCTGCCCATCAGAAGGCCAAATTGTACTGGCCAGGCCCAGGCAGGCTGAGATATTATTTTCTAAAGACCGAAGATCAGTCCAAGTGTTGCCCATCTGCTTCGTAAGCTTCTGATCCCATTCGGCCCATCTTTTTCCATTCGCCAGGCCACAATAATAAGGCTTCAGGTTGTCAAAACTGGGAAAGCTTTTTTTTTTTTAAAGACTGACAATCCAAATGTTGCTCCATAGAATTCTGCTAGAGAAGGATTTGCTGACCATTTCAAGGGCAAATGGTAAGGGCCGGGGCTGAGAAGGCTGAGATATTCTTTTTTAAAGACCAGAGATAAGTCCCAGTGCTGCCCATCTCTTTTGTAAAATTGTCATCACGTGCTGTCAGAGGAGGATTTGTCACCTTAATGCGCCACAATGCTGCCCATTTTCTCCATTTCTTTAGGCCACAATAACCAGGCTTCAGTTTTCAATGCTGGGAAAAACTTTTTTAAAAATAGACTGACAATCAATCCAAACGTTGCCCCAATCTTTTTTAAGGTTGTCAGAGAATTCTGCCAGAGAAGGATATGTCGTATTAATACGCCATGATGCTGCTCATCTTCCTCCATTTGCTCTGACACGATAAGTAGGCCTCAGTTGCGCAGGATGAGAAAGTCTTCTTCTTTTTTTTTAAAGAATGGGATTCAGTCCAAGAGTTGCACATCTGTTTCGTGAGCTTGTCATCATGTTCTGCCAGGGGAGGATTTGTCACATTAATGTGCCACCATGCTGCCCATCCCTCTTCATTTGCCAGGCCACAATAATCATGCTTCACTGGCAAGGCTGGGAAAGATTTTTTTTTTTTAAAAAAGACTCACAATCAGTCCAAATCATGCCCGATTCTTTTCTGCCAGAGAGGGATTTGCCACCATAATGTGCCACCATGGTGCCCATGTTGGACCATTTCCAGGACATGATACTAAATCCTGAGTGCTGCAGGATGAGAAAACCTTTTTAAAAATCTCTGAGGATCAGTTCAAGTGTTTCCCATCTGTTTTCAAAGATGGTCATCATGTTCTGCCAGTGAAGTATTGGCTACCTTAGTGCGCCACCATGCTGCCCATCCTTCTAAATTTGCCAGTCCACAATATCCAGGCCTCAGTGGTCCAGGCTGAGAAAGTTTTTTTTTTTTTTTTTTGAAGACTGAGGATCAGTTAAAGTGTTGCCCATCTGTTTTCAAAGCTTTTCATAACACTCTGCCAAGGAAGTATTTGCCACCTTAGTGCTACCTTTGCCAGGCCACAAGATTCACGCCTGAGTTGTGCAGCCTGAGAAATACTTTTTTTAAAGACTGGGGTTCAGTCCAAGTGTCGCCCATCTCTTTCCTAAGCTTGTCATCATGTTCCTCCACCGGAGGATTTGCCACCTTAATGCGCCACCATGCTGCCCATCTTTCTCCATCCAACAGGCCATGATAATCAGGCCTCAGTAGCCAAGGCTGGGAAAGCCTTTTTTTTTTTTTTAAAGGATTGACAATCAGTCCAAATGTTGCCCTCTCTTTTGTAAGCTTGTCATAAAATTCTGCCAGAGGAGCATTTACCACATTAATGCGCCACCATGCTGCCCATCTTTGACCCTTTGCCAGGCCACACTAAGAAGTCCTGAGTTATGCAGCTGGGAAAGCCTTGTCAAAACGTATTTAGGATCAGTTCAACTGTTGCCTTTTTCCTTCCTAATCTTCTCATCATCTTCTCTCTCAGAGAAGTATTTGTCACCTTCATTTGCCAGCATCTCACCAGCTTTGTCCATTCATCAGGCCAGCAGAATAATCTTTGGTTCATCTCCTGTTCATCCCCAGTCGCTGAAAGTGCCTTCGCTGTACAGGCTGCAATAGCCTTTTCTCCCTCAATAATTAGGATCAATCCAAGGATCCTGTCTGCTCCTTTTTCCACTACATTTTTCTTTTCTTTTTTCTTTCTTTTTTTTTAGAAAGGATCGATTTTTAAAACCTTAACCAGACTTGAGGATGATAGAATCTGAGCTTGAAATAAGTCCAGTGGATGGGTCAAATTGTAATGAACAGACCTGCGCAGGCTGATATATTTCTTTTTAAAAAACTGATGATCAGTCCAAGTGTTGTCCATCTGTTTCCTAAGCTTGTCATCATTTTCTCACGCAGGAGGATTTGCCACCTTAATGCTCCACCATGCTGCCCATGTTTCTCCATTCACCAGGCCATGATAATCAGGCCTCAGGAATCAAGGGTGGGGAAGCCTTTTTTTAAAAAAGACTGACAATCAGTCCAAATGTTGCCCCACTTTTTCGTAAGCTTGTCATAAATTTCCTCCAAAGGAGCATTTGCCATGTTGATGCATCACCATGGTGCCCATCTTTGACCCTTTGCCAGGCCACAGTAAGAAGTCCTGAGTTATGCAGGCTGAAATAGTCTTGCCAAAACATATCTAGGATAAGTTCAACTGTTGCCTTTTTCATTCCTAGCCTTCTCATCATCTTCTCAGAGAAGTATTTGCCACCTTCATTTGCCAGCATCTCACCAACTTTGTCCATTCATGAGGCCAGCAGAATAATCTTTGGCTCATCTCCTGTCCGTCACCTGTCATTGAAAGTGCCTTTGGTCTACTGGCTACAATAGCCTTTTCTCCCTCAATAATTATGGTCAATCCAAGGATCCTGTCTGATCCTCTTTCCACTACATTTCTTTTCTTCTTCTTCTTCTTTTTTTAATAAAGGATCAATTTTTAAAACCTTAACCAGACTTGAGGATGATGGAATCTGAGCTTGAAATAAGTCCAGTGGATGGGTCAAATTGTAATGGCCAGACCTGGGCAGGCTGAGATATTTTTTTTTTAAAAAAACTGATGATCAGTGCAAGTGTTGCCCTTTTTAAAATAAATTTCTCATCATGTTATGCAGAGGGGTATTTCCCACCTTAATGCGCCACCATGCTGCCCATCCTTCTCCATTTGATTGGCCACGATAATCAGGCTTCAGTTGCCAAGGCTGGGAAAGGCCTTTCTTTTTTTTTTTTAAAGGACTGACAAACAGTCCAAATCATGCTCCATTCTTTCATAGGTTTGTCATGTAATTCTGCCAGAGAAGGATTTGCTACCATAATGCGCCACCATGCTGCCCATCCTTCTAAATTTCCAGTCTACAACATTCAAGCCACAATTACGCAGGCTGAGAAACGATTTTTTTTCAAAGACCCAGGTTCATTCTGAGAGTTGCCCATCTGTTTCGTAAGCTTGTCATCACCTTCTCCCACAGGAGGATTTGCCACCTCAATGCACCACAATTAAGCCCATTTTCTCCATTTCTCCAGGCCACAATAATCAGGCTTCAGTTCTCAATGCTGGGAAATTGTTTGTTTGTTTGTTTTTTAAATAGACTGACAATCAATCCAAATGTGGCCCTCTCTTTTGTAAGCTTGTCATAAAATTCTGAAAGAGGAGCATTTGCCATGTTAATGCATCACCATGGTGCCCATCTTTGACCCTTTGCCAGGCCACAATAAGAAGTCCTGAGTTATGCAGGCTGAAATAGTCTTGCCAAAACATATCTAGGATATGTTCAACTGTTGCTTTTTCATTCCTAATCTTCTCATCATCTTCTCAGAGAAGTATTTGCCACCTTCATTTGCTAGCATCTCACCAACTTTGTCCATTCATGAGGCCAGCAGAATAATCTTTGGCTCATCTCCTGTCCGTCACCTGTCGCTGAAAGGGCCTTTGCTTGTACAGGCTGCAATAGCATTTTCTCCCTCAATAATTAGGATCAATCCAAGGATCCTGTCTGGTCCTCTTTCCACTACATTTTTCTTTTCTTTTTTCTTTCTTTTTTTTTTTTTTAGAAAGGATCGATTTTTAAAACCTTAACCAGACACCAGGATGATGGAATCTGAGCTTGAAATAAGTCCAGTGGATGGGTCAAATTGTAATGAACAGACCTGGGCAGGCTGAGATATTCCTTTTTTAAAAAACTGATGATCAGTGCAAGTGTTGCCCTTTTTTAAATAAACTTCTCATCATGTTCTGCCAGTGAAGTATTGGCTAACTTAATGCGCCACCATGCTGCCCGTCCTTCTCCATTTGATGGGCCATGATAATCAGGCTTCAATTGTCAAGGCTGGGAAAGGCTTATTTTTTTAAAGGACCGACAATCTGTCCAGATCATACCCCATTCTTTCGCAGGTTTGTCATGTAATTCTGCCAGAGAAGGATTTGCTACCATAATGCGCCACCATGCTGCCCATCCTTCTAAATTTCCAGTCTGCAACATTCAGGCCACAATTACGCAGGCTGAGAAAGTTTTTTGTCTTAAAGATGAGTGTTGCCCATCTGTTTCGTAAGCTTGTCATCACGTTCTCCCACAGGAGGATTTGCCACCTCAATGCACCACAATTAAGCCCATTTTCTCCATTTCTCCAGGCCACAATAATCAGGCTTCAGTTCTCAATGCTGGAATTTTTTTTTAAATAGACTGACAATCAATCGAAATGTTGCCCTCTCTTTTGTAAGCTTGTCATAAAATTCTGAAAGAGGAGCACTGGCCACATTAATGCACCACATTTCTGCCCATCTTTGACCCTTTGCCAGGCCACACTAAGAAGTCCTGATTATGCAGATGGGAAAGCGTTGTCAAAACAGATTTAGGATGGATTCAGCTGTAGCCTTTTTCATTCCTTGTCTTCTCATCATCTTCTCAGAGATGTATTTGCCACCTTCATTTGCCAGCATCTCACCAGCTTTGTCCATTCATCAGGCCAGCAGAATAATCTCTGGCTCATCTCCTGTCCGTCATCTGTCACTGAAAGTGCCTTTGGTCTACTGGCTACAATAGCCTTTTCTCCCTCAATAATTAGGATCAATCCAAGGATCCTTCTGGTCCTCTTTCCACTACATTTCTTTCTTTCTTTCTTTTTTAAGAAAGGATCAATTTTTAAGACCTTAACCAGACACCAGGATGTTGGAATCTGAACTTGAAGGAAGTCCAGTTAATGGGTCAAACTGTAATGGCCAGACCTGCGCAGGCTGAGATATTTCTTTTAAAAAAACTGATGATCAGTCCAAGTGTTGCCCGTCTGTTTCCTAAGCTTGTCATGATTTTTTCATGCAGGAGGATTTGCCACCTTAATGCACCACCATGCTGCCCATCTTTCTCCATTCACCAGGCCATGATAATCAGGCCTCAGTAGTCAAGGGTGGGGAAGCCTTTTTTAAAAAAAGACTGACAATCAGTCCAAATGTTGCCCCACTTTTTTGTAAGCTTGCCATAAATTTCCTCCAGAGGAGCATTTGCCATGTTAATGCATCACCATGGTGCCCATCTTTGACCCTTTGCCAGGCCACAGTAAGAAGTCCTGAGTTATGCAGGCTGAAATAGTCTTGCCAAAACATATCTAGGATAAGTTCAACTGTTGCTTTTTTCATTCCTAGCCTTCTCATCATCTTCTCAGAGAAGTATTTGCCACCTTCATTTGCCAGCATCTCACCAGCTTTGTCCATTCATCAGGCCAGCAGAATAATCTTTGGTTCATCTCCTGTCTGTCACCTGTCACCGAACGTGCCTTTGGTCTACAGGCTTCAATAGCCTTTTCTCCCTCAATAATTTAGATCAATCCAATAATCCTTCTGTTCCTCTTCCCACTACATCTCTCTCTCTCTCTCTCTCTCTTTGTTTTTTGGCCCAGAAAGGATTGATTTTTAAAACTTTAACCAGTTATAATCCGAGCTTGAAAGAAGTCTAATGGATGGGTCAAATTGTAATGTCCGGACCTGCACAGGCTCAGATCTTCCTTTTAAAAAAGACTGACAATCAGTCCAGATCTTGTGCCCCATTCTTTCGTAAGCTTGTCAAAGAAATCTGCCACAGGAGGATTTGCTACCTTTATGTGCCACCATGGTGCCCATCTGTGACCATTTGCAGGACATGTTAGAAGTCCTGAGTGCTGCAGGATGGGAAAGCCATTTTTCAAAATACTGAGGATCAGCCAAAGTGTTTTCCGTCTGTTTTCAAAGCTGGTCATCATTCTCTGCCAATGAGGTATTGGCTAACTTAGTGCACCACCATGCTGCCCATCCTTCTAAATTTGCCAATATACAATATTCAGACCTCTCTTGTCCAGGCTGAGAAATACTTTTTTCTTTAAAGGCTGTGGTTCAGTCCAAGTGTTGCCCACCTGTTTCCTAAGCTTGTCATCATGTTCTCCCACAGGAGCATTTGCCACGTTAATGTGCCACCATGCTGCCCATCTTTGACCCTTTGCCGGGCCACACTAAGAAATCCTGAGTGATGCAGCTGGGAAAGCCTTGTCAAAACATATTTAGGATCTATTCATCTGTTGCCTTTTTCTTTCCTAATCTTCTCATCGTCTTCTCTCTCAGAGAAGTATTTGCCACCTTCATTTGCTAGTGTCCCACCAGCTTCCTCCGTTTGTCAGGCCAGCAGAATAATCTTTGGTTCATCTCCTGTCCATCCCCACCCACTGGAAGTGCCTTCGCTGTACAGGCTGCAATAGCCTTTTCTCCCTCAATAACTAGGATCAACCCAACACCCTTCTGGTCCTCTTTCCACTACATTTCTTTTTTTAAAGAAAGGATCAATTTTTAAAGCATTAAGAGCTTAAACGATGGGAAAAGCAGACACCAGGATGATGGAATCCGAGCTTGAAATCAGTCCAATGGAAGGGTCAAAAGCCCAACAATAGAACAGTACAAAAATCGCAAGAGGAAGAAGAGTAAACAAAACAACAAAAACACCTTCGACGTCCGATGTCGGAGTCAGGTCTTCAGAAACAGGGAATAATTGATTTTTGTCCCCTTAGTCTTCTCCTGCAAGGTCAAGAAAGAACCGCTATCATCAGAGTAAGTCTTTTCATTCTGAAAGCTATCAGGAAAAGAGCACACTCCTTGAATAATATTTTGGGCAAATAAGTCTTTGACTGTAAACAGAAGGCTGGTTGCTCACCTCTGCCTTATTTGCTCTGTTTTTATTTCTTTTTATTTGTACTGTAATTTGAAATGGTCATATGACTAGCCAAATAAATTATCTTCACATTAGGAGCCTCCTCCATTGGATGCAGAGAGAGGTGGGTAGTACTGGACAGAATTTTGTGCAACGTTTGATTCATCCCACAATGCGTGACTGGGTGGCTCACCTGAGGTCACCTGTCCTAAGATACCTGGCAAGGAGCACCCACAGACTCCCCCACCCAAGGCCTGGGGTGGCTATGAAGTCTCTCCCTCCTTCTACCTCCTTCTATGGACTCTGGTTACCTGCTTCCTTGATTAACACCAGTCATTCAGGATCGGTACCTCTCGCTCAGAGTGACTACGTCTGGTTGCTCAGTCCCTATCAATCCCCAGGGACTCTCCCTAAGTTCTTTTACCATGGACAGGCAACTTTGGCTCCATCTCGTGCAGGACTCTGCCAAAACCGGCACTGCTCCTTCACAAAATGGCCTCCCCTTCCTGGGAAGGAAAAGCTCCTGCTCCGGGAGCAGTCCAATCGCCTACGCTTGTTCCTGATTCCAAACTCCTTTCTCTCTCTTACCATGTTGAAGTCTGAGATCTCCATTCAGTAGGTTTAGTGAGAGCAATGCAATGAAATAACACTCGCAACCCCAGATATTAACCAAACAGTGACCCAAACTGAGATTGAGCTGAGAAGGATGATCAGGTATTCGGTGTGACTGCAGTTAGTCTGCTTTGAGTCCTGTTTCTCAAGAAGACGGACAATTTCAGCAAGGGGTGACCAGGACCCATATCTGACCAGGGCTCCCTTGGTGCTCAAACAATGGCTCTGAACCAACCACCAAAGGCAATTCCAATCAGGGGTACGGGTATGGGTGTGTCCACACAAAGCCCACAAAGGAAAATGAATGATCTATATACCCCATGCCACAAACTTTCTGTGTGGGACAGAGCTCAAAGTTTCTTGGGGTCCGTCTGGCTTTGGTGGTCTTAGCCAGGAATCTGGACTTACCTCGCTTGATTTCTGTTGCTGCCCGTTCAGCTTCTTTACTGAGGTTCCTCTGATATCCCTCCTTTCCATCCTGTCACTTCTTTAGAGATGATCTCTTCAAAGTTCCCATTTTCAGAAGGTTTCTCCCCCTTGAGAGACTCAAGGTCTCTTTGGCAAAGCCTACATTTCAACGTTGCTCCTTAGAGTGGTCTTTTAAATGAAGCATCTCCAGCTCATATCTGGCTGGGATTCTGGGTGTGACTCCTGAAGTTTAAGCTCTCTCCCCAATTCAGAGATCATCTTGCTCTTTAAACATATGGAATTCTGTCCATTAGATTTTCCTTAGGATCATTTCTCCTTGGTGACTTCACCCAGAGGGTACTTTTCCATTTTAAAATATAGCTTGGACACCAGTAGTCCACGATCTTTCCCTCTTCCTATGATCAGTCTATGAGGGTCTGCTTGATGGTACTTTCTCCAAAGAAGAAAAGAGGTTTCCTTTCATTTCAGAGTAACTTGTTTTTTATTTGGTTGACGCACAGAGTTCTGAGGAAGAATCTTTGGTTGAATTCTCATTAAAAAGTCTATAGGTGTGAAAGAAAAAATCCCCTGTCTGCTCTGCTTTTCCTAAGCTTCTCATCAACTTCTGATATAGATGTATTGTATTGATCTTTGTACATGAACCAGGGCAAATTATTAACTCCCCAACCATGCAGGTGGAGAGAGGCTGTTTAAAAAAGGCTGAGGATAGGTCCAGCCGTTGCCTTTCTTCTTTCTAAGCCTGTCACCACTTTCCACCACAGAGGTATTTGCCATTTTGATGCTCCGCCATTCTGCCCATCATTGGCTACTTGCCTGGCCACATTAACAAGGCCTAAAATGTGAAGGCTGATGAAGCACGTTTTGTGAAGACCAAGGATGAGTCCAAGTGTTGCCCTTTTTTTCCAGCTAAAGATTTCATCAATTTATGACAGGGAATAATTTGCCATCTCCATGCGCCACACTGCTGCCCATCGTTGGCTATTTGCTGGATGACGATAAGAAGGTCCCAAAAAGAAAGCCTTTTTTGTGAAGACCAAGGATCAGTAAAAGTGTTGCTCTTTTTTTTCCCACTGAAGTTGTCATAAATCTCTGGAAGAGAAGTATTTGCCACCTCCATGTGCCATTATGCTGTAAACATTGACTATTTGCTGGACCAGGATAAGAAGGTCTCAGATGCGGAGGCTGAAAAAGCCCTGTTTGAGACGACCAAGTTTCATTCCCAACGTTGCCCTCCTTTTTTTCCCAAGGTTGTCATAAATTTGTGGCAGGGAAGAATTTGCCACCTCCATGTGCCACAATGCTGCCCATAGTTGATTATTTGCCTTGCCACAATAACAAGGTCCCAGAAAGAAAGCCTTTTCTGTGAAGACTGAGGATCAGTCCAAGTGCTGCCCTTTTTTGCGCTCTGAAGTTTTCATAAATCTCTGGAAGAGAAGTATTTGCCGCCTCCCAGTGCCACCATGCTGCCCATTACTGGTTATTTGCCTGGCCACAATACCAAGGCCCCCAAAAGAAGGCCCTTTTTGTGAAGACCAAGTATCTTATGAGTATTGCCCTTGTTATCGACCTCTGAGTAGGAATAAATTGCCACCTCGATGCGCCACCATGCTGCCCATAGTTGGTTATTTGCCTTGCCACAAAAACAAGGTGCCAGAAAGAAAGATTTTTTGTCAAGAGAAAGGATCAGTCCAAGAGTTGCCCTTTTTTTCTCTCTGAAGTTTTCATAAGTCTCTGGAAGAGAAGTATTTGCCACGTCCATGCGCCACCGTGCTCCCCATTACTGGTTACTTGCCTGGCCACAATAACAAGGCCCCAAAAAGAAGGCCCTTTTTGTGAAGAGCGAGGATCAGTCCAAGTGATGTCCTTTTTTATTTCTGAAGTTTTCATAAATCCCTGGAAGAGAAGTATTTGCCACCTCCATGTGCCATCATGCTGCCCTTCATTGGCTACTTGCCTGACCATTATAAGAAGACCCAAATATAAAGGCTGAGAAAACCCTTTTCATGAAGACCGAGGAACTTGTGAGTATTGCCCTTGTCATCGACCTCTGAGAGGGAATAAATTGCCACCTTGATGCGCCACCATGTTGCCCATGGCATGGCCCCAAATGTGGAGCCTGAGAAAGCCCATTTTGTGAAGACCGAGGATCACCCTAGGGTTGCTCTTCTTTTTTCCACACTGTCATCTATTTATGGCAGGGAAGAATTTGTCATCTACATGCGCCACCATGCTGCCCATTATTGGTTATTTGCCATGCCACAATAACAAGGTCCCAGAAAGAAAGCCCTTTTTGTGAAAACTGAGGATCAGTCCAAGTATTTACCTTTTTTTTTACTGTAAAGTTGTCATAAATCACTGGAAGAGAAGTATTTGCCAGCTCCATGCACCACCATTCTGCCCATCTTTGCCTGTTTGCTGGACCACAATAAGAAGGTCTCAGATGCTGAGGCTGAAAAAGCCCTTTTTGAGACGACCAAGTTTCATTCCAAATGTTGCCCTCCTTTTTTTCCAAGGTTGTTATAAATTTATGGCAGGGAAGAATTTGCCACCTCCATGTGCCACAATGCTGCCCATAGTTGGTTATTTGTCTGGCCACGATTGGAAGGCCTGAAATGTAAAGGCTGAGGATCAGTCCAAGTGTTGCCCTTTTTTTCTCTCTGAAGTTTTCATAAATCTCAGGAAGAGAAGTATTTGCCACCTCCAAGTGCCACCATGCTGCCCATTACTGGTTATTTGCCTGGCCACAATAACAAGGCCCCCAAAAGAAGGCCCTTTTTGTGAAGACCGAGGAACTTGTGAGTATTGCCCTTGTCACTGACCTCTGAGAGGGAATAAATTGCCACCTCGATGCGCCACCATGCTGCCCATTATTGGTTATTTGCCATGCCACGATAACAAGGTCCCAGAAAGAAAGCCCTTTTTGTGAAAACTGAGGACCAGTCCAAGTTTTTCCCTTTTTTTTACTGTAAAGTTTTCATAAATCTCTGGAAGAGAAGTATTTGCCACCTCCATGTGCCGTCATGCTGCCAATCATTGACTATTTGCTGGACCACGATAAGAAGGTCTCAGATGTGGAGGCTGAAAAAGCCCTTTTTGAGAAGACCAAGTTTCGTTCCAAATGTTGCCCTCCTTTTTTTCCAAGGTTGTCATAAATTTATGGCAGGGAAGAATTTCCACCTCCATGTGCCACAGTGCTGCCCATAGTTGGTTATTTTTCTGGCCATGATTGGAAGGCCTGAAATGGAAAGGCTGAGAAAGCCCAATTTTTATAGAATAGTGAGAATCAGTCCAAATGTTGCCCTTCTTTTTTCCAAAGCTGTCATCAATTTATTGCAGGGAATAATTTAGCATCAACCGTATATGCGCCACCATGCTGCCCATTATTGGTTATTTGCCTCGCCACAATAACAAGGTCCCAGAAAGAAAGCCTTTTCTGTGAAGAGTGAGGATCAGTCCAAGTGTTGCCCTTTTTTTTACTCTAAAGTTGTCATAAATCTCTGGAAGAGAAGTACTTGCCACCTCCAAGTGCCACCATGCTGCCCATTACTGGTTATTTGCCTGGCCACAATAACAAGGCCCCCAAAAGAAGGCCCTTTTTGTGAAGACCGAGGAACTTGTGAGTATTGCCCTTGTCACTGACCTCTGAGAGGGAATAAATTGCCACCTCGATGCGCCACCATGCTGCCCATTATTGGTTATTTGCCATGCCACGATAACAAGGTCCCAGAAAGAAAGCCCTTTTTGTGAAACCTGAGGACCAGTCCAAGTTTTTCCCTTTTTTTTACTGTAAAGTTTTCATAAATCTCTGGAAGAGAAGTATTTGCCACCTCCATGTGCCGTCATGCTGCCAATCATTGACTATTTGCTGGACCACGATAAGAAGGTCTCAGATGTGGAGGCTGAAAAAGCCCTTTTTGAGAAGACCAAGTTTCGTTCCAAATGTTGCCCTCCTTTTTTTCCAAGGTTGTCATAAATTTATGGCAGGGAAGAATTTCCACCTCCATGTGCCACAGTGCTGCCCATAGTTGGTTATTTTTCTGGCCATGATTGGAAGGCCTGAAATGGAAAGGCTGAGAAAGCCCAATTTTTATAGAATAGTGAGAATCAGTCCAAATGTTGCCCTTCTTTTTTCCAAAGCTGTCATCAATTTATTGCAGGGAATAATTTAGCATCAACCGTATATGCGCCACCATGCTGCCCATTATTGGTTATTTGCCTCGCCACAATAACAAGGTCCCAGAAAGAAAGCCTTTTCTGTGAAGAGTGAGGATCAGTCCAAGTGTTGCCCTTTTTTTTACTCTAAAGTTGTCATAAATCTCTGGAAGAGAAGTACTTGCCACCTCCAAGTGTCACCATGCTGCCCATAGTTGGTTATTTGCCTTGCCACAATAACAAGGTCCCAGAAAGAAAGACTTATTGTGAAGACCAAGGATCAGTCCAAGAGTTGCCCTTTTCTTTTTTCTGAAGTTTTCATAAATCTCTGGAATAAAAGTATTTGCCACCTCCATGTGCCACCATGCTGCCCATTACTGGTTATTTGCCTGGCCACAGTAACAAGGTCCCAGAAAGAAAGCCCGTTTTGTGAGGACCGAGTATCAGTACAAGTGTTGCCCTTTTCTCTCTCTCTAAATTTGTCATCAATATCTCCGAGAAAAGTACTTGCCACCTCCGTGTGCCATCATGCTGCCAAACGTTGACTATTTGCTGGACCACGATACGACGGTCTCAGATGTGGAGACTGAAAAAGCCCTTTTTGAGAAGGCCAAGTTTCATTCCAAGTGTTGCCCTCCGTTTTTACAAGGTTGTAAAAAGGACCCAGAAAGAAAGCCTTTTCTGTGAAGACTGAGGACCAGTCCGAGTGTTGCCCTTTTTTTTTTCTCTGAAGTTTTCGTAAATCTCTGGAAGAGAAATATTTGCCACCTCCAAGTGCCACCATGCTGCCAATTATTGGTTATTTGCCATGCCATAATAACAAGGCCCCCAAAAGAAGGCCCTTTTTGTGAAGACCGAGGAACTTGTGAGTATTGCCCTTGTCATCGACCTCTGAGTGGGAATAAATTGCCACCTCGATGCGCCACCATGCTGCCCATAGTTGGTTATTTGCCATGCCACAATAACAAGGCCCCAAATGTGGAGCTTGAGAAAGCCCATTTTGTGAAGACTGAGGATCACCCTAGGGTTGCCCTTCTTTTTTCCACAGCTGTCATCAATTTATGGCAGGGAAGAATTTGTCATCTACATGCGCCACCATGCTGCCCATTATTGGTTATTTGCCTTGCCACAATAAAAAGGACCCAGAAAGAAAGCCTTTTCTGTGAAGACTGAGGACCAGTCCAAGTGCTGCCCTTTTTTTCTCTCTGAAGTTTTCATAAATCTCTGGAAGAGAAGTATTTGCCACCTCCAAGTGCCACCATGCTGCCCATTACTGGTTACTTGCCTGGCCACAATAACAAGGCCCCAAAAAGAAGGCCCTTTTCATGAAGACCGAGAATCAGTCCAAGTGATGTCCTTTTTTTTTCCTGAAGTTTTCACAAATCGCTGGAAGAGAAGTATTTGCCACCTCCAAATGCCATCATGCTGCCCTTCATTGGCTACTTGCCTGGCCATTATAAGAAGACCCAAATATAAAGGCTGAGAAAACCCTTTTCATGAAGACCCAGGAACTTGTGAGTATTGCCCTTGTCATCGACCTCTGAGTGGGAATAAACTGCCTCCTCGATGCGCCACCATGCTGCCCATAGTCGGTTTTTCGCTTGTCCCCAATAACAAGGCCCCAAATGTGGAGGCTGAGAAAGCCCATTTTGTGAAGACCCAGGATCATCCTAGGGTTGCCCTTCTTTTTTCCACAGCTGTCATCAATTTATGGCAGGGAAGAATTTGTCATCTACATGCGCCACCATGCTGCCCATTATTGGTTATTTGCCTTGCCACAATAACAAGGTCCCAGAAAGAAAGCCATTTCTGTGAAGAGTGAGGATCAGTCCAACTGTTGCCCTTTTTTGCTCTCTGAAGTTTTAATAAATCTCTGGAAGAGAAGTATTTGCCACCTCCAAGTGCCACAATGCTGCCCATAGTTGATTATTTGCCTTGCCACAATAACAAGGTCCCAGAAAGAAAGCCTTTTCTGTGAAGACTGAGGATCAGTCCAAGTGCTGCCTTTTTTTGCTCTCTGAAGTTTTAATAAATCTCTGGGAGAGAAGTATTTGCCGCCTCTAAGTGCCACCATGCTGCCCATTACTGGTTATTTGCCTGGCCACAATAACAAGGCCCCCAAAAGAAGGCCCTTTTTGTGAAGACCGAGGAACTTGTGAGTATTGCCCTTGTTATCGACCTCTGAGTGGGAATAAATTGCCACCTCGATGCGCCACCATGCTGCCCATAGTTGGTTATTTGCCTTGCCACAAAAACAAGGTGCCAGAAAGAAAGACTTTTTTATGAAGACCAAGGATCAGTCCAAGAGTTGCCCTTTTTTTTTCTCTGAAGATTTCATAAGTCTCTGGAAGAGAAGTATTTGCCACGTCTATGCGCCACCGTGCTCCCCATTACTGGTTACTTGCCTGGCCACAATAACAAGGCCCCAAAAAGAAGGCCCTTTTTGTGAAGAGCGAGGATCAGTCCAAGTGATGTCCTTTTTTTCCCCTGAAGTTTTCATAAATCTCTGGAAGAGAAGTATTTGCCACCTCCATGTGCCACAATGCTGCCCATAGCTGGTTATTTTTCTGGCCACGATTGGAAGGCTTGAAATGAAAAGGGTGAGAAAGCCCAATTTTTGTAGAACACTGAGGATCAGTCCAAATGTTGCCCTTCTTTTTTCCAAAGCTGTCATCAATTTATTGCAGGGAATAATTTAACATCAACAGCATATGCGCCACCATGCTGCCCATTACTGGTTATTTGCCTTGCCACAATAACAAGGTCCCAGAAAGAAAGCCTTTTCTGTGAAGACTGAGGATCAGTCCAAGTGCTGCCCTTTTTTGCTCTCTGAAGTTTTCATAAATCTCTGGAAGAGAAGTATTTGCCACCTCCAAGTGCCACCATGCTGCCCATTACTGGCTATTTGCCTGGCCACAATACCAAGGCCCCCAAAAGAAGGCCCTTTTTGTGAAGACCGAGTATCTTGTGAGTATTGCCCTTGTTATTGACCTCTGAGTGGGAATAAATTGCCACCTCGATGCGCCACCATGCTGCCCATAGTTGGTTATTTGCCTTGTCACAATAACAAGGTCTCAGAAAGAAAGCCTTTTTTGTGAAAACTGAGGATCAGTCCAAGTGTTGCCCTTTCTTTTACTGTAAAGTTGTCATAAATCTCTGGAAGAGAAGTATTTGCCACCTCCATGTGCCATCATGCTGCCCTTCATTGGCTACTTGCCTGGCCATTATAAGAAGACCCAAATATAAAGGCTGAGAAAACCCTTTTCATGAAGACCGAGGAACTTGTGAGTATTGCCCTTGTCATCGACCTCTGAGAGGGAATAAATTGCCACCTTGATGCGCCACCATGCTGCCCATTATTGGTTATTTGCCATGCCACAATAACAAGGTCTCAGAAAGAAAGCCCTTTTTGTGAAAACTGAGGATCAGTCCAAGTGTTGCCCTTTCTTTTATGTAAGGTTGTCATAAATATCTGGAAGAGAAGTATTTGCCAGCTCCATGCACCACCATTCTGCCCATCTTTGCCTGTTTGCTGGACCACGATAAGAAGGTCTCAGATGCGGAGGCTGAAAAAGCCCTTTTTGAGACGACCAAGTTTCATTCCAAATGTTGCCCTTCTTTTATTGTCATCAATTTTTTGCAGGGTATAATTTAACATCAACCGTATATGCGCCACCATGCTGCCCATTATTGGTTATTTGCCTTGCCACAATAACAAGGTCCCAGAAAGAAAGCCTTTTCTGTGAAGACTGAGGATCAGTCCAAGTGCTGCCCTTTTTTGCTCTCTGAAGTTTTCATAAATCTCTGGAAGAGAAGTATTTGTACCTCCAAGTGCCACCATGCTTCCCATTACTGGTTATTTGCCTGGCCACAATACCAAGGCCCCCAAAAGAAGGCCCTTTTTTTGAAGACCGAGTATCTTGTGAGTATTGCCCTTGTTATCGACCTCTGAGTGGGAATAGATTGCCACCTCGATGCGCCACATTGCTGCCCATAGTTGGTTATTTGCCTTGCCACAATAACAAGGTCCCAATAAGAAAGCCCTTTTTGTGAAAACTGAGGATCAGTCCAAGTGTTGCCCTTTCTTTTACTGTAAAGTTGTCATAAATCTCTGGAAGAGAAGGATTTGCCACCTCCATGTGCCATCATGCTGCCAAACGTTGACTATTTGCTGGACCACGATAAGAAGGTCTCAGATGCGGAGGCTGAAAAAGCCCCTTTTGAGACGACCAAGTTTCATTCCAAATGTTGCCCTCCTTTTTTTCTAAGGTTGTCATAAATTTATGGCAGGGAAGAATTTGTGCCACTATGCTGCCCATAGTTGGTTATTTGCCTTGCCACAATAACAAGGTCCCAGAAAGAAAGACTTATTGTGAAGACCGAGGATCAGTCCAAGAGTTGCACTTTTCTTTTTTTCTGAAGTTTTCATAAATCTCTGGAAGAGATGTATTTGCCACCTGGAAGTGCCACCGTGATGCCCATTATTGCTTAGTTGCCTGGCCACAATAACTTGGTAGCAAAAAGAAAGCCTTTTTTATGAAGACCGAGGATCAGTCCAAGTGATGCCCCCCTTTTTTTCTGAAGTTTTCATAAATCTCTGGAAGAGAAGTATATGCCACCTCCATGTGTCATCATGGTGCCAAACGTTGACTGTTTGCTTTACTACGATAATAAGGTCTCAGATGTGGAAGCTGAAAATGCTCTTTTTGAAAAGACCAAGTTTCATTCCAAGTGTTGCCCTCCTTTTCCCAAGGTTGTCATAAATTTATGGCAGGAATGAATTTGCCACCTCCATGTGCCACAATGCTATCCATAGTTGGTTATCTGTCTGGCCACGATTAGAAGGCCTGAAATGGAAAACTGAGAAAGTCCAATTTTTAAGAAGACCCAAATATGAATGCTGAGAAAGCCTTTTCTGTGAAAACTGAGGATTAGTCCAAGTGTTGCCCTTTATTTCTCTGAAGTTTTCATAAATCTCTGGAAGAGAAGTATTGCCACCTCCATGTGCCATTATGCTGCCCGTTACTGGTTATTTGCCTTCCTACAATAACAAGGTCCCAGAAGAAAGCCCTTTTTCTGGAGACCGAGGGTCAGTCTAAGTGCTGCCCCATATGTTTTCTCTTCTAAATTTGTCATCAATCTCTGGCAGGGAAGAATTTCAAGCCTCATGCGCCACCGTGCTGCCCATATTTGTCCATAAGCATGGTCACAATAAGAAGGCCAGTGCAGGCTGGGAGATGTTTCTTGAGAAGGGCAAGGATCAGTCCTACGTTAGCCCTGCTTTTTTCTTTGGCTTTTCATCACCTTCTGTCCCACATTCTTGTGTCTCCAGGCCACCCACCTTTGTCCCTTTATCAGGCCAGCAGAAGAGCCCTTTTGTCCACCGCCTCTTCACCATCAGCTGGAAATGCTTTCATCTGGCAGACGGAGATTCCCTTTTTTCCTCAGTTATGAAGATCAATCCAGGTCCTCCTCTTGACTTCTTTTCTTAAATTTCTTTCCTTAAAAGGGTTGAATATTTACACTGAAAATCCTAAAATTATGGGAAAAGAAGACATCAGTGTGAAGGAATCTCAGCTTGACATAAGTTCAATGGACGTTCCAGTGCCCGAGCGTAGAACAGCGCAGAAGCATGGAAGAGAATTTTAAAAATCATCTTTAAAACAGCCCACACTGTGCAATGTCAAAGGCATAATTTGGAAACTGGGAAAACTTTGTTTTCATTTTCTTCCTCTTTGCTTTTTTCTAGTTCTTTTCTTCACCACTCTAGGAGTTCTGTGTAAGAATTAAATTGAGGAATCGAGTCATTTGGATCCAGACCTAGAACTGCGTGGAGGAGGTCTGTTTTAGGACTGGCTTGCCAAGGGGGAGAAATTTGGGAACTCACACAGGTTGGCAGCCGTCGAGTTATTCGATGCTGGACTCCACCGCCGTCGCCGCTGCTCCCTGTGAATCTTTTATCCTACATGCTTCAAGGGAGAGAAGGAGAAAGAGGATGAAAAACCCAAAGCCCAAATGCGTGAGGGTGCAGTCCTAACCAGGTAGAAACCCAATGCTGCCTCTTCTCAGAGAAGCCAGAGGACAGCCCTGAACAGCCCACAGGTGTATCTTGCCAGAGGTGCTCCAGGGCTGCCTTAATTTCAGCCCTGCTTTCTCTTTCCCAACCGAGGACACAGCCGGTCTCAGGGGCCACTGCCAGTGGTGGGAAATGGGGAGGCAGCGAGGGATGGGAGGCGATGCCTACAAACTGAGCTTCCCCAGGAGAAGCACCTTGTCAATCCCCGCTTCCCCTTCACCGCGGCTTTCATCTCGGGAGCATCTCCATAAGCGCAAGTGGGTCAGAAGCTCACCTGGAGGAGAGGGAGTGATGGGAAGGGCCGAGGCTGCGTTATGTTACAGCTATAAAATCCCCATTATAAGCTTAATTCGGTTTCCCTAAACCGAAATAATAGAACCGGATGCAAACGCAAATTTGCCTGTTCCCATTACTTTAAGCTTAATCGCGTTCGATCCGGATTCTGAGGATCGTACCTTGCTTACATGACTCAAGTGGCTACTTTTTAAAAAACACTTTTTGGGGCTGCCCTGCCCTCTTCCTCCTGGCGTGAACGCGCCACCCATAACGGACCCCTTCACCGAGCCTGGCTGGGTGGCTGCCGCTTGGATGGATGGAGGAAAACCGGTAGCGGGCAGCCAGCGATTCTCCCCATTGCCCAGGGCACACAGCAGCACCGGCAACTCAAGCAAAGGGGCTTTAAACATTCACACATCTCCCAAAACATGCCTTGCTTTGCTTTCCCCTTTAAAGGTCAGAACTCCAAAGAGCTAGAATTGTGCAAAATTGCAACGCTGTTATCAGGTGTGAAGTGGCTGGATTGCTACAGTGTAGTGGCTGCTGTGAAGGTTGGATTTTTACACTGAAATCAGTCTCTTTGGAAGCAAGCTATTGGGAGAGGGAAACCCTAAACATGGATTCTCATCCCTTAAAATGGTAAAAAATGTAACACGTATCAAGCGCACAATCCGGAGTGAGACCTATTGAAATGAGGGTAAACATGGAAAGCGTGTTAAGTCAAACTGATGTGGGGTCTGTGAGGATTGAAAACGGTTTGAAACCGACATAAGCTTGTAATGGGGAAGCGGCCAAAGTGTCAAGGGATCAGGTTTTCCCTTCTAAGGTTTGGAACTGCTCTGGCTTGGGAGGGGGTTGGGTCCCATGGGTGGGGCTTACCTGTAAGGTCCTGGGTTCACTTCTTTTGGTTAACCGTCCTTCTCTTCAGCCGATGATCCAACTTGTGTCCTTGGGACTCGCCTCTCTTCCGTCATGCTGGGACCCTCTCTGTCCCGTGCTGTACCTCTCCTTTGTCCCCTCTCCTTCCTTCCTTCTCAAAGAAAACAATTGTCTCTAGGACTTCCGATCTTCTCAACATGGGCCCAAAGTATGTGAGAGTCTGCTTGACAGTCTTTGCCTCACAGAAGCCATCTGGGAGCGACCTGGAAGTTCTCACTGCAGCCCATAGTGTTCTTAGTAAGCGCCTCCAGATCCTGTACACGAAGCCAATGCATCTGTTTCCTTCCATTGCTCTTTTTCATCCTCCAGCTCTCCCAGCTAATGATTCAGAATTATCTCCCGGAGCCTTTTCCAGGTGTGGCGCCGCCTTCTGGCCTTGTTTTCTACACCTTAATGAGCAAGGGTGCTTCATGCGTATTGGGAGTTGTTGTTTCTTGCTTCCCAGCTTATTGATCTCTTTGCGTTGTTGTGTCTGCGCCTTTCTGAAGAAGAATGCTCTTTCTCACCTGTGGCAGGTGGGGGCTGTTAGAGCCGTGCCCCAAAGTTGAGCTCTGGTTAGTCTTCAGTTGTATCTTTCTCTCTTGATTTTCTATGTATTTTGTGTTGCGGTAGCTAATGGTTTCTGTTGTCGTCAACCACCTTCAGGAGATTCCTTTGGAAAAGTAGTGTCCATACAAATGGATCGACCGACTGATGTGGATACAATATCCAGAGGACATGACTGCTGAGCAAATTGATGCGTCTTTGTTCTGCTTGAGTTTTGTCTTCAGGGCATCAGATCTTTCTGTAGTTCCTCTTCATTCGAAGTCTTCTTCTTTTCATGGGCTGCCCTTGCAGACAGACCTTTTGATAAGCCATCTTGAGGGAGCGCTGCCCATGGGAGCACACCAAAGCAAGGGGTCCTTCTTCCCCATTCTGACATTTCATGCATGAGAGTTCTTAGGGGCAGAAACTAGGATGCGCCCTCCAGCCAGGAGCACTGGCTCATTTTGTGCATCCGTTTGCTCTGCCACTAAGGGACCATTCTGAAATCATAGGGTTTTGCATAAGAAGGTTGATTTAGGTTTGAGGGAACCTAGGAGAACTCTTCATAAGTGAAGATGGTTCCGTCAGGACAGAAAACAATGAGATCGGAAACAAAATATTATTAGAAATTAATGAGTTTGGATCTCAACACAAAAAAAGAGAACAGTTCAAACTGTGAGTGGGGACAAGGAGGGGTGTTATTAATTTCTACTTTGTAAGTTATTTATTGACTTCCTTGCTTATTTTCATTTTATCCCGCCCTAAACTCAAAGGTCTCCAGGCGGGCTACAGAAAATGTAAAGCAATAAGAAAACGATATGTATTTTGTGTTGCGGGTTGTTCTAGTGGTTAGGGTGCCGGGCTCTTATCTGGGAATACCGGCTTGATTCCATGCTCCTCCATGGAGCCAGCTGGGTGTTCTGTTATGGGGAGAAGAATAGAAGCTTTGTCAGCCACTTTGAGCCCCCTGAAATGGGTGAGAAAAGTGGGAAGAAAAGCCAACTCTTCTTCTTCTTCTATTAAAGTTTTCTCACACACAAACATTGCACTGTAGGAGTTCTGCAAGCTGAATCGGGGCCTCAATCTATACGATATGCTCCATAATTCACTGAGCTATCTCTGAATATTTAATGCCTCCATTATATCTTTATTAGGGATGTGCACGAAGCCAATTTCAATTGGGGGGATATTCAGCTTCGGAAGAATTCCCCACTCCAAAGGAAATCCCCACACACCCCACTTCCCATCCCGCTTTGCCCCCCCCCCTCCCAGCTCACCAGTGCGAGTTGCGTGCTCCTCTGATGCCCAGGTAGGCCTTCCGGAGGTCCACGCGCACCTCCCTCATCCGGGAAGCAGTTGGCACTGGCGGCAGCAGCAAGCGCGGGCGGGGGTGGGGCACGATGTGAGGGGAAAGGAAGTTTGGGGGGGTCCCTTCACACCTGAACATTTTTAATTCTTTTTAAATCAATTTTTATTGTAAGTATATATTATAAACATAAGAATAAAAGAAACATGAATGACATATATTCATCCCACCACCTGGAGCTGAGTTCTTTTGCCAGAGCGAACAATAATAGCGGAAGGGGACAACCTTGCTTTGTGCCAATAGGCATTTTAAACTGCCTCGATCGGATTCCATTTACAAACATTTCTCCATTTCTAACCACAATACATAATCTATTTCTGCTACTCGGTCTCTAAATCAAGACTTATAATAAGCCATATCTATTAAACCTTAATCCCGTCCTTTAAACTGTAAGCTGCGCCTCCCCTTATTTGTATAACTTTACCCTTAGCCAATATCTTCTCAAGTCTTTTAGAATCTTTCAATATCTTTTTAAGTGCATGAATCTTAGCACTCTTCTCTTCCCCTGTGAACATTGCACAAAGCTTAACCCCCCCCCCACGTCCTCTGGGGGGTGATTTATATAATGCTGAATATTCCCCCATTCCCATCGAGTTGAATGGGGCAAATGGCCTTCGTGCACATCCCTACTGTTAACATATGCGGGTGTTGTCGCCGTCTTGACTCACGTGTTTCCTATTTTTATACTGATTTTATTGTGAGCTGCCTCGATACCTTCGGGTATAGGGCGGATGGAAATATACGTACATACATACATACATACATGCTGGGAGGGCATGGCGGTGGAAATGATTTTGGGAAATTAGAGGCAAGGAAATAGCTTGTGGGTCAAAGTTCCTTTGGTCCTGAGACATATCCCCATATTCTCCCATCTTTGAAAGAATTGCTTGGGAGGGAAGATGAATCTGTTAATCGCCAGTCCATCGTGGCTGCTGAAGGAGTTATATGAGGGGTTTGGAAGGAGAAAAGCAAGGGAGCATTGAGTGGGTGGTCTCATGATAATTTGAATTTGAAAAACTTGTGAATCCGAAGCTTCAACACTTTGAACGTAGATCAAAGGGGGGCTAAATTGTTTGCCTCCCCCTTGTGCGCAGGTTGAATATATTCGACAGCTGGAGGGCCAGAGGATGCCTGGGGGAGAGCTCCAGAGGGACGGGGGACCCTCTGCCCACCCCCAGCTTGCGTCTCCCACAGCCACCCCTGCCTTGTTCCCCGCTCTGGTCACCACCTGGTCTTTGCACTTCATCAGGTGATCAGGGACAAGGGAGGGTGAGGAGGCTTCGCTTCCCACGCAGAGTAAAGCCCCCTTTATTCAACATTAATTGCACATGACTGCAAAATAATCAAGTCATAATGTGGCCTAAAATTAAGAAGGGCAGATTAAGAACCTTACAGAGGATCTCTGGTCCCTTCTGCATTATGCATGTTTGATCCGAATCCTACATATCCCGGTCATGTCGGTGGGGCATGGATGACATCAGAACTGTCACTCCTCACTGTGGGGGGAGGCTGCAGCACAGAACAGCAGCCCCAAGTGGTTCTGGATCATGGAGGAGGAGATCTGTGCACCTCCACGATCCGGATGAAAGCTCTTAGTCCAATGTCACGGGTCTGCAATAGATCTGGATTAAGGGCCTCTTGGTCTGGCTCTGGCTCCATCTTGTGCAGATGGAGCCAAACTAACAGGATGGGCCCTCCTTCATCTTCATGAGGAGGCCCAGAATGAACTCTGGGTGAAGTTTCCCCTTAAGGCACCCCAGAAGATAGAGGTGGAACTAAGGCCCAAGAAAGTCTCCCTTTCCTGGCAGGGTCATTTGTCCCAGAAATTTCTTGCTTTGCTATCCCAAGGTCTTATCTGGTAGGATGACGACATGGGTGTCTCCCTCGACGCTTCTGAAAGCAAGGCACGCGGTGAGATCCTGCAGAAGGGGTAGCCAGGAGCGAAGTCGCAGGAATCTTGAGATTGGAGCGTCCAGCAACTGTGGATGAGGCGCTCGGTGGGTGAGAAGAGCCAGGCTGGTGCTGGGAAGCAAGTGTAGGAGGCTTCGGAGGAGGTTGGCATTTGGGAGCTGAGCTGAAGTGGAGAGCTGCGAAGCGAAGAAAAGGAGGTGGCTGCAGGCTGAGCTGGGAAGGAGGAAACAGAGAACCTTTTCTCTTCTACGAGGAGGCAGAAGAGCGGACTTGAATGAGCAGTCTTCATCTGGCAGGCTCAGAGAAGGCAACGTGGCACGATGAGGCCCCTGGAGGCCAGAGGAGACAGTGCTGGATGCTGGAATTCTAGGACGGAGCTAGAGCAAGGCTCCATTCCCGCTGGCAGTTCATTGGTCCTCTTGATTGGAGGTATCAAGTCTGGGAAGATAACATAAGAACCTAAGAGAAGCCCTGCTGGATCAGGCCACAGCCCCTCTAGTCCAGCATCTTGTCGCACACAGTGGCCTGCCAAATGCTCATGGGCATCTCAAACAGAGACAAGGACAAACCTTTCCCTGCTCCTGAATCCCACCAAATGGCCTTAGAAGCGTCCTGCTTCCGCCCCACCCCCCACCCCCCAGCATGAGAGATGCACCCAGGCATTCATTCTAGTAGCCATTGATACATCTGTCATCCATAAATTTGTCCAACCCTACCTTGAAGCGATCTAGACTGGCAGCTGTAGATGTTGGCAGGAGGCAGGATCCTGCATCAGCCCCAAGAGCAAGGGCTCTTCCCGTAGTCTTCTCTGGCAATCTTCATCTGGCTGGCTCAGAAAAGTCCATGTGGCACGATGAGGCCCCTGGAGGGCAGCTGAAACAGGGCTGGACGCTGGCCTTCTAGGAACGGAGCTGGAGCGAGGCCCCATTCCTGGTCCCACCCACCACCCGCTGGCACTTCAACAGACCCGTACTTTGCAACGAGATATCGGAGGAGATTCTTGGTTGACCTGGAATGGAGTTGAATCAGTTTGCCGCTCCTCTGGCCTGGAGCCGGCAATAACAGGACGATGGCGCCGGTCCTGTTCCCACCCACCACCCGCCACAGGGAGGCTCTCATACTGTGGCGAACTCCATTCCCTTCAAGGATTCCCAGCACTCCTTTTGAGCAGCTTCAGGAGCTGCTTGGGAATCATCTTGGTTGATATGATCTTCCGGCAGTGACACATGAGGTTTTCCAAACATGTCACGATGGCCCCGGACAGTGGCGGATGGCTGTCCTTGTGCAGGACCTGAAGGGCTAAAAAGACAAGAAAGGGCGTCGCTTGTCACCTGCTCTTTCCTGAGATCAAGGCTGCAGCAGGAGACACCGATTCCCTAAGGGATAAAGGCATGGGTTCTTGGGCCAATAGGAAGTGTCCCCGCCACCCAGGGCCCTGGATTCGGTTCAGCTAAAGTGATGCCTCACAGCACCACCACCAGTGGCTGGTTACTTTCACTATTGAAGCTCCCCAAATTAGCTGCCCTTTACTTCCACATCAGAGCAGCAGCTTCCCCAAGAAGCCGACCATGCGCCCCATTCATGGCAGCCACAGAAGAAGAAGAGCAGAAGGCCCAGGAGAGAGAAGGGGCTCCACTAACTTGGGATCAGTCAGACTGGAAAAGGTGGAGTCTGGGTTGGGGATAGACCAGAGCGTCCCTACCACAGAAGGAACCCCTTTTGGATCTACTCACCAAGCAAGATGTCCTGCACCTGCCTGGTGGCCACCATGCCCTCCATGTGCTGAGCGGCCGATGCTAGGAAAACCAAAAGAACAGTCTCGGTTGGTTAGGTTTATCCCTGGAAAGCCTGGATTAGTCACTGAAACGGGGCTCTAGCTCATTCTCTGAGGCTTTTCCAGGCACCAAGAGGCAATGGTAGGACTCAAAGCCCTGCAATTGCCTCCTGCCAGACTATGCCAGATGTGAGGAGGAACCCCTGCTTCCCTTCTCGTCCTGGGGTTTAGGGAAGAGCTGAAAGCAAAGGCAGTTGTAATGCACAGGAGAGAAGGGCAGCAGATCCTCCTGATGGCTGATGTTCACCAGTTACTTTCCTGGACAGCCAAGACACCAAGCTGGCTCCTGGGCAGGCCACGCTGTGTACAAGAGACACCATCTGGCCTCCCTCCCTCCCTTCCTTTCACCACCCTCAAAAAGAGGCAGAACCAATGCAGAAGCGTAGCCTGGAAGGCCTTCTCCAAGACCCTCAGTCTCCTTACCGATCAAGGTCGCTGCAGCGAGCTGATAGGAGGGGTCACTGCTCCTCAAATAATCAACCATTTGGTCAACCATTCCTGGGAGCCACGAGACGTATTTCTGCATCTAGGGAGAAAGAAGGAGTGGTCAAATGGTGGAAGCTCTCCTGGACCTCTGTCCATCTCTCCCGTCCCCCTTCCCAAGGGTTGGAAGTCAGAGGTCAGACCTCGAAGGAAAGTTAGCTGGAACGCTGTATTGCCCAGTTTCTGCCTCCTGACAGACAGACTTTCAGGCCACGGCCACACCTTCACTTTAAACCTCCTTCAGGCCCCAGTGCTGCTCGCACCCTTTTAGTTCTATCCATTTTATCTGTGGACTTTCCATTCAGGCAAAATGGATAGAAATCATGAAAAGGTGTGAGCAGTCAGGCCTGAAGATGGACTGAAGAAGGCTTAAAGTGAAGTTGTGACCAGGGCCTCAGACTCTGAGACAGAAAAGCCCTTGAGGCACTGGGATAGAAGGCATCCATGATATTATTTGCCCTCAAGCCAAGCAGAATTCTTTGCCAAAAATTGGATTTCCCGTTGCAGCGTACTGACGTAGAGTTCCTATTAAAGAGGGGGAAAGGACAGACATTTGCGATCTCTCGGCAATTGAGTATCTTTGCTTTCCCCCCTCGGTTTTCTGCTTTGGAACATAGGAAAGGACAAAGGATTCCATTTGGAAATTCTTCTCTGCTCCCAAAGAGCTGATCTTATGGTAGAACCCCTCCTAATATCCACGACCATACAAAAATTACGCCATCGTGTCATAGGAAACTCTCGCCACGTCCGTTTCAAGACTTTTTTTTCTTTGTAAGCCAATACAGTTAAAACAAAATCCGGACAGTTCTTGTCCTCCAGCTTATTGGCTTCAATCCGAGCCAATAAAGGCTTTGCCAGCAGAGAATCGAATTTAAAGTCCGGTTTTCCCTGCTTTGCAAAAGCCTGACTTCCACCTCTAAGACCAGACTCTGAGCCCAGGGCAGAAGGGAGCAATGTCTTTTGCATTCTACTTTTTGGATCAGCTGTGCATCAAAAGAGATTCAGGGAGAACCAAGGGCGCTTTCCACTGGGACCCCATTGTGGGGAAAAGAGGGTGAAGCTGTGGTCCTCTCAGGGCTCAGGGTGGGGACCACCCTGTAATACTTCTGCCAATTTCATCTTCTTTCTAAGCAGACAGGGCAAACTGGCTTTCCCCTTTTCTCTTCCGCAAGAAGGATGGAGAACTCGGAGGGCCTGTCTGGAAGATCTCCAGGGACCACCCCAATCTAGATGAAGTCCCCGGTCAAATTGCATTCCCCTCCCACAAAGAAGCCACCCGCTTTCATTTGCACGTGAAGGAGGCTCAGCCAAGAGGACTGGAGTCTTTGGGCACCACTGTAATTCTACTTACGACGTCTTTGAGGATGGAGGCAGCGGTCCTCCCCAGATTTTCCGGGGCCTCAAAGTCGGTGGCGTCTGAGGGCACGGCTCCCAGGTTGAGTGCCTCTGTGGTTGCCAACAAAGATGACCTGGCAACCTAGACAAGGAAGAAAGGGGCAGAAATGAGTCAACCCCTGATTCTGACTTTTTAGGGGAACAAAGGGAATAACATCCTAAATGGAACCCTGATGGTTCTTCCGGTTTGGGAGAAGGCAGAAGGGAGGAGCATTGAGCCCAGAAGCAGAGAGGGTTTCTGTGGGTCCTTTTTGAGCATCGGGGGGAGCAGGGATCTGCAAGCGACTATGGGTGGAGATGCAGGCTCATATGTGAGGATAATCTGCCAGTTGGGCAGGGGGAGGCTGCATGGTGGTCCCTGTCTGAGCTTCTTTTGAGGTTCTCTCCCTGTCTGAGCTTCTCTCCTGCCTTCTCTCCCTCCTCGGCTACGTTGTGAGCCACTGACATTTTTAAGGTTCCTGCAGGATATTTCTAGGTCTGTCTGTGTCCAGATGGGACCCCGGCACTGGCTACCACTAGGGGACCCTTGCCGTCGTGAGGGGCTTCCGCCTGATCGGTGTGGCTCTGTCTTTGGGGAGGGAGTTTCTGGCCAAGACCTTCTAAAAGATACTCACTTCACTGGTCTCTGCGCTGGCTGCAGAGACTATCAGAGGCACGAGGCTTCTTCGAGCAGCATCCAGGTTGCTCTCCAGCTGGCCCGGCTTTTTGATCAAAATGCCAAAGAGCAACTGAGCTGCCTGCTGGATGTTGAGGTCCTCCTAAGAATAAATGGAGGCCAATGATTGAGAGGAGTGGAGATTGCATCCACACCCTTTCCTCCAAGGATGTGGAAGGGGGACTGAAGGGCCACTCCACCCCTTCAACGTGAAAGCCCAGGAGAACTTCCAAGGATGTCTTTGACTTACATCCCTGAAGGACTTCAGCAGCTGAGGAAGAAGCCTCTTCTCCTCCATCGCCGCCTCCTCGTCCTCGTCCTCCACCAGCTGGGCCAAGGGAATGAGGGCCTTCATGCTTTCCCTGGCCACCAGCTTGTCCTGAGCGGCTGCGCTCTGGAGGAGAGGCACGAGAAGGGGCTTGAAGATCCCCACCTGAAGAAAAGAAAGAGGCAGGCCATGAGACCCACATGCCCACATGGCCCCCAGAGCCTAGAGGGAAAGGCAGAGGAGTAGAACCCTCCGGTCGGGCCATACTGGCAGCCTGCTCTCCGATGATTGCCCCGATACCTCCAAGAAGCTGTCCAATTTCTTGGGTCAGCAGTGAGGTTCATGGGAAGGGAGCCTTCCTACTTGCTTCCTCGTATTCTCGGGTCCCCAAGCTGAACTCTGTACCTAATTTCCTTCTCCAAGTAAATCCGGTCCCGAGCCCAATAAGGCCTGAGGCCACTAGAAGGAGCCTTCACACCTCCAACCACCTGTAGACTCTGGCATCTCCCAGCCCCACATGTCCCGTCTCCTCCTCCTGCTTCCCCAGGGATGCTCTTTACCTCCACGGGGTGCTGCAGCAGATTGCCCAGCCCCCGGATGCTCAGGCCCTGCAAGAAGGGAGCGGCCTCCATCCTCCCTTCCTCCAGGATAGCCACGAGGTCCTCGGTCTCACTCCCTTCGGCTATCTCTGGGCACAGCAGGAGCTGAGGAGGAAACGTCAGAGTGATCAAGGGGGTGAGAAAGGGAATGGAGAAACCGCCTCTGCCCTCCTTGGCATTGGGGGATTAACAGGGGAAACGTAAAGGAGCCTCTAGGAACAGCTACGGAAGCGAGGGCACTGAAAGGACGGCCATCTCACCCTCGCAACGCACAGGGCATTGGAACTCAAATGCTGCCATCTATCCAAGACACCGAGGAAGATCTGCAATCCTCAGGAGACCTCTGAAGCCCCAGAGAAGAAGCTTCATCCATGGACCTCCTCCACCCACGGGCCCAGTCTCGGAGTTCTCTCCAGACCACCTCCCCTTTGTCCCTCCTCCTTCCATAAATGGTGCCCTGGCCCAAACTCTGCTACAGGGAAGCCAAGGGAGCCACGCAAGGAGCCTCACTGGGAGATAAAGGCGTGGGGCACAACCATCAGCATCTTCCATAGCTGAAGCATCTTAGGAGCATGGCTGCCTTTCTCTCTCACCTCTGAGAAAAAAGCCAAGGCCACCGGCTTTACATTCATGTGGGGATCTCCCAATATCCTTTTGGCCCACTTGAAGGCGACCAGCATGTCCTCCTCGGAATCGACCAGCAGATATCTAAAACATCAACCACAAAGGGATTTGGAAGCAGAGCCTCAAAGCGAGAGCAAATGCTCTTCTTCGGTAGTCATTTCTTCCCTTGGGTTCGTCCGGGGGGCCCATGGGCTGCACCCAGAAAGGAGCCACACAAAGCTCCTCCCTGCCACAAAGCCCCCCCCCCCCGATCGTCCCCTCCTCCCTTGCAGGTCCTTACTTCACGAGGAGGAACACGCCCTCGAAGAAGAGGTCTGGGGAAGCCAGCATCCCCCAGCAACCTTCTTCTTCCAGCGTGGCCATTTCCTCTTGGTTGCCAGCACACACCAAGAGGTTCTTCAATGCCCTGAGAGTGGTGCTGCAGGAAGCAAAGGGAAAGAGATCTCAGAAATTCGTTTAGTTTGATGGACCAGCCATGTTAGAACTGCCTCAGAAAACCCCTCCCCCGCCCTGGGGCCACCCTTGGTAAGGCCCTGAGTATTTGCTTTTCTGCTTCCAAGGCGCATTTGGTAGCCAGGAATGAAAACAGGCGGGCCGACGGGACACGTCAGGTTTGCATCCCTCGGTCCCTGCGAACCGTCTGCCCAGATATCCCACCATTCGGAGGAACCCCCACGGAAAGCAGCAAGCGCTTGCACTGGGGCAGCCCAGGGGACGGGGCCCAAGGGTTACTCGCCGGTCACTTACGCAAATGGCGTGGCCGTGGCTCCTCCTGATTTTCCTACCAACAGGAAGAGCTGGGTGCTCAGCGCGATGAGCACCTGGGAGAACTTGTGGCCCAGTGCCCATGAGCCCCCAGGCAGGCAGAAAATCAGCGCCAGGGCATTGGTGGCCTGGAGACGTGAAAGAAAGGGAAAAGAAAGAGGTCACCTTCAGGCCTCCTGATGTCGAACATGGAAGCAAGGAGCAGCCATTGCTCTTGGCGCCACTTGGGGTGACCGGTGCAAGGGTGCGTGGGTTGCATCATCAGGAAACGTTCCCTTCCCACCCCAGCTGAGGACACCCTTCGGCACCAGTGGCTACAGCCCAGCTCTGTGCCCGGGAACAGATCCTGGGGCTGCCAGCTCCCCTTTCTTCCAGCCCCAAGGGAGATCTTCTCACCCCGCCCTCCCAGCACGAAGCCTCCCCCACCCCTGCCTGGCTCACTTTCAGCCAGGAACGTGTTGACCAGCTGACCTGCAGGGAAAGGGGAGCTGAAGGGCTCTTACCGCCAGGGGCATCGGAGAGCGGCTGGGTCGCCTCACGAGGGCCTCGACTGTGGTCTCCCCCTCCAAGATCTTCTTCAGGAGGGGAGCCACCAGCTTCTCGTTGCAGTACGGGTCTGCAGTTAGGGCCGTCCATATCTCAGTCATGGCGCTGCAGGTTCCCCAAAGAGCCCAAGACAGGAAAGGTCAGGCCTCCTGCCTCATCCCATCTCGTCCCCCCAAAGAGCCAGGTAGAGGGCAGAGGCCGGCCAGGCTGCTGCTCCTGGCTTCTCTTGCTCTCTTCCTCAGTGGCCGCTGGAGCCACAGCAGGGCACTTGGCCCATTCATGACAGCCATAGAGATGTGCGGCCCTGTTGCGCACTCTCCCAGAGGTCAGGGAACACAACACGGAATCTAAGGGAAGCATGCTCGCTTATGGCTATCATCCTGAACGAGACGAGTGGGAGAGGAAGGGGCCTGCGAGAAGAGGGCCATGGATGGGCTTCCCTGCTTGGCCAAAAGCCCGCAGCTGCCTTGGGAGGCGACAAGCCACAAGCTGGGTGTCTGGAGCAACTGGGCCTTGGCCAAGAAGCTGCTCCTGGGCAAAATGACCTTTCTGGGCCGCTACAGGATTTGGAAGCAGAGCAGACCGGCTGGGAATCTGGGGAAGGTGGAGAAAAGAAAGACACCGGCAGGGAGATGGCGGCTTCTGCTTCAGGCCCCTACCTGTCACAGCTGGGGGAGCACTCCAGCAGGGCGTCCACCATGCCCCCGAAGCGCCTGGCGGCCAGGTGGCAAAAGCCGGCCAGGGCTTTCTCCCTGATGGCCGAGTCTTGGATGAGGGCCAGCTGGGTCCACAGACCCCGGACGACTTTGGGAAGCTGGACGAAGAGAAAGCAGAGCAGGTCAGATGAGATCAGGTCGCTGTTTTCGCCTTTCCCACCCAACGCCAAGGTCTTGCCTCCCTCCTCTGCCAGATCCCACTAAGTCCCATCGTGGCCTCTGGCAGAGAGGGAAAAAGCAGTGCTTCGGGCATGTCTGGGGGGGGGCGGCGGCTCTGCTTGGCCCTTGCTACAGGGAGCCTCTGGGCCACTCCAAAGAGCCTCGAGGGCCTAGATTTCACACTGTGAAAGGGTTGGGTTTGGCCTGCCATGGGAGCCTGATGCAGGAGACCCTCGTCCCTTCTTATCCGGGCATGGGGCCACTGGCGGAGGAGCTGAGGCTGTGAGGACGGGACCTGCCGAAGGTGACCCAGTAAGCTTTGCCGGCAGATCTGGGATTCGAACACAGGGGGTCCAAGATGCTGGCCAGGGGCTATTCAAGCACTTTGCTGCACAGGCCCACAGTTAAAAAGCTCAAGCGTCCACCTCCTGCCTTCTGAAACTCTGTTTTCTTTCTCTTTCCTCCACAGTCCTTCTCCTCAGCCCCACCCAGGAAGCCAGGAGGAGGCTGCCCTACGGTTGTCCCATGGAGAGGACCACGCACAGAGTCCCTCGGGAAAGCCTGGGCTCAGAGCGGACCCCACTTGCCTTCCCCTTCCCCATGTTTCCCTCCCACCTGCTATTCACCCTCCTCTCTTTTCTCTACTCACGTCTTCGACTTCCGCAGCAAAGGCCTGCAAGAAAGCCCGGAGGAGGGCTGCGGAGCCGTGGGCAGGACCTTCCTCTGCCCCAGAGAGGTGGCCTATCAAATGGAGCACCAGGTCTGTCAACATGGCCCCGGAAAGATGCCTGCCGAAGTTCTGTGACAAGACCAAAACCAGAGGAAAGGCGGTCAGGGCTTCCTCTCAGCTTCCCTCTCTCCACCCCACCACCATTGAAGGCTGAGCGCCCAGAGCTGTACCTTGGCCACGTCGACCGCCTTTTGATAGAAGGTGGCTCCGCTGGGGCAGGAGTCGTCATCCGCCCAGGAAATGTGTTTTTTGTCCTTGCCCTTCCTGGTTGCGTCTGCTTGTTGGGCTAAGAAGGTGGACATGGGCGTCAGGAAAGAAATAGCCCCTTTTATTTAGTCCCCGCCCAAACTGTGCGTACAGAAGACAGCTGAGCCCAGACCCATTGGCAAAGGGGTCACTATGGCCCATCACCGGCTTGGGGAGCTGAGGACCCTGGTGCTGGTTCACTCAAGGTCGAGATCTCTGGACAGGAGGCCGGTCGCCTGCCGTCCCTCCAGGCCTGCTGTTCTCCAACAGAGAACCCGGGCTTTTCAGATGGAGAGTAGAGGGAAGGCGGACAGGCAGAAGGAGCACCTATTCAGAATGGGCTGGGTTAAGCACTCAGTGCCTGCAGCCCCAGGGCCAGAAATTGGCTAGAGGGCCCTCATGGTTGACCAGCTTTTTGCTCTACTGTCCCTTTTCCCTTGAGGTTTCCAGATTAACTTGTCGTGTTGGATGGCAAGCTGGGCCACTTTGGATAGCATCAGCCACCGTGCTATCCTGAACCAAATCCTGGGCCGGATGCCAATCTGTTGCCTTCCCCGAGACTCCATATAGGGTTCTAGCAGAAGAGACCGCTGGTTTACCCTTGAGGGAGCAGAAGGCTGTGGACTTGAAGGAGGGAGGAGAAGGAAGGGTGCAAAAGGAGCTTCCCGGCAGGCCAGGCTCAGGCCCCAGTTCTCTCCCAATCCAAAGGCCTGGGAGACCCTCACCTCCTCCAGCCCTTCTCCGGCCTCAGACTAAGAGGAGCTGCACTCCAGGCCAGGGACCCGTCCCTTGGACCAAGACCTGCACAAGGGAAACCAGGCAGAGGAGCCCCCAGCTCACCCCGGGATCCCCAGACTGAGCCTCCTCAAGACACCCTGGGAGGCATGGGGCCCTTGGGGCCTTTCGTCTGTCCCCAGGGGGATTCAAGGCTCACCCTTTTCCTTTTTCAGGATAGCCTGAAGATGACGAAGGCCCAAAGCAGCTTTGCTGCCGATCGACGTCTCCTCGTCCCAGGTCAGGAGGCCGAGCTGCGCTATTACCTTTCCCAGACTGGAAAAGGCTATGATGGACTGAAAAGGGAAGGAGGTGTCAGTCCTCAGGATCCAAGCGGGAGAAAGATGCCTTGATATTGTGCTGGTCTAATGGTTGGGCCACCAGCGGTCCCACAATCAGGCAGGTAGGGATGAAAGTCCTGGAGATCTTCCCCTGCTTTCACAGTCCCCCAGTCCTCTGCAAGGGAGATGTCTGGAGCAGCAGAGGGAGTGGAATCCAGGGCTGTTTGGTTCGTGCAGCCTCAGTAGAGTGGAGGGTGCTGTGCTGTGGCCACAGAAAGGGCACCCAAAGAGCATTTGATGGAACCCCAAAAAGATGGTCTGAGCCTTCCTGATCCACTGTGGGACCCCGAGTCTAGGACAGCCAGATCGGGTTGTTCTCAGATCTCACTTTGGGGACTCAAGATCAAAAGTGGCCTGCCAGCCCTGGAGAGGAGGCACATGGTCACCAGCCCTGCCTGAGATGCTCAAGGCTCCTACAGATCTGCCTAACTGTGAGAGATGCAGAAGCCCCAACCGTCTTCAGAAGAAAGGCAGAGATGCCAAGATTGGTGTGGAGATGTCTGGGCCGATTTCTGTCTTGGACTGAGCAGCAGGAGAGGGCAGGGCACGTTCAAGAGGGAGCAACGTTCTGCAGGGCTCCAGAAAAGTATCCCACTTCCAGGACTGCTTCTGGGCAGGCCATGCCATGCCACTGTCCACTCTCCTTCCCTGGTGCCCACCATGCACCTTGCACCTTGCACCATGCACGGGGCCCCTCGGACGCTCCTCGACACCCTGCCCTGATTGCCCCACAGCCCTTTCCCAGGCCCCAGGAACTGCCCCTCCTCCTTCAGGTGCCCTGGCCAAAACCACCCCACAGAAGAGCTCCTCTGGGCTTGGCCAAAGCTAAGAGCCCTCGCTCTGCACAAAGAATGAGAAGGGCGGTCAGCTGTGGCAGCTGACAATGTGACACCTCTCCTTTCCTTCTGCTCAGAAACACTCACGTCCAGAGGTGAGTTCCGGGCCAGGAACTCCAGAAGGAAGCCGGCTGCACCCACTGCCTGCTCCCGCTCCTGCTTGTCCTTGGCGTCCATGCTGCCAAGGAGGATCTGCGGGAGAGAGGGTGAGGAAAGGGGTGGATCAGGTGCCGCTCTGTGTTTGGAAAGGCACAGCTCACTGAGCGCCAGCTGGTGGGAACGCAAGGATTGGCTGTGTCCAAGTGAATTAGCTGTAGCCCCCAGCTGTTGCGTCGCCTGCCTCTCTGACCATCCAAGAGGCTGCCTTGACCGGAACTTGTGCTTCTGTAGGGCTTTCAGTTCATTAGTTGTGTGGAGGTCTTTCTCGTTTCAAGATGGGGAGCGGCATGGGAACAGATCCACGGAAAAAGCTGTCTTGCGAGAAGGGTGCTTGCCTGCTTTTAGGAGGCCCCTCCAGCAGTATGAGGACCGACCTCATATCCCCTTAAGGTTGCCATCAATTCCAGTCCAACCTCTGGATCCCTCTGCAGCGAGGGCCCTTTGGGCGGGAACACGGGCTATGGGGCTTGGGGGCCTGCAGCAAAGTTCAGTTCCAGTGGAACCTGCGGTCCTTTGGAGATCTGAAAAGCCCACTGAACTGAAGCAGCCTATCGCCTGCACAGGGACAAGGAAGTTGAACAACTCCGGGTTGCCGGGTTTTGCCCATTGGAAGGGGCGTTTCTGAAGGGAAGAAAGTGCCTGTTTTGCTTTAAGCTCAATTTTGGCAAGAAAGGCAAACAACTGTTTGCTCCACTGATGGGTGCACCGTTGAACCAAACAAGCGGGAGGCGAACATGTGGTTTCATTTGGCACACCCCTCCCCTCTCGTGACTTTAATCCCTTCCGTTTCCAGCCCCGTGATCCCTTCTTGCTGGGAAAAGGGGCAACCTGGGCCAGGGCTACCAGGTCACAGTCTGCGTTGCATCGAGGGCCCATCTGGAGGTTTCCAATCTAACTGCCCCTCTGCCAATGCTGAAAGAAAAGACAGCTCCCAACAGCACCCTCCCGCACACACAACTTCTCAACAGTTCCCTTACCCCCAAGGTGTCTTCCAGGGTGGCAGCGTGGGGGGATTCCTTAAGCAGCCCGGCCATAAAATCCTGGAAGGCCGCGAACGCCTGGGTGTCCTGCAAAAGAGGAGCAAAGGCCTTCAGGATCCCATATGCCCTGCAGGTAACTTGGACCCGGCGCAACGGGCACATTATACCACGCCCAGACGCGGCGGGTGAAGGAAAGAAGCGTCTGGCCTCTTCTCTTATGATATGAATTATGATTTATGAATAAAATGATTATGAAATCGTAAACCTGTGATCCTTGAAAAGGACTCCACATTTTGGAGAAATAAAAACACACGGGCTTAACTTTGCTCTGGAATATTGGAATGATGAAGGAAAAAGAGGAAATAAAGAAGCAAGTTGCTTGCTTCATTTGTATCTTTCTGGTTATGATAAGCACGAAAGAAAAAAGCTGTCCTTCTATCCAGGTGCAAGCAGAAGCAGCTATCCGGTGGCCTTCTATTCATGGTCAGGACGATTAGACAAAATAAATTTAATTATTCCATTTGCTTTTATATTACTCCGCTTGCGTGCGTTAAAATGTTAGAAAGTTAATGTTGGAGGGCCAGAGTGAAAACAGGCAGCATAGAAGCAGTGCATTTGGTGACCGTTAATAGATAAAGCTTGCTGATGGGCTAGAGACTAATCTTACAGCTCAAAGCTGCTTCGCCCCTCTGTCTCTGTCTTGTAATTCTTGCCCGATAGGCCTCTTACTTCAAGCTAAAGCACCTGTTTGCTTCAGAGAGTGCCTGATCTTTAAGTCACAGATGTTGAAGGCGAGGCACTAATGGCTAACGTGGTGTGAAATACTTGATCCTTTCATTTGAAGAACTCTGCACTAGCCAGAGGGACATGAGCGGCTGGCTAGCTCGGGCTAGGAAATGAAGAGCAAGATTTGTCCAGGCAAAAGTATCTTCTCTGTGGCAAGAATTGCAGTATAAATGCTTGCAATATATTAATCCAAAGTGAGGCTAATAAGAAGGGATAACAGTTGCTTTAAACAACTTTACCTATATTTCTGTCCTTCCCTTTTGCTTTCGTCAGAAATCTTTATCTTTTGAAGCTTATGTTTTAAGGTATAGGAGGCTGCGGCAGGGCAGAAGCTACAGTTTGGTTTCGCCTTGTCCCCCCTAGCCTCCGCCCAGCTGTTGTACATTAAGAATAATATTAATTTGTCTGTTCTTATCTGATAAAGGAGCGGAGACCCTCCTATTAGATTTTCTGTATAAAGGACTGATGGCTGCATTTAACTGCATTTTTTGGGGGGGAGTTTTGCTGCATAATATGAAATGCTAGCAAGATAATTGTTACTTTTTGTACATATTTCTGTTCTTTTTGTCTGTTTTTTACAGTCATGTGAGCTATTGGCAATGAGATGGCTCTACCCCCATTTCCAAGTTTCTTTTCTGTATCCTAATAAATATTTTTCATTTTCTCTCCACATAAATGACTTCCAAAGCTGTAGGTGTGTCGAATATGTCCAGTTTTCAGCAGCCATTTGCAAAGCTTTTCAGGGTTGTTGGGTGCAGGGGGACAGTGGAGGTCTTCTCCCTGAGGACAACGGGATCTTCGGGCCCTCTCTCCCCCATGCTGCCCCCCCCCCCCGCCCCAGGCCACTGGATGCAAGAGGGAGCAGGTGACCTTAACCAAGCCCCGGGTGACTGGGCCTCTCGTTTGGAGCTAACTGGCAGCCAGGGGACCTGGTGAAGAGTAGCTTCCTTTACCTGGGACAGGGTGAGGTGGCCGAACATCCTCCTCACCAAGTCTCTTCTTGTCCCTCTATCTAGGGGTGGCTTGAAGGTGCTGAGAATGGAAAATTAAATAAAATAAGTACTAATAAAAATACAATTAAAAAAAAGACAACAGAAGAGAACACTGAGAGAGAAAGTGAGCCGAGGCTGACCAGGGAGCCCGTGCCAGTGACATCTACCTTTGGGATACTCATTTCTGACCCAAGGTGGACACCTAGTGTCCCTGAGTGCAAAGCACAGGCAACCTGGAGCCAGTGGGACTTTGGCCCATCCAGCAGCCGACAGCTGGATTTTTTTTCACTGCAGGCATAAAAGGGTTCTTGGCTCTTAGGCTGCTGCCTTCGGCTCCAGAGCACCCTGCTCCTACATCCATGATCTGGCTCAGACTGCTGCTCCCTTTGTGGTGTCCTTCATCGCTTTGCATACTAGAGGAAGAGTTGGCTTTTCTACCCCACTTTTCTCACCCAGTTAAGGGGACTCAAAGCAGCTGAGGAAGCATTCTATTCTTCTCCACACAACAGACACCCTGTAAGGTCGGTAGGGCTGTGAGAGCTCAAAACAGCTGAGACTAGGCCAAGGACACCCAGCTGGCTTCATGGAGGAGAGTGGCATCAAACCCGGTAATCCCAAATAGGAGTCTGGCTCTGTAACCACTAGACTAAACTGGCACTGACTGCCTTGTTTCTTCCAGCCCCCCAACCTGCCTCTGGCTGCGCTCACAACTGCCCAGGTCGGCTCTGCTTAGGCGCTACATCTGCTTTTGACCTCCTGCCCTACGGCGCCCTTTAAGTCCTGGCAGGGACAGGTTCCAATGGCTTTCCATGCAAAAGGATTTCTCAAAGCAGCTAAAATTCCAGAGGCCCAGAAAACTCAAAGGGGCTACTTCTTTGTGTGCCAGAGTGGCTCATCCATCGTGGACCAGATGCCTCCAAACATCCCATAGGGGAGACGGAAGCGGGGGAAGCCAATGGGCTTTCTGTGAGCATCTCCATGGGAACAGGCAGACGATGGGGCGCCCTTAAAAGCAGCAGACATCAAGGGAGACCAGCTTTCCTGTAAGCTAACTCTGATGCCAGGTGCAGACATCCACGATTAATGGTGCCTGACCAAGGCCCCAAACCCAGCTTGTCCATTTGTCTGAAGAAACGACTGAAGGGAAGGAGACATCAACTCCCCACCACCGCAATCTGTAGGCCAAGACAAGGAGAGAGGTCATTGTCCGACACCTGGGGAAAGATCTATGTTGTGACCAGGTACCAAAAGGGAAGTATTCCTGTTTTAGTTACATTTTTATCCTGCCCTATTACCAAAGATCTCAAGCACAAAACAAATGATGAAACGGACAGACTGAACCAATGGCAGCACATACTTCAGCAGGGAGCTTATTCCACAAACTGGGGGCCACCACCAAGAAGGCAACAAAACCTACAGCTGATCATAATAGTAACTATAACTGCACTCCTAGCTGGACGCAAGAGAGGCCTGATCCGACGGACCAAAGTATCTTGTTTTTAATCTGTTGTTATCCGCTCAGAGACTCTGGGTATGGGCCGGGATATAAATTTAGACAAACAAAGAAATAAACAAACAGGAAGCCTCCATACGTACGTCAGGTGGGCAGCAACAATGCAGCTCTGCTGCAGGAGGCCAAAATCTTCCTGCCCAAGGATGGTCTGCAGTGGAGGAAAACAGAACTCGATAGGACTCCAAGAGCACCACCAGCCCCTCCCCTAGCCCAACCCCGTTCAGTAGCCCCTTTGCCAACAGCCACCAGGAGCAATGAGGAACACGGAGGAAGCCCCCTGTCTCTGGCGACCAGCCCTGGGGAAGGCGGAGGTGTCTGCCTTGGTGGTGGGCTTCCGTACCGGCAACTAGGTGATCTGTGGGCATGCAGGACTGGAAGGGTCCCTCCCGGGGCTTTGAATTCACAGTCTGCAACACCCTTTGCACCCCTTTCTCCCTTTGCTCCGCGTGCACCTCCAGCCAGGAAGGAGGAGGCAAGCCAGAGGGTCGCTTCCTTCACCTCCTTCCCCTGTCCAGCCGGACCTCCTTCCCCGAGGGAGCAGAGCCTGCCTCTCCTCCTCTGGTCCCTCCCCACCCACACCTCCCAGGGGCTCCTGGCGCACAAAGCCCCGCTCTGACCCCTTCTACTTACATTGATGGTCTTGGCAACTTCCCCTTTGAGGGACAGGGCCATAGGTGCCCCGTGTCCCTTCTTGAGCGCCTCCAAGACTTGGCATAACGTTGCCAGAAAGGCCTCCATTGTTGACTGATCCTAAAAGCCACAGAGGGAGGGAGACTGAGTGGGGGAAGTAACTGGGGGCGGGGGGCAGACCTGCCTGCCAGGGCAAGGGAAGGAAGACCCTTCCCCTCTGGGACCTCTGTTTCAGCTTTCCCATCTGCTCTCACTTAAAGGTTCCCTTCTTGTCCAAGATGACCACCTGTAGGGGACCAGTGGGGACGGTTGCCCTCTTTGCCCCCAAGATGGGCCTTTGGGCCACTGCGCTCAATGGCCCCCAGTTCCAAGAAAGGATGGGCTGGAGAAGGCGGCCATTTCCCCTTTGCCCCAATCCTCCCTGTCAGGAAGCCTCCAGGAAGTCGGCTGGAACCCGTAACCTGGGAGGGAGGGGGGAACCTTGTTGGGCCCTGAAGGGAGGCTGATCTTTTCTACTGTTCAAATAGGGTCAGGAACTAAAACTCACAATGGGCAGAAACTTTTCTTAAGATACTAACTTGCCAAGTGCAAGCTAGATATGGGTGCTAAGCTTCTTGGTGATGTAATTTGTATCCTGATTGACTACATGTGTAGAGCTTTAGAACTGCTCTCCGTCAATCTCCCCCTCTAGGTTGCATTCTTTCTGCCCTCTACAAGCTATGTAACTGATTAAAGAAAAAGCCTTCTTGCTTCTTGGAAAGAACTGTGTTTGCTGCAACCAGACAGAAGAGGTGAATTACATGCCCCGTTCCCTTCCCTTCCTTGCTGTCTAACCCCTTGACGGACCCCATGGCACCTGAACACAGGCTGGATCAGAGAGGCAGTGTCGCCTAGTGGCTGGAGTGCCAGGATCAAGCCTGGGAGTACCAGAGGCCACTCAGCTGTGGACGCCCAGTGCCTTGGCCTCAGAGACCTCACAGGGCTGTGGGGGGAATCAGGCATGAAGAGGGTGGTGGCATCACCCTGGCCTCTTTGGACCTAAGGCAGAATTTCCATTCTATAGATAGATATTCCTGAAAGCCAGAAGGAGGCAGCTTTTTGCCCTGCAAATCTGCCCCGGGCTGTGAACCTGGCATAAAAATCCCCTGCCAACCCATGTCGTCTGCCAGTTAACGGAAAAAGAGCAGTACCTTAGTGCCAACGTTCAAATGGTAGAGGGCGTCACTGATGATTGCCTCAACGTGGGGCGCCAGGTCTTCGGCCCCCACCCTATTGATGGCCCCCTGGTAGCAGTGGTGCAACCAGTTCTGCACCTGGGCCATCTTCCTTACATAGGTGTCCTAGTGGGAAAGAGAAGAACCATTCTAAGGACTTTGATGCTCCAAGGTCAGGTTCCCAAGGGCACGGAAATCTGGACTGGATTTGGACTCGGCATGGAGCGATCCCATTAAATTCTCTAGTTCTCCGACTCCAGGAAGGTTCGTCCCCATGCCGGTTCCTTTTCCCTGGATTTTCTGCAGAAACCCTTGCAGAAGTCCAGGGAAAATAACCTCCTCATTAATGAGGATTTTTCAGGACCTGTCTGGATTCTAGTCCCAGCAGGAGTGACCGGGGGAGGGGGGGTAGTGCATGGAAGGGAATGCAGCACGTTGGATGGTCATTGCAGGATCAGTGGGGGAGGGGGAGGCGGAGGTGAGCATGAGGTGCGGGGAGGCAATATGGCAGTGGATGGTGTGGCAGCGGTGGCGGTGGCAGGTGGTTGTTGCAGGTTCAGAGGAGGAGGAGGAGGCCAAGGCCAGCTGGGGGCATGAAGAGGCAATGTGGTCGCACACTGAAAAAATGCCGTGCAGCAGCGTTCGCCATTCGCAGGTGTGCTTGTGCGCACCTGTGGGTTCAGCGTGGGAACAGCCCCCGTCGCACTGAGTGCTATTCCTTGTAAAATCCGGACCAGAGTAATCCGGGTTCTGATCCCGTATTACCCTGGTCCAGCATTTGCAGTAAGTGGGAACACGCCCCAAGAAGCCTTCTGGACCCCCAGAGCCTGCTTTAGGGCTGCCCTTCCTGGAGCAGTAATCCTGCTCAGACTGTTTCCTCTCTGCTTTGAAGCGACTGTGGACCAGAAAGCCTCTTGCAACTTAGAACTGGTAGCATCCACACACCTGCACCTGCAACGCCCATTAAAGGCCAAGAAAGTCGTTCTTGGGTGCATTCTCTGCCACTGAGTGTGGAATAGAAGTGGGATGAGACCCCAGCGGCCACATGCCACCCCCCCTTTTCAGCTGCTTTTTTCCGTGTGTGTGGATGCAGCCCAAGAGGTCCTCCTCACGAGGGAATGTGCGGCCCAAAACGTTCCCAGCTCACGTTCCCCTGGAGCAGGGAATTCAGCCCGTCTTGGGCATCAGGCACCTCCTTCTGGCCTGGAGCCCTTTCTCTTGCCCACCATGGGAATTTCCAGGGAGCTGCCCCTCATTATTCCCTTCTGGGTCTCCCCAAAGCAAAGAGAGCCTCTAGGCTTTTGCACCTCTCCCGTCTCACCCCAAGCAGACCTAATCCAGTTCTCCCACAGGCAACGCCCCCAGCTACTCCCATGTTGCTTGTTCCAGATGGGTCACTGGAGAGGGCAGTAGGAGGATCAAGTGACCGTTCGTGAGGGCGAGAGTGGCCACCTAATTCCCAGCATGAGACTCCGGCTTGACTTACTGGCTTCCAGTGGGGAGACCACCTGGATTCCACCCACCGCCTTTCCCAGTAGAAGCGGCACTCTGTCCTCCGGGAGCCTTACCTTTGGCGTCACGTCTTTGCTGGCCCTGATCTTCTCCACCAGGTGGCGGCCATGGTCCTTGACCCTGGTCAGGACTGCGGCAAGGTGGCGCTCTGCTGCTGTGGCCAGGGCTTCAGCAATTTCCTGGAGAAAAGGATGCGTGTCAGGGAAGGAAGAAGCGCCCTTTCCTTCCACACCCTCCGCGGTGGACCAAAGGGAGGACCAGAGCACCCACGGTCTATGAATTCTGGGCAAACCAAGCATGCTGTGGTTTTTCTCCTGCTTGGGACTGGGAGGCTCAAGGCACCACCAAAAAGCCTAGGAAGCACCAGCCTGTGGTGAGCCTGAAAGTTCTCCAGGGACCCCAGGAGCCCATGAGAAGAATTTGTCCCTTACTAGTCCCCTTTTTTGTTCTGGTGGGAAGGGGAAGGATGGAGGCCTGTCACTGAGGCCAAAAAGACAGTGGCTGTGGCAGCAGAGTGAGGGACAGATGGCCAGAGTTCCCCTTGGAGGCATGAAAGGGACAATAGGGCTGGACCACTGAGCTTCTTCACCTGGAAGCTCAGGGGCAAAACCCGGAGACCTTCCGGCTGCTTTGGTCTGCTTCTCCCAGCAGGCCAGATTGGAGTCCTGGATGACTGGAGCCCCAGACCGCCCAAACGTTTGCCCTAGGGAGGCGGGACATCCACACCAGGGGAGAACCCCACAGCCATCACTCACCTTCTGGTTATCCTCCCGGTGGCAGCCGAGAAGGGAGGTGATGAATTCGGCTGCCACGGATGGACGCCTCGCCTCCCTCAGCTTTACCCCAAAATATTTGAAGAGGGCAGGCTGAGGGGGAGAAAAAGTGAGTTAGTCTCACATGGAGGCAGACTGTGCCTAATATGGGGAGGGAGGGAAAGGAGAGAGCCCCCACTTTACCTCGGCTTTTGGAGGTGGGCTCGGGGCCAGGGCGGTACCCGTGGCAGCAGCTGGGGCCCTCGACGCCACGAAGGACCTGCGGCGGGCCTGGCCGGTTGACGTTGGTGGCTGCCAGAATAAAGTTAGAGGTTAGGAGGGGAGTAAGGGAGAGAGGAGAGGGGGACCCTGCCGGGGGGATTGTCTCTAGGGCACCAAGCAGCCACTGTGGTCAAAACACCCATGGAGGGATGGAGATGAATTCGTACAAACAGGTAAGAATTCGGACATTGGTGGCCGGATGGAATAGGCCTATTTGTCCACACATCAGATTATCCAGTATTCGCTGAAGCTTCGATCAAAGCATCAGTGAATCCCAGATGCCCCCGGAGCCTCCCGTCCCCCCTGTGGCCTCCTGTGCCCCATGGCCTTCTCATCCCACCCCCCGAGACCTCTCACAGCACCACTTAGCTTGCCCCACAACTGCCGCGCCCTTTGTCCTAGGCCTCACATGTTCTGCATTTGCAACTCCCACCATGTAGCACCATCCCCTTATGGGGAGCTGAGCGCCCAGAAGCGGAAGGCCTGTTTGGCCTCCAAAGACCACAGAAATAGGCCCAGAAATGCCAGGGCAGACCCCCCTCCCCCTCTGCTGTGCCACCTCCCACTTCTGAAGGCCACGTGGTGGTTTCCCCAGGTCTATTCTGGGCCTCTTCGGAGGCTGAAACTGGCCTTCCAGTTTTGCATCAGGCAATCCTCCTTTGGGGAGCTGCGCATAAAAAGTTGGAAGTGCCTTGCCAGGCCCTGAAGACCCCAAAATAGGCCTGAGGATGCCACGACAGCCCCCGGAAAAGTAAGAGGGTGTGCCAGAGGGGAAGGGGAGGCTGCGATGGCGTTCCTGGGCCTGTTTGGGTGCTCTTCGGAGGCCGAAAATGCACCTCCAGCTTTCAGCACAAAACTCTCCATCCAGAGATCACGATCCCAGCATGGAGAGCTGTGCGCGCAGACCTGGAAGGGCCTGGGACGAAGGGGCATGGTGTTGGGGAGGGGTTTCGCTTCATTTTGTGCACAAATATTCATCTGAAAATTCGTGAATGAATACGAAGCCCCACATTCATGGGGGTGGGATCTGGCCAAAGCTGAATTGCCCCACGTTCAATTCACATGAAATCAATTGTGGGCAATGGCTTCGTGTGTACCGCTACACCCAAGGGCTCTTTCCCAACCCACCACTGGCTCCTCAGCTGCAAAAGAGAATTTCACGGGTGCAGAGAGTCAGCCTGAGGATCGTGGCAACAAGGCCTTGTCCCCCCCCCCCCCAGTACAGACTTTATTGTTTTAAATACGGAATGTACTGTTTTTAAATTTGTTGAATTTGTAAAGGGTTTTTAATGTGTATCTTTTTTTAACAGTGGTTACCTGCACACAGACATTCGGGTATGGGGTGGGATAGAAACGTGAGTGAGTGAGTGAGTGTGTGAGTGTGTGAGTGAGTGTGTGAGTGAGTGAGTGAGTGAGTGTGTGAGTGAGTGAGTGAGTGAGTGAGTGTGTGAGTGAGTGAGTGAGTGAGTGTGTGAGTGAGTGAGTGAGTGAGTGTGTGAGTGAGTGAGTGAGTGAGTGAGTGAGTGAGTGAGTGTGTGAGTGAGTGAGTGAGTGAGTGTGTGAGTGTGTGAGTGAGTGAGTGAGTGTGTGAGTGAGTGAGTGAGTGAGTGAGTGAGTGAGTGAGTGAGTGAGTCAGTCAGTCAGTCAGTCAGTCAATCAATCAATCAATCAATCAATCAATCAATCAATCAATCAATCAGTCAATAAAGGCAGGATCCACACAGCCAAACACAAACAGGGGGGTTCTGCCAAAGAAAAGAAAGCAACCCAGTAGGGTAAAATAAATAAAGACAATGTGTGCTTCTTCACGAAGCCTTGTCCGAAACGTGTCTGGCCTCTTTTATATTTTATAATTCATTACCTTTATTGAAGTATCTTCCATTATTATTTTTCATTAAAACTTCGTGAGGTATTTTTAACCTTTTAGAAATTATATTTGCTTTTCTGCTCCATAGTTTTGTATTTCTTATTTGCATAGGTGTTTGGAGCACACATTGTCTTTATTTATTTAACCCTATTGGGTTGCTTTCTTTTCTTTCGCTGAACCCCCCTGTTCGTTTTTGCTTTTGCTCCTTCAGTTTGTTTGCTTAGGGACTTGCGTAGACTGAGGATCCACACGGCACTTGTACAGCGTTTTGAATGCGCAAGGAGAGGTGTCAGCACGCCCCTGCCCCTGCCTTGCCCGCACGACGGAGAGGTAATGCGCAGCACGGGCACAGGGGCGTCACTCTCCCCTTGCCTTGGTGCCAGGAGTGAGGCATTTTGTGGCAGAGGGTTTGAAGGTTTCTTGGAGGCTTTTTATTTCTACTCCTTTCGTAACACGCAGCCGATTCCTCCGCCCTTCGTGTTTCTACCCTGTCCTGGCACCACGGGGTCCAAATTTCTGTCCCACTCAGAAGCACTTTGGCCTGTTCTCTGCTGCAGATGGAACGAGAACCCGTGTCTGAATAAACTGCGGCCAAGCGGGTGACGGGGAGGGACCGGGGTGGTTCCGCGTTTGGAGGGATGCGTTCTGGACCCACCTTGGTTCCCTGACGGAGGCGGGACAGTATGGTGGACAAAAGTTTCCTCTCGTCCATCAGGGATAGGGCCTCCTTGAGCGAACGGCCCTGGAGATGCTCCTTCTTCCACAAGAAGCCGAAAGCTTCATCAGAGAGTTCTAGAGCAGGCAAGAGAGACACACATGGATCTACACGGCCGACAATGGAGGCACGCGCCCTCTTCCCCAGGATTGCTGAGACCCCCACAAAAGGCCAAGGCCTGAAGCCCAAGCTGGGCCAGAGGTGACCCTTGGATTCCACCCTGGAGAGGTTTTTCAGAATTCAAGTGCTCTTTCTGGGCTTAAGGAGCGAGGAAACTGCAGCCCCACAGGGAACTGGCCCAGGCAGGGCGGGGGGGGGGGGGCACATCCGGCAACACACAGGCACCCGTGTGTTGGGCACAGATATTGGAAACTCATGGAACTCTTGAAATTCCATCAAGAATTTCAAAGTCGAATTGAACGTCTTTAAATTCAAATTGAAACATTTCTACGATTTTTAAATTTTTCAATCTACTCGTTCGAATTATCCGGACATTCGTATGTGTACCGGTGTGTACACAATGCGTACTTGCAGGTACACATCTTTCCCACATCCGTACACATTGCGACGCATCACTATGGCATGAGAACAGGTTGCATACGGGATGCGTCACGGTGCATCCGGGCACCTGCGAATGCTGTCAATATTCATAAGTGCAAATTCAAATAAAAATTCAGGCGAATAGATTCAAATTTGCTTAATGTGAATCAAATGTGGTTCAATTCAAATTTTAAAGACTCACATTGAATCCCGAATATTGCATTCCTGCATAGCCCTAGTCCCGATCTCTCTCCGGGTTTGGGCTCAGGGTCCCAAGTACTTTCCTCAATACAGACTCCGTGGAGTGTTCTGTCGGTAAGGCACGGCCTGGACAGCAGCCAAGCTAAAGGGGCTTCCCTGCGAAATTCTCCCTGGGAACACGGACTGGGCCCCAGCCGTGGCCAGAAATGGTCTTCAGGGGTCTCAGGAGGAGATTCTCCAGACACATTTTCAGAGCAACGTGCTGGGACAACTCTAACTGTAGCTGAATTGGGGGCAGCACAGTGCTTGGTTCAAACTGTTAGCTAAGGCAGTGAAGCGCCTGATGGCGCAATAAGAGGGTTTCACAAGGAGGAGGAACCTGTTACCGCTCTTAACATTCCTGAAGCAGAGAAGAGGACCCTTGGATGGATTCCTGAACTTTTCCCAGGGCGTCATTTGCACGCAGCCCCCTGGGCCAACGGGAACCCAGACTGAGTGAGAAAATGTGAACAGCCTGTGCTTTGGGGGATCCTGGCCCCTTTCTGCACTGAGGAGCTTTTGATCCGGATCAGTAGCTCCGGATTCACTGGATCTACTGAGCCTGATCATGGGGAGGGGAGAGCCATATGAGAGACGTTTGCACTGACGGTGCTAATTGAGTTCACGCCTCCTTGGGGGTTTGGGGAGGGGATTTTCTGCAGCCCACTATGGATAGCAACTACGGGTCCTTTGGGGCCCAATGATTTGTTTCAACCTGGGCAGAAAATTCCCCTGATCAGGTTGCAAGGCAGCGGGATCGGAAGACCCCTTCTGTTCGAGGCCTGTTGGCTTCACACAGACACCTGGCAAGGACACCCGAGTCTTACTCCACCGTTGGGACCTGCAAGGGCGCAGCACGCTCCCCCCCCCTCGAGAAAGGGAAGGCACCTGGGAAGTCCGGCCCCAGAGTCACACCTGTGCCCCACCTATGTCCCAACACAATGGCCTCCGGGAGCTCCCCTGCACGTGGCCCAAACCAGTCGGGGGGGTGGGCAGCTAAAGGATCCCCACATGGATATTGACGTGACTGTGCTCTAGACCGTGTGAACCCCCTCTCAGTGCCTCCCTCGGGGCCAAAAAGAGGGGGGTTCGGGCCTGGACCCCCAGATGTGCCAGGAATCACCTTGACTCCATCCCCCTTGGAGAAAAATGGGTGCTGTCCAAACTGTCAGGACTGCTTTAAGGAAAATGTGCTTTCGGAAATACACTCTCTTTCGGACCTTAACACATTCTTGTTCACTAGCCTTATCTCAGCCTCAGCTGAAACGTTAATTACGTTCCCCTGCACAATGTAGTGGTGTGCATATAATTTGGGCTACGTTTCCTTTCAGACCTTGTTACAGTACCAGAGAGCCGCTTTCGTGACACTTTGATGAATGTGTACTGTAAGCGTGGCTGAATCGCTGTATCTATGATTGAAGCTTTCTGTAACCTGCCTGTCAGCTGCCTGTAAGTCGTCGGCTGTTAACTGTTGTTTCTTTCACGCTTTCATGCGCCCGTTCCTTTTCTGCATTTGTAGTGCTTACTCCCACCCACCAGAAATTAAAGCCCCTTCCCTTCTGGAATGAATACAAGTCTCTCTCTTCCTTGCAAGTGATTCCAGGAACAAGCTACGCTGTGCAGTTCCTTTATGCTGCTCTGCTGAACTTTCTACTAGTATCCCTGACTTTATCTTGCCAGACATCTAAAAATCTTAACACAAACTACGTACCAGAATGCAGAGGGGTGGCGGCCTCTTCTGCCTCCCGCTGAACTCCCTGATGTTCCTCGGGAGGAGGAGGAGGAGGAGGAGGAGCGCGAGTGGTGGATGTCTTGCGCCTGGGCAGCGTAATTTCTTCCTTCCCCAGCCGTGGAAAGACCACCCGCTCCACCGGGCTTTGGGATCCCTTTCTGCTCTGACCCAACGTGATAGGCGGGAGGGTGGGTCTCACCGGCAGCTCACGAAAGGTCTGGCTGGGGAACATGACCGCCCTTTTGAACCCCTCCATTCTAGGAAAAAACAAATATTTATTTATTTGTGTGCTTTTGTGTTTGCTTGTTTCTATCCCACCCGCCCCCGAGGGTCACCGTGCCGACTTCAACAGTCAGAGGGCACTAAGTGCGGCTCTCCCCTCCCCAGCAGGACTGCAGGACGCTAACCATCCAAGGCCTGGGGGAAGAGGGATGTTACACCTGGCACCCAGACCCCTACAGTGCCGGGGCTTCTCCTTGGAGGCTGTTCTAAAGCCTGGGGGCCAACGCAGAAAAAGCCCTCTGGCGTGCCTTCTGAGCATCTGCGTTGCTAGCCAGGCTTTCAGCAGGAAAAAAGACCTAAAGTCAAGAAAGGCCCCACCCGGCTGCTCGTGACTCCCCTTCCCTGCCCAGAGATGCCTCTGGACTGAGGGGAGATGGATGGTGGTGGCCTGAGAAGACACGGCCTCAACATGTGTGCGGGCAGCATGCTCTCCTGTCAGAGGGAAACGTTCCGGAAAGGTTTTGTTTCTTTTTCTGTGGCCAGGGTGAAATGTGAAAATCTCTGTCTTTCCCGTTCAACAAGGACTGACACGCTTTGGGGCTTAGGGGGCTCCGAGGTACCAGTCAGGTAGCTGGTCCCAAGCGACACCCCTAAAAAGGTTTCAGACTAGGCCTAGGCCTGCCCTGTGAACCCAGAGCATCTCAAGAAGACCTCTGGAAGAAGGAACTGGCCCGTCTCCCTGAGCCAGGCCTAACTCAGTGCTTCACCTGCTCAAACCTTCCAAGGCTCAGCTGAACCGTCTGCTGCAGGCATCTTCTGCACAGCTGAGCGGAGCCTACAGGCAATGGCTTCTGGGGGATCCCCAAGCAAGGGTCACCATGGAAGGACAGCAGCCCCAGCCTTTAACTGTCCCTGGGGCCGCAAAGTGCCCTGATCCCATTTAGGCTGCCCAGGGGCAGCAGAGAGACACAAACCTGGCACTAACTCTCCCCACCCACGCACCCAGGGGTGTAGCAGCTTCTGCTCTCAGCCTGAACAGGCCATGGAGGTGGATCAGTGGCTGGATGGGGCAGAAATGGACAGGATGCCTTGTTCCTGGAGAAAAGCCTTTAATTCCTCTTTCTAAAATTTGGGGACCTCTGTGGACCCTCTGCATAAAAGAGAGAATATGATATTGGGAGCATTTGAATATTAGATTCTTTGTAAGAATCAAAAGGAGGGATGTTTAACCTTAAGCATTATTGATCATCACAATGGGAGCAATGGGACGTCACTTTTAGACTGTTTAGTTCATCACAGGTTTTGCTATTTGCTTTTTATTCTGTTCTTTTTTCCTTTCCTTTTCATTGGGTAATGATCTGTGTAATTCTTAATTCTACACACACACGCACACACACACACACTGCTTCCACCCCACAGCCCTAGGCTCTACCTGCCCCCACCCTCTTGCTGCTGCTGCTGCTGCTGTTGTGCAGTCAATCTGGCCCTTTGTGACCCCCTGGACAGCAGCAGGTTTTGCGCCTCTGCCTCCCTCTGCCTGCCGGAGCCTGGCAACGCTCATGTCCGTTGCTGCATGCACAATCTGTCTGCCTCTCCCCTTCCCCCCTTGCCTTTCCTCCTCCCGGCACCGGCGCCTTTTCCCCAGTCCTTTCCCTCCTCGGCTTCCCATTCAGAGCATGCGCAACCACGCCTGCGGGCTCCTGGCGCCAGTGAAGGGCCCAGTGCAGGGATCTTGCTCTCATGGCCTGGGAAAGCGCTCGCCCCAGCCTGGAGCTTGGCGAGGTTCTGGGTCCTTTGAGGTCCTCATCCTCCCTTCCCCAAACCAAGAACCACCTCGGGGTACCTAAGAGCAGATCCTCCCAGGGCAAGAGTCCCCCTTACCTGATCGACCCAAACGTGGTGTAGCTGGATGTTTGGGGAAGTCAAAGGGCCACTATTTGTGGCAATAATAATAATAGTAGTAGTAGTTTATACGGTCTACAGACCCCTTATGATAATAATAATCATATAATTCTGACAATAATAACACGAGAACAACAGTTCCCTGAGGAGCTGGCTAGGAGCCTGTTAAGCACCCTTGCTCAATGCGCAGCTCAGCCCAGGCCCCCAGAGCCCCAGCTTATAAGCAAGGGGCTCCCTTATGACATCAGCGGGCAAGGGGGGCACTCATCAGGGCTGGGGCAGGAGGTTGGGGGCCTTGCCAGGGTTGTTGCCCAGGGGCCCTCTGGGAGCTATTGGAAGCAGACGGACAGGCTAAAGCTTGGAGGAATGACCTGGGGGGAGCGGAGGGGCAAAACCTGGCCTTGTTTCTGGCTCATGGGAAAAGCTGTGACAAGTATCACTGAATAAACACACACAGCGACCTGGGGGTCACTCCTGGGACCTCCTCTAGCCCCAAAAATCTGGGGGCTCCCGTCCCATCTCACGTCCTGAACATCAGGGTTGGGCACGAATATTCGCACATTCAACATTCTAACAAACGGGTACAAATTTTGACCTCTGCGGACAAATCAATAGGGGACCACACCCATTCATCCAGGTATCGGAAGGGTCTGGCATTCGTCGAACCTTCCGTTAAGGCCTCATCCCACCCATGGCCTCCCAGCCCCCACTTTACTTTTGTCTTAAATAGCAATTTTATTTATTGCTTTTATAAACAAAAGGAATAACGAGAGAAAAAGAAAAACAAACAAACATTGCCCACAGATAACAGAACACATTAACCCAACTCTTAACAACATTGGCAAATCCCTTTAACCCTGAAAGGTCACAAGTAAATACGTCCATAATTTCGATAATCCTTCTTTCATCTCTATCGGTGGTGCGTCATTGATAAATGCTGTATGTAACTTGCTCCAGGCATTTCGTAAACCTAGACGAAGACATTCACCAGAGTAGGAAAGCCACTGATGTCTAAGGCCATCAAATTTGTACACGTCCAGGATGTTACCCTACCACCTCTCACAAGACCATTTCCTTTTGTCTTTCTGCTCCCCGGCTATAACTCAGAAAGCCGCCCATAACATTCTATCAACTAGGTATTTATATGGTACCAGTGCTGAATGATCTTGGTAAACTTGCAAAAGACACAGTCCAGGATGCGGCTTATATTAATTCCAAAACCATTTTGCCTTTCCAACATTACTTCATACCAAAATTTTGCAGCTTTTTTGCATGTCCACCACATGTGGAAATACCTTCTCCTGTTGGCACCTGAGGACAAAAAAGATGGAATCCTAAGGGACACCTGGGTCAGAGTCCTATACAATCTTAATATAATTTTCCTATTCAACTCTTTAATCTTAATTTGCTGTAATTTATTAATTTCTTTAACTTTCATTCTCATCTGCTTCTAATAAGAGCATAAGAGAAGCCCTGCTGGATCAGACCAGAGCCCATCTAGTCCAGCATCCCGTCACACACAGTGGCCCATCAAATGCTCATGCGCATCTCAAGCAGAGAGAAGGACAAACCTATTCCTGCTCTTGAATCTCAGCAAATGGCCTTAGATGGGTCCTGCTTCCCCCGCCCCAGCCTGAAAGATATACTGTACCTAGGCATTCATTCTAGTAGCCATTGATACATCTGTCATCCATAAATTTGTCTAACCCTACCTTAAAGTCCTCCAGGCTGGTAGCTGTCACCCCCTCTTCCGGCAGCAAATTCCATAAACCGATGACCCTCTGGGTGAAGAAATACTTCCCCTTGTTGGATCCGCTTTATAGAGTGCCCTCTGGTTCTAGTGCTGTGCGATAGAGAAAATTATTTTTCTCTATCCACCTTTTCTATCCCATGCATAATTTTATATACTGCAATCAGGTCCCCTCTTAAGCGCTGTCTCTCCAGACTGAAGAGGCCTAGACGTTGCAGCCTGGATTCGTAAGGGAGGTGTTCCAGAGCCTTAATCATTCTGGTTGCCCTTCTCTGCACCTTTTCCAGTTCCAGAATATCCTTTTTGAGATATGGTGACCAGAATTGTACACAATTTTCCAAATGTGGCATCACCATAGATTTCTAGAGGCAAAATGACACTTGCTGACTTTTTTTGTGCTCCTCAAAATCTTTCTTAGCTTTCCTAATGGTCATTTTGCATTTTCCTTGCCAGTGTCTGTGTTCCCTCCTTTTCTCCTCATTTGGACAGGCCTTCCATTTTTTAAATGAACTCTTCTTGTTTTTAATGACTTCACCTACTCACTTGTGAGCCACATGGGTTTCTTCTTGGACCAAGAAGTCCTCTTTCTTCTTTTAGATATGCATTTTAGGAAATCCACCTTCCATCCATCAGTCAGTGACAAAATATGGTCTGTGTTGTTCACTAATACCTTATGTATCCTAGCACAGATACCTCTTCTAGTCTTCAGCCACTTCCTATTACTTCTTCCAGACACTTCTATGGGTTCATCATTATGTTCTGTATGTTATTCCTCCTCAGGAAATTTAAAGCTAATATTTGTGACCATTCATCTGATTTTGCCCCATTTCTTTCATTGAATCAATCCTTGAAGTAAACCATGTGGTCATCCTGCAATTGGCCTAAAATTCGACCATTTAGTACTTCTAGCTTGTCATTAATATGGCTTATCTTGACCATCTGTCTACCAGTTTTCCTTGCCACTTTCCATACGTTCAAAGTTACCTGCATGGGGCCATATACCTTATTGACCACTTTATTCTCCATTTTAGCAAAAACTACTGACCTAACTCCTAAATTAGCCATTGCCCAGTCCAGCCTAACCCATTTAGCTGGTCTATTATCATCTCTTTCCAACAGTTTCGTTATCTGGTATGCCTCATAATACTTCCCCAAGGCTGGGATGCCTTTTGTTGCGTGCAGAACCTTTCTTTTAATCCACGTTCCCTTTTAAAAACCTCATGGTTAGTTTCCTGCAGTCCTGCTGGGGAAGGGAGAGCTGTACTTGGAACTCTCTGACTGTTGAGGTTGGCCCAGTGACCCTCGGGGGTGGGAGGGACAGAAACAAACAAACACACAAATAAATAGCTAAGTGATTGCTTTTTCCTGGCATGGTGGGTTCCAGAGAAGGAGGCTCATGTTTCCCAGCCAGACCTTCTCTGGGGCGCTTGTTAGGCCCACACACCCTCCCACCCATCAGGTTGGGTCCCAGCTGAAGGGCATCCCAAGCCCAGGCGGAGCACATTGCCCTTTGCCAGCTGGTGAAGGAGAAGAATAACCACCGCCACCCTGGTGCTGGTCGTCCGGCCCTCCCCCTCCTCCCCCTCCTCCTGAGGACCTCCCCCCTCACTCAGGATCCTGATCCACAGGCCAACATGGCCTTTTATGTAGAGCTGGCGAGGGCAGCAGTGCCCAGCAGGGACCAAAAAGTTCCCAGCGCCATCTCCCATACATGACGCCTCTGGGGGGCTCAGAGAACCTGGTGGTGGCATTTGGGGAACTCTGGGCACTCAGGGTGGCTGCTTGGCCAAAACAGTGGATATGAAAAAGGTGGGTGCCTGTGTGTTGGCAGATGTGCCCCCCCTTCCTGGGCCAGTTCCCTGTGGGGCTTCAGCTTCCTCCCTCCTTAGGCTCAGAAAGAGCACATGAGTTCCGAAAAAAGGCTCAAGAGTATAATCCAAGGGTCACCCCTGGTCCAGCTTGGGTTTCAGGCCATGGCTTTTTGTGGGGGTCTCAGCAATCCTGGGGAAGGGGGTGTGTGCCTCCATTGTCAGCCATGTAGATCCACGTGTGTCTCTCTTGCCTGCTCTAGAACTCTCTGATGAAGCATTTGGCTTCTTGTGGATGAAGTAGCGCCTCCAAGAGGGTTGACTCAAGGAGGCCCTGTCCCTGATGGGGGAAGAGAACTACTGTCCGCCATTCTGGACTGCCTCCATCAGGGAACCAAGGTGGGTCCAGAATGCATCCCTCCAAACGCGGAACCACCCCAGCCCCTCCTTGTCATCCGCTTTGCCGAAGTTTATTCAGACACCGGTTCTCATTCCATCCACAGCAGAAAAAGGCCAAAATGGAGTGGGACAGAAATTTGGTGGTGCCAGGACAGGGTAGAAATACGTGGGGCAAAGGAATCAGCTGTGTGTTATGAAAGGAGTAGAAATAAAATGCCACCTTCAAACCCTCTGCCACAATATATCTCAATGGCACTCCTGGCACCAAGGCAAGGGGAGAGTGAGGCCTTGGGGGCTGTGCTGTGCATTTCCCCTCCATTGTATGGGCAAGGGAGGGGCAGAGGCTGACAAATCTTCTTGTGCATTCAAAACACTGTACAGGTGTCATGTGGAATCCACCCCGTGAATGTAGGGTTTTGAATTCACTCACGAATTTTCAGATGAATATTTGTGCACACGAAATCCCCCCCCCATTCACCTGTTGTCAATGCTGACACCATGCACCTTCATCCTAGGCACTCCCAGGTCTGCGTGCGTGTCATGTTCTGGATACATGACCCAGTAGGACTTGGCCCAGGGAAGAAGCCTTGGAGCCAGGGAAAGGCTTTGCTGCTTCACTTCTGCTGGAAATCAGCTGTTAACACAGGCTTTGTTATGATAGGTTTTCCCAGGCTTCGCCAGCACAATCCTGGATGGCGGTGTTCCACTTACCTACCTTAATCCAGATCTAAGATGATCGAGATCTAAGGAATGGGTCCTTCAACTCATCCGGATTTAGTAGATCTGGATCTAAGGAGGTATCCAATGTGTCTCCACGGGCAGTGTAGCACCCAATAGCAATGGGTGCTAGCGTGCTTGCAGTGGAAATGCCGGAGCATCCATGTGGTGAATCCATGTTTTTTGGGGGGAGCTATGCTATGGCGTGCGTGCGTGCGTGTGTGTGTGTGTGTGTGTGTGTGTGTGTGTGTGTGTGTGTGTGTGTGTGTGTGCAAACTCCATAGACGCCCTGGAGATTCTTTGAATATCCTCCGGAGCAGCTGCAGAGAATCTTCAGTGTTTGTGGCCAATTGCTCTAGAGATTCTCCAGAGCTTTGGACAAAGCTCCGTAGAAATGGCATTGCTCTGACAGATCATCTTTGAAGCCTGTGCTTTTCTCCAAAGTTTCCTCTGGAGCTGTCTTCAGAGATTATGCACAGGCTTCAGAGCTTCGGGTTTCGAGGCACCCACCAATGGGTGCCCATTCCCGAGCCCACCCCTAGACCCCATTGCCCTATCACAGTGGAAACGCACTCCGTATAATCCAGATTTGATGCCTGAAGACCCCATTGTAGACCCCTTTATGGGGTCTACAAGAAATCCGGATTAAAGGTCCTGAAAGACCCAATTAATCTGGATTTCCCTAGAACATCTGGCTCTAATGGGATCTGCTGTGGAAATGGGGTCTTCCTGCTCTGAGCCTAATGGTGTCCCTAATGGGTACTTAGTGCTAGTGGGGAAAAAAACCCTGGAGATCAACCGCAAGTTTATGGTTGATTCGATTAGACTAGAAAATGGTGGGAGGGGGAATGAAGAGGCTGGAGACAAAAATCAGGAGGAAATCAAGCCAAGTTTAATCTTGCCAGGGGTTTAAATACAGCCAAAAAGGGGTGGGGAGGAAATGACGTCGAGGCAACATCTGGGGATGTCATTGGAAGAAGGCTGGAGCCAAGCAGGTCAGATGTCCTTGGTGATGTCACATCCTCTGGTCAGTGGTGGGAAAGATCTTCCGCCAAAAGAGCAGGACAGCTGTACTTTAAGTCCATGTAGCTGAGTAATGCCATTACGCCGACTGGCAGCGGCACAGAGTGAGAAAGAGGGAAGTACCTTGCCAGCGCTCAGCGTGCAACGTAAGAAAATACCTAGGACTTTATCTCGAGGCTTTTACAGCTATTCTAGGTGATGCAACCAGCAAAAGACCTTATAAATAAAGTGAAGGGCTGAAAGCAAAGCCAGGGGAGGAAGGCTGCGTAGCCTAGTGGTTGCTACAAATTAACTTTTTTTACAGATTAAAAGGTATGAAAATAAAATGTACAGAAAGTATCAACACAATGACTAAGCAATTTTAAAAAGATGAGCTAAACACGCAAGCATAACAGTCACTAAAGGGTTGGTGGCCACCAATGAAAGGAAACTTAAATGCCTAGAGCCGGCTACAAAACAAGGAAGAAACTAATTCAAAACTGTCTAAAAGGCTTATCAAACATTATAGATAGATAGATAGATAGATAGATAGATAGATAGATAGATAGATAGATAGATAGATAGATAGATAGATAGATAGATAGATAGATAGATAGATAGATAGATAGATAGATAGATAGATAGATAGATAGATAGATAGATAGATAGATAGATAGATAGACAGACAGATAGACAGACATATGGAAAGAAATTTCATGAGTTAACTCAGTGTCCCATATATATATATATATATATATGGGACATTGAACAAACTTAAACAAAACTATCTCTATATTGCTGCACAAGTAACATTTCACATGGCTTTAGAGGGGGTGCAGGTTAGAGGTCCTCGGTGCTTCCCCAAGGAGGCCGGTCTCGGGTGGCTGGAGGTTCTGTGGCAGGCTAAAGTTCCTGGGCTGTCCCTGGTTCCCCCACTGGCAGCCTGGCTGTCACTGGCTTCTGGATAGCTGGCTTGACACACCTTGCTGGAATCCAGGTAGAGAAACCTGTATGGGATTGGACACAAGCATAGCCTCTGGCTTATCTTATTAAGGAGGTTGGACCTAACCATCGTGGGTCAGGAAGGATTCTATCATTAACTTGAGCTCTGAGTTCTGCTACTAGCTGACCAAAATGTCTCTCGGTAGGGGAATTTTTTGAAACGGGATGCAGAGCGAGGTGATTCACAGTCAATAAAAGCTTGGACATGGTGCTCCCCACCTCTGCTGGTCTTATCCCTCCTTCTTGATTAATCGATTTTAAATGTTTTTTCAAAATGTTCTTTAAGACAAGATGAGGTCTTTCAACAATGGCTTGGCCCATGGAATGGAAAGGAATTTCATGTGTTAACTCAATGTCCCATTTTTGGTAAAAGTCAAGGAGTTTTCCAGATTGATATGCTGCACCATTATCTGTCTTGATGCTTTGTGGTCTTTCCATGACGGTGAAGCATTGTAGAAGGTGGCTGATGACAGGTTCCGCACTTTGTCTTCTCTGTGCGGTGGCCATACGTAGCTGGAGTAGGTGTCGACAGTGACATGAAGAAATGTTGCTGGCTTCAATTCTGGGCAATGAGTTATGTCCATCTGCCAAAGCTGGCATGATTCTGTGCCCCGAGGGTTGCTTCCGTAAGCGAAATGGTGAGGCATAGAAGCACAATGTGGGCAGGATTGCACAATGGTGTGTGCTTCATTGGGTGCAATGGGGAATTGTTTGCGTAGTACCTTGGTGCTCTGATGGAAGAAGGCATGGCTGGCAATGGGGTCGGTAAACAAGCCCATCACCCTCAGGGCTTCATCTGCTTTTCGGTTTCATTCTGTCAAGGGTCCTGGCAGGTGGGTGTGGCTCCTGCTGCGTGCTGCAAAGAATCTTCTCATGCACTGTTGTAGCAGGGAATGAAGCTTTAAAAACAACTTATAAATTCAGCATCAATGGCTTGTGGGAGCCGCTGTATCAACTGATATACATACAGTGATTCTGTGATCAAATTAACGTCTTGGTATTGGAAAGTTTCAAATGCCAGAATGACTGCGCTGCTGTCTGTGATTCGGTAAGTAAAGGGTGCCACTGAGAATCCTGGTCTTGATACACGAAAACAGCTCTCTTTGGCGAACCATCCGTGTACAGGGTTAAGGCATTCTTGATTGGAGCACTGGCACATGTGGGCAGAAGGTGCACCTTTACCTGTGTAACTAATTGTAGGAGTTGTTCTGCAGGCAGGTTCAACTTAACATCTCCCACGTATTCTGGTAAGATTCATCAGTCTGTAGAAGAAAATCATGCGGATACTTGTCTAATGCAAAGTAGATGCAGGTCACATCGTGCCCATTCAAGCTTTTGGCTCTGGTTCTAGCCTTTATGGCCAAATCTGCCAAAGCGTGGGCGTTGCTGTAAATGTTCCTGGGTGGTATATTAGACAGATAGAGCCATTCAATGATGGAAACTTTGCTCTGATCTGTAGTCAGCAAGGCTCCATAAGGTGACTGGCCTGTTTATAGATCTACAAGTTGCAGGGCTTGGTTTTGTGGCGGCCCGTCCATAAATTGTCTGGAAAGCAGGGAATTGACTTCCCCAGTGAGTGTGCGGACTGAGGCAGGGTCCCTGTCCCCTCTTCAGAGATCCAAGAGTGGCTTCAGGAGGTCACTGGGTAACTTGAAATAGGGACAAGCCCAATTCAGCTGTCCCAGGCATTGCTGCAGCTCTACCAATGTCATGCTGGCTGGCGGTGCCAATTGCGGATAGGAAGGCACTGAACTAGACTGTAGCACCTTGTGTCCCAGGTAAACGTAGGTTTCTTGAATTTGGACTTTTTCTGAAGCGATGTGGAGTCCAAATGCAAGCAGTATGCGCGTGAGGTACATACAGGCTCGCTGACCGATCACTGGCGATGCCAGGGCAATGTCATCCATGGAGTGCAGCAAAATGTAGTCAGGATACTTATTCCTGAAGGGCTGGAGAGCCTGATGGATGAAGTACTGGCAGTGGGTGAGTGAGTTCAGTATTCCTTGCGGGAGGATGGTCCACTGGCACCTCTGGGTAGGGCAGCTATTATTTTGGACAGGTACTGTAAAAGCAAACCTTTCCCTGTCTGCAGGTGGCATGTCCTGCGTACCTTCTCCAGTGGATGGTAGCTGCGTGAGTGTGGCGATGGCTTGTCCTTCTTCCAGGGTCTGTGGTAGGAAGGAGCTGATGCAGACTCTGAGGTGCCGGTCCTCCTCTGTCTGTTCGGAGTTGCTGCAGATGGTAGGTGCTAGGGAAAGGTGGTTGCTGCTTAAACCAGCCTTGGGCAGAAGAATGTAGTTATTCCAGGTGATGTGAGGAGGCTTGTGGAGAATAGCACACTAAAAAGCTTGAGGAAACTTTGCCAGTGTGAGATCACAGCCAGACTGGGGTGTAGGAAAAGGGTTTTTCAGACTTGTCCTTATGGCTTGTCTTTGACTCCTCTTGGTTTGGGGGGCTGAGGAGTTGCCCCCTTCCCGTTTAAAGCCCGATTGGGGTAAACTTTACATTCCCTGCCTCAGTGAAAACCTTTTTTGCAGTCTGCCTTGAAAGGCCTTTTGGAGGCCATGTGAAATCTGGCTGCAAAGTGCATTGAATCACCATAGTGGTAACAGTGTTTCTTACTGTATAAATCAGGATTTCAGGGCTGCTGCTGGGCGCATGGTTTTATGTTTTTCAGACCCAACCTCTTGGCATGCTTTGATCATGGTAACATGGTCTGTGTCATGTTCTCCCATAATGCTCTTTAAGGATTTCTTGCAATCGGAATTAGCATTCTCCAAGTCCACTTGTTTCACCAGCACTTTGGCAGCTAAGGCACTTTCTACCTGCCTCTCAACAGCTGGTTGCAGTCTTTTAATGAAAAGCCCTATAGTCGTCACCATTAGCCTGCCTTACAGTAGCAAAGGACCCAGCCGGATCCCGGGTACCAGGAATTTTTGCCCTTGCAGCTTGAGCAGCTTTTGCAGTGAGAGGAAAAGCTCTCCTAAGCAAGGTTTCTCGGGCAGGCATATCAGGAAAATTCCCTTCCCCTTTTAACATCTCTAGGGTGAGAGGGTTGGGGTGCGTGGCATCTTCTCTGAAGATTATAGCACATTGTTCATTGTTTTCCTGTTGCCAGACCAGTAATTGGGCAGGGGACACAAGAGCTTTTACGAGATTTCTCCAATCTGAAGCGGTTAGATTGGCTGCAGCTGTTGCTTCCAAGAGAGTTTTAGAAAAACTGGATGAAATGTCATAATGGGTGACACTACGTTTCAGTCCTTTAAACAGTGAGACAGATTAAGGTTCCTGTCTGGGAGCCTGATTTCCCTGCCTCACAACTGGTAGGAAAGAAAGCAGCCTCATATCTTTGGGATCGTTTGAAGTTGTGCTTGAGCCAGCATTCACTGCAATAGAGAGGCACTATGGGCTTCAAAACATTTTAACCTGGATTAATTGTGTGGCTATAGATATCAGTAGAGGGGGGCACTGTAGCGCCAGTGAAATTTCCAGGAAAGCTTTCAAAAATTAGGTTGGATGCCGAGAGTTGATGGAAAAACTGAGGCTTGGGTTTTAGATCGTTGTTAGGGTGTGCTGTGGAGATTGGGCTTGGCCATGAAGATGGCAGCAGAAGGAGGGTAGCTAGTCCTCTCTCTTGGCTTTGCCTCTGGTTCCATTTTTAAGGCCACCATGCATAATTCCCAAGCTAGCATGGTTTGGGTTTTTCGGGAGGATGTGTATTAAACCTTTGCCCTAGGATCTTCCACGTTTCTATTTCCAGTGATTGAGGGAAATCTGGCCACCTTTTCAAAATTGCCTTGGCTAGCTTGATCAAGGACTTTTTAAGACATGCATTTGCAGCAGAGAATTAATGCTGTGTGCAGCGCAGGTAAGTTTTTGCTTGGTTGGTCTCCTTCCATTGCGATTTGGAACAAGGAAGGAAAGAAGGAAAAAGGAATACTGCAACGGTTCACGTGGGTTTTGCCCCATTCGGCAGTCAAGATGCAGCCCATGAGGTCTCTCCCATAGACACATCACAGACGTGTCGCTGGCAGGATTGCCTCTTTGATGGCTCGTGGTGATGATCCTCTAGATTTTGTCCCATGCATGAATCAGTTGGCTCCATGTTGAGGTGCCAGCTATCTTATTCTGGATACGTGACCCAATAGGACTTGGCTGAGGGAAGTAGCCCTGGCAGTAGGGGAGAGGATTTACTGCTGCACTTCTGCTGGAAATCAGCTTTTAACACCGGTTTGGTTATGATAGATTTTCCCAGGCTTTGACAGCACAGCCCTGGAGATCAGCCACGAATTTATGGCTGACCCAATTAGACGAGAAAACAAGGAGGGGAATGAAGAAGCTGAAGGCAGGAATCAGGAGGAAACCAAGCCAAGTCTAATCTTGCCAGCGGTTTAAGTACAGTCAAAAAGGGGCGTGGAGGAAATGACGTCGAGGCAACATCTGGGGAGGTGATTGGAGGAAGGCTGGTGTCAGGCAGGTCGGATGTCCTTGGTGATGTCACATCCTCTGGTTAGTGGTGGGAATGATCTTCAGCCAGCCAGAAGAGAAGGACAGCTGTACTTTAAGTCCACATGGCTGGGTAATACCATTATGTAGATCAGCAGCAGCACAGAGTGAGAAAGAGGGAAGTACCTTGGACAGCACCCAGCGTGCAATGTAGGAAATTACCTAGCATTCTATTTCGAGGCTTTTAGAGTATTCCTGGTGAGGCAACCAGCGAAAGACCTCGTAAATAAAGGGCTGAAAGAGAAGCCAGGGAAGGAAGGCTGTGCAGCCTAGTGGTTACTACATATCACATTTCTTGTGTTTATATATATATTTTTTTACATATAAAAAGGTAGGAAAATAAAATGCACACAAAGTATCAACACTGAAAGTATCAACACAACAAGTAAAACACTTAACAAAAGATGAGCTAAACACGTGAGCATAACAGTCACTAAAGGGTTGGTGGCCACCAATGAAAGGAAACTTCAATGCCAAAAGCCGGCTACAAAACAAGGAAGAAACTAAATCAAAACAAGTTGAGGCCGTATCTTCTTGGGCTGCCACCATCCATCTCCCCTCAGTCCAGAGGCATCTCTGAGGAGGGAAGGGGAGTCACGGGCAGCCTGTGGGGGGTCTTCCTTGAATTTCGGTCTTTTTTCCTGCTGAAACCCTGGCTAGCAATGCAGATGCTGAGAAGGCACGCGAGAGGGCTTTTACTGCGTTGGCCCCCAGCCTCCAAGGAGAAGCACCGGCACTGTAGGAGTCTGGGTGCCAGGTGAATTTTTCTCCCCCTAAGCCCCAAAGCGTGTCAGTCCTTGTTGAACGGGAAAGACAGATTTTCAGATTTCACCCTGGCCGCAGAAAAAGAAACAAAACCTTTCCGGAACGTTTCCCTCTGACAGGAGAGCATGCTGCCCGCACACATGTTGAGGCCGTGTCTTCTCAGGCCACCACCATCCATCTCCCCTCAGTCCAGAGGCATCTCTGGGCAGGGAAGGGGAGTCACGGGCAGCCGGGTGGGGCCTTTCTTGACTTTAGGTCTTTTTTCCTGCTGAAAGCCTGGCTAGCAACACAGATGCTCAGAAGGCACGCCAGAGGGCTTTTACTGCGTTGGCCCCCAGGCTTTAGAACAGCCTCCAAGGAGAAGCCCCGGCACTGTAGGGGTCTGGGTGCCAGGTGTAACATCCCTCTTCCCCCAGGCCTTGGATGGTTAGCGTCCTGCAGTCCTGCTGGGGAGGGGAGAGCCGCACTTAGTGCCCTCTGACGGTTGAAGTTGGCACGGTGACCCTCGGGGGCGGGTGGGATAGAAACAAGCAAACACAAAAGCACACAAATAAGTAAATAAATATTTGTTTTATCCTAGAATGGAAGGGTTCAAAAGGGCAGTCTTGTTCCCCAGCCAGAACTTTAGAGACCTGCCGGTGAGACCCACCCTCTCGCCCATCACGTTGGGTCCCAGCAGAAAGGGATCCCACAGCCAGGTGGAGCGAGTTGTCCTTCCGCAACTGGGGAAGGAGGAAATTAAGCTGCCCAGGCGCAAGTCATCCGCCGCTCGCCCTCCTCCTCCTCCTCCTCCCGAGGAACACAAGGGAGTTCAGAGGGAGGCAGAAGAGGCCGCCACCCCTCTGCATTCTGGTACGTAGTTTGTGTTAAGATTTTTAGATGTCTGGCAAGATAAAGTCAGAGATACTAGTAGAAAGTTCAGCAGAGCAGCATAAAGGAACTGCACAGCGTAGCTTGTTCCTGGAATCACTTGCAAGGAAGAGAGAGACTTGTCTTCATTCCAGAAGGGAAGGGGCTTTAATTTCTGGTGGGTGGGTGTAAGCACTACAAATGCAGAAAAGGAACGGGCGCATGAAAGCATGAAAGAAACAACAGTTAACAGCCGACAACTCACAGGCAGCTGACAGGCAGGTTACAGACAGCTTCAATCAGAGATACAGCGATTCAGCCACGCTTACAGTACACATTCATCAAAGTGTCATGAAAGCGGCTCTCTTGTACTGTAACAAGGTCTGAAAGGAAACGTAGCCCAAATTATATGCACACCACTACATTGTGCAGGGGAACGTAATTAACGTTTCAGCTGAGGCTGAGATAAGGCTAGTGAACAAGAATGTGTTAAGGTCCGAAAGAGAGTGGATTTCTGAAAGCACATTTTCCTTAAAGCAGTCCTGACAGTTTGGACAGCACCCATTTTTCTCCAAGGGGGATGGAGTCAAGGTGATCCCTGGCACATCTGGGAGTCCAGTCCCCAGTCCCCCTCCTTTTGGCCCCGAGGGAGGCAGGGAGAGGGGGTTCGCATGGTCTGGAGCACAGTCTAGTCAATATCCACTTTATAAATTCTGTACTTAAAATAATAATGTCTGTACTGGCGGGGGGTGGGATAAGGTCTTTAGAAGGCCTTGATCCTCAGGCTGACTCTCTGCACCCGTGAAATTCTCTTTTGCAGCTGAGGAGCCAGTGGTGGGTTGGGAAAGAGCCCTTGGGTGTAGCGGTACACACGAAGCCATTGCCCACAATTGATTCGATGTGAATTGAACGTGGGGCAATTCAGCTTTGGCCGGATCCCACCCCCGTGAATGTGGGGCTTCGTATTCATTCACGAATTTTCAGATGAATATTTGTGCACAAAATGAAGCGAACCCCCTCCCCAACACCGTGCCCCTTCGTCCCAGGCCCTTCCAGGTCTGCGTGCGCAGCTCTCCATGCTGGGATCGTGATCTCTGGTTGGAGAGTTTCGGGCTGAAAGCTGGAGGTGCATTCTCGGACTCTGAAGAGCACCCAAATAGGCCAGGAACAGCCTCTTACTTTTCCGGGGGCTGCGGTGGCATCCTCAGGCCTATTTCAGGGATCTTCAGGGGCTGGCAAAGCACTTCCAACTTCTTTTGCGCAGCTCCTCAAACGAGGATTGCGTGATGCAAAACTGGAAGGCCTGGTTCGGCCTCCAAAGAGGGCCAGAATAGACCTGGGGACACCACCGTGTGGCCTTCAGAAGTGGAAGGGCGCACAGCAGAGGGGGAGGGGAGTCTGCCCTGGCATTTCTGGGCCTATTTCTGTGGTCTTTGGAGGCCAAAACAGGCCTTCCGCTTCTGGGCGCTCAGCTCCCCATAAGGGGATGGTGCTACATGGTGGGAGCTGCACATTATGCGAATTTACTCCCGACTGTCATCCTACGTCTTGATCCGGCCTACAGGCCGAAAGTGGACTCCACCTTGCATACGTCACAGGAAGTGTATGTACCTTCACTATGCCCTAAGCCAAAACATCATTTAGAGGAGCAGTGGCATTGTTTAGTTGTAAGAAGGGCCATTAAAACTTATATGGAAAGGACAAAGGTCATTAGAAAGACATTGTCTATGTTTGTTTGCTTCCACCCAGCATACCTGGGGGAAAAGGCTTCACCTAAAGTTTTAGCAGCCTGAATCAGGGCAGCCATATACAAGCGGATTCGACGCGCAGTGCAGCAACACCGGCAGCATTCGCAACTAAGCCAGGTTACAGGAGATATGTAAGGCGGCTGCGTGGACATCACCATCTACATTTAGCGTCCACTGCAGGTCAGCTGAGGCAGCCTTTGGATGAAGGGTACTTCAGCAGGTGGTGCCTGCAACGGTATGTATTTCTTGAATACCTCCTTTTCTTTATGTCACCCATGAGGGAAGCTTCGGTACATCCCACAGCGAGTCTGCTCCATCCGTCGGGGAACGGAAAGTTGTCTTACTTACATGAGCTTCTGCTCCTGACGGATGGATGCAGACTCCACCCTCCCTACTAATCATGTTTCTTGTATATTATTAGGTACCATCAAGCTCTATTCCATCTACACTCCCAGCGTAAGAAATGAGGAGCCCTGCAGTTGGCAGTTGACAGCTGGGGAGAAAATTCTCCAGGGCTCCCCCTGGCAGTCGTGGTCAGCTACAGCCACCGGAGATAACCTGGGGGCATCTGGTATTCACTGAAGCTTTGACCGAAGCCTCAACGAATACCGGCCGCCAATGTCAGAATTTGTACCAGAAATTCTACGAATTTCAAATGTACCGAATATTCATCTCCATCCCTCCATGGGTGTTTTGACCACAATGGCTGTCTGGTGACCTCAAGACATTTCCCCCAGCAGGGTCACCCTCTCCTCTCTCCCTTACTCCCCTCCTAACCTCTAACTTTATTCTGGCAGTCACCAATGTCAACCGCCCAGGCCCGCCGCAGGTCCTTTGTGGCATCGAGGGCCCCAGCTGCCACGGGTACCGTCATGGCCCCGAGCCCACCTCCAAAAGCCGAGGTAAAGTGGGGGATCTCTGCTTTCCCTCCCTCCCCATATTGGGCACAGTCTGCCTCCATGTGAGACTAACTCACCTTTTCTCCCCCTCAGCCTGCCCTCTTCAAATACTTCGACCTCAAGCTGAGGGAGGCGAGGCGTCCATCTGTGGCAGCCGAATCCATCACCTCCCTTCTCGGCTGCCACAGGGAGGACAACCAGGAGGTGAGTGATGGCTGTGGGGTTCTCCCCAGGTGTGGATGTCCCGCCTCCCTAGGGCAAACATTTGGGTGGTCTGGGGCTCCAGTCATCCAGGACTCCAATCTGGCCTGCTGGAAGAAGCAGACCAAAGCGGCCGGAAGGACCAGAGTGGAGAGGGCCGTTCTGCCCCAGGTCTCTGGGTTTTGCCCCCGAGCTTCCAGGTGAAGAAGCTCAGTGGTCCAGCCCTATTGACCCTTTCATGCCTCCGAGGGGAACTCTGGCCATCTGTCCCTCACTCTGCTGCCACAGCCACTGTCTTTTTGGCCTCAGTGACAGGCCTCCACCCTTCCCCTTCCCACCGGAACAATAAAAGGGGACTAGTAAGGGGACGAATTCTTCTCATGGGTCCCTGGAGAACATTCAGGCTCAGCACAGGCTGTCCTTTAATCAGCGTTGGAGGCATGGGTGTGTCGATGCTTCCAGTTCTAAGGTGCAAGAGGCATTCTGGCCCGCAGTCGCTTCAGAGCACAGAGAGGAAACTCTCTGAGCAGGATTACTGCTCCAGGAAGTGCAGCCCTAAAGAAGGCCTTTTGGACCTCCAAACACTCCTTGGGGCATGTTCCCACCTGCTGCAAACGTTGGACCAGAGTAATCCAGGATCAGAACCCGGATTACCGTGATCCGGATTTCACAGGGAAAAGCACTGAACGTGATGTGGGCTGTTCCCACATCGAACTCACAGGTTCGCACAAGCAGACCTGCGAATGGTGAATGGTGCTGTGCAGCATTTTTCAATCTGCCACCACATTGCCTCCCCACACCACCTGCTCCCTGTGCTAACCCCGGCCTCCTCCTCCCTCTCTGATCCTGCAACAACCGTTGCAGTCACTCCTGCTGGGACTAAAATCCGGACAGGTCCTGAAAAGTCCTCATTAATGAGGAGGTTATTTTCCCCGGACTTCTGCAGGGGTTTCTGCAGAAAATCCAGGGAAAAGGAACCGGCATGGGGACGAACCTTCCTGGAGTTGGACAACTAGAGAATTTAATGGGATCTCTCCATGCCGAGTCCAAATCCAGTCCAGATTTCTGTGCCTTTGGGAACTCGACCTTGGAGCATCAAAGTCCTTAGAATGGTTCTTCTCCTCTTTCCCACTAGGACACCTATGTGAGAAAGATGGCCCGGGTGCAGAATTGGTTGCACCACTGCTACCATGGGGCCATCAAAAGGGTGGGGGCCGAAGACCTGGCGCCCCACGTGGAGTTGATTTTGACTGACGGCCTCTACCATTTCAATGTTGGCACTAAGGTACTGCTCTTTTTCCCTTAGCTGGCAGACGACATGGGTTGTCAGGGGCTTTATATGCCAGGTTCACAGCCTGGGGCAGGTTTGCAGGGCAAAAAGCTGCTTCCTCCTGGCTTTCAGGAATATCTATCTATAGAATGGAAATTCTGCCTTAGGTCCAAAGAGGCCAGGGTGATGCCACCACCCTCTTCATGCCTGATTCCCCCCACAGCCCTGTGAGGTCTCTGAGGCCAAGGCTCTAGGCTTGATCCTGGCACTCCAGCCACTAGGCGATACTGCCTCCCTGATCCAGCCTCTGTTCAGCTGTGCTCAGGTGCCAAGGGATCAGCTTCCCTTCAAGACAGAACAAGGTTCCCCCCTCCCTCCCAGGTTAAGGGTTCCAGCCGACTTCCTGGAGGCTTCCTGAAAGGGAGAATTGGGTCAAAGGGAAAATGAACACCTTCTTCAGCCCATCCTTTCTTGGATCTGGCGGGCATTGCGCGTAGTGGCCCAGAGGTCCATCTTGGGAGCAAAGAGGGCAACCGTCCCCCGCTGGTCCCCTAGAGGCGGTCATCTTGGACAAGAAGGGAACCTTTAGGTGAGAGCAGTTAGGGAAAGCTGAAGCAGAGGTCCCAGAGGGGAAGGGTCTTCGTTCCCTTGCCCGGCAGGCAGGTCTGCCCCCCCCCTTACTTCTCCCACCGAGTCTCCCTCCCTCTGTGGCTTTTAGGATCAGTCAACCATGGAGGCGTTCCTGCAGACTTTACGCCAGGTGTTGGAGGCTCTCCAGAAGGGACACGGGGCACCCATGGCACTGTCTCTAAAGGGGGAGATTGCCAAGTCCGTCAATGTAAGGAGAAGGGGTCAGAGGGGTGCTATGTGCACCAGGAGCCCCTGGGTGGTGCGGGTGGGGAGGGACCAGAGGAGGAGAGGCAGGCTCTGCTCCCTTGGGGAAAGAGGCCCGGCTGGACAGGGGAAGGAGGTGAAGGAAGCACCCCTCTGGCTTGCCTCCTCCTTCCTGGCTGGAGGTGCACGTGAAGCAATGGGGAGAAAGGGGTGCAAAGGATGTTGCAGACTGTGAATTCAAAGCCCCGGGAGGGACCCTTCCAGTCCTGCAAGCCCCCAGACCACCTAGTTGCCTGTAGGGAAGGCCACCGCCAAGGCAGACCCCTCTGCCTTCCCCAGGGCTGGTTGCCAGAGACAGGGGGCTTCCTCCGTGGCCCTCGTTGCTCCTGGTGGCCGTAGGCAAAGGGACTACTGAATGGGTTGGGCTGGGCGAGGGGCTGGTGGTGCTCCTGGAGTCCTGTTGAGCCCTGTTTTCCTCCACCACAGGCCATCCTTGGGGAAGAACATTCCAGCCTTCTGCATCTTCGCTGCATCTTCCCTGCCCATCTAACGTATGTATGGAGGTTTCCTGTTTATTGGTTTGTTTGTTTCTTTACATTTCTATCCTGCCCCATACCCGAAGGTCTCTGGGTGGGTGACAACAGATTAAAAACAAGATACTTTGGTCCTTCCGATCAGGCCTCTCTTGTGCCCAGCTAGGAGTGCAGTTATAGTTACTATTATGATCAGCTGTAGGTTTGGTTGCCTTCTCGGTGGTGGCCCCCAGGTTGTGGAATAAGGTCCCCGCTGAGGTATGCGCTGCCATTGGCTTCAGTTTGTCCATTTCATCATTTCTTTTGTGCTTGAGATCTTTGGGAATGGGGCAGGATAAAAATACTTCCCTTTTGGTACCTGGTCACAACATAGATCTTCCCCCAGGTGTCAAGACAGTTACCTCTCTCCTTATCTTGGCCTGCAGATTGTTGGGGGGGGGGGGGGAGAGTTGATATCCCCTTCCCTTCAGTTTTTTTCTTTTTTAATTGGGTCCTAGTGCTTTATGCAGGAGCTCCAGTTGACAGCCAGGATAACCATGCCAATAAATGTACCCTCCGCCCCACAGTTAGGCACATCTGCAGGAGCCTTGAGCATCTCATACAGGACTGGTGACCATGCGCCTCCTTACCCGATCTGAGAAGAACCTGATCTGGCTGTCCTAGACTCAGGGTCCCCCACTGGATCAAGAAGGCTCAGGCCGTCTTTTTGGGCTTCCACCAAATGCTCTTTGGGTGCCCTTTCTGTGGCGACAGAACAGCACCCTCCACTCTGCTGAGGCTGCACGAATCAAACAGCCCTGGATTCCATTCCCTCTGCTGCTCCCCTTGCAGAGGACTGGGGGACTGTGAAAGCAGGGGAAGATCTCCAGGGCCTTCGTCCCTACCTGCCTGGTTGTGGGACCCCTGGTGGCCCAATCATTAGACCAGCACAACATCAAGGCATCTTTCTCCCGCTTGGATCCTGAGGACTGACACCGCCTTCCCTTTTCAGTCTATCGCAGCCTTTTCAGGAGTGGGGAAGGTAATCGCGCAGCTCGGCCTCCTTATGTGGGACGAGGAGACCAGGATAGGCAGCAAAGCTGCTTCAGGACTTTGCCCCCTTCAGGAGATCATCCAAAAGGAAAAGGGTGAGCCTTGAATCCCCCGGCCTGCCCAGGAGCTAGCTTGATGTCTTGGCTGTCCAGGAATTTAACTGGTGAACTTCATCCACCAGGAGGATCTGCTGCCCTTCTCAACTGCCTTCACTGACAGCAGGAGGAGAAGGGGAAGCAGGGGTTCCTCCTCACATCTGGCAGAGTCGGGCAGGAGGCAATTGCAGGGCTTTGAGTCCTACCATTGCCTCTTGGTGCCTGGAAAAGCCCCAGAGAATGAGCTAGAGCCCCGTTTCAGTGACTAATCCAGGCTTTCCAGGGATAAACCTAACCAACCGAGACTGTTCTTTTGGTTTTCCTAGCATCGGCCGCTCAGCGCATGGAGGGCATGGTGGCCACCAGGCAGGTGCAGGACATCTTGCTTGGTGAGTAGATCCAAAAGGGGTTCCTTCTGTGGTAGGGACGCTCCAGTCCTTCCCCAACCCAGACTCCACCTTTTCCAGTCTGACTGATCCCAAGTTAGTGGAGCCCCTTCTCTCTCCTGGGCCTTCTGCTCTTCTTCTTCTGTGGCTGCCATGAATGGGGCACATGGTGGGCTTCTTGGGGAAGCTGCTGCTCTGATGTGGAAGTAAAGGGCAGCTAATTTGGGGAGCTTCAATAGTGAAAGTAACCAGCCACTGGCGGTGATGCTGTGAGGCATCACTTTAGCTGAACCGAATCCAGGGCCCCTGGTTTGGGGACAGCCACCCAGCAGGGGGAAAACAGGCACCAACTTTGTACGGTTTGAGGCGCCTGCTCAAAATGCACCTCTTCCCCCTGCGATTCCTACTTGCTCTGAATGTGCCCCACTTGGGAGGGAGGGGGCTAAATTTTAAATCTGTTCTGGAGCTTGTATTCTAATGGCCCCAGGACCCTTGGGTGGAGGCTGGGAGACAAATAGAATAAATACTTCCGATTATTTAGATTGGAAAGTAAGGGAAAACCCAGAGCTCCTCACATTTGCCCCTTGCAGTCAGGAATGAAGGCTGGGCAGGTCTCCAGCAACCCTCAATTTAAAGACTGAGGGAAAACGCAAATTGCTCCCCCACAGCAGACAGGGGAGGGCCTGGCACCTCTCACTCACTCCTTGGACACACAAGGCACACTCTCCGTGGCTTCCCAACACCGCTAATCTCTTTGCAGAAGCCATATTGCCACCCTGACGGAGGACCCAAGAGCAGCATCAGACCCAGGGTTCACAGAGCTGCTCACCTTCCCCTGCAAGAATTTGTTCTCGCAGCAACTCAAGCTCTTCCTCTAGGAGGTGCAGCTGGCTCCCCAGCACCTCCACGTTGCTGCTAATGGGTTGGAGGGTTGCCTCAGAGGCCTCCAGGGGTGGGTAGGTGGTAATGCCTGGAAAGCAAACACAAAAGGCGAGATCTTTCCTTGTCCTTGAATGCATGGGTCTGTGCCTGTCCCTGTTTTCAAGCCCCCCAGACAAGGCTGGCTTAGGGAAGGAAGGCACACCTGTAGATTAGGGTGTTGGTCAAAATGGACGCCAAAACAGAAGGAGGGGGCAAAGGGTGCTTGTGGAATTTCGCATGAATGCTGAACTTCCATTCTCTGGCTGCAGTACAGGGTGAAGGCAACACCCGCCCAGGGTGCAAAGGAACCCTTGGCTGCTCCCCTGTTGCCCCACAAAGTGGTCAGAAAGAGGTGGAAGCTTCACACCAGGTGTGTGTTTCCTTTTCTGAGAAAAACCTGGGCGTGCTCATGGGAGTTGTCCTGTGACACTCTGACTGGTGTACAGAGAAGGGGCCTAGACCCAGTTCCTTTTGCTTGGCCACATTCCACCCTACACCACCGGGGCCCAAATGGTCCATTTCAGAACCTTTGACATCAAAACAGCCTCTGTGGCCTTGTTGGCCTACCTTCCATGGAGGCAGCTGTGGCTTCCTCCTCCTCTTTCTTCGGTTTTCTCCCTGTAATTCGGGGGGGGGGTTGTTACGTTTTCTCGAGGTATAGCCCCTTTTGGTCAGGGACCGGGAAACGGGGGGCAATCAGAGTCAAAGCACTCACCCTCCTGTCCCAACAGGAGCCGGATTGTCTCCCAGAGCCTTCTAACTCTCTGGCAGCACTTATTCACCGGAGCTCCTCTGTGAACAACAACAACAAGAAGAAGAGTTGACCTTTCCACCCTGCTGACAAAGCTTTTCTATTCTTCTCCTTGCAACAGACACCCTGTGAGGTGGGTGGGGCTGTGAGAGTTCAGAAGAGATATGTGACTAGCCCAAGGTCACCCAGCTGGCTTCATGGGGGAGGGCGGAATCAAACCCAGTATTCCCAGATAAGCATCCGGCTCCCTAACCACTAGGCCAGACTTGCTCAACTTGGCAAAAACTTGCTTGAGCAGTAATGCTCTTCTACGGACGGATCTAGCCTGACACTTCTTTCCACCTGGTGGACCACAGTCCACTTTGTTCACTTCGGTCAAGAGCCGACCTCAGGCCGTGTCCCCATGCAAGCCGTTTGGCTTCGATTGGGCTTGCATGGGACCATGTGTGGGAGCGAGATTAAATCTCAGGCCTCCCTATACCGGTGATGGCCAACCTATGACACGCGTGTCACAGATGACACACCAAGCCCTTTTGGGTGACACACATGCTCATCCTGGCAACTGGACGTGTATTGCTTGCTTGTTCTTGAAGTGTACGAAATACCAACTTTCAATTGAAAATTTAGCAACAAAAGGCACTAATGTAAAGAATTATTTGTTTTTGTTTTTAATAAAATGCATATGTCAAAAATAGAACTTTTTACTAGAACTACAAATATCACAAAATTATGGATATTTCTAGATGTGACACAGCACCCGAGTTAAGCTACGTTTTCTTGTGAATTTTGACACACCGAGCTCAAAAGGTTCGCCATCACTGCCCTATACCATTCCTGGTAACACAGGCTGCGGGTGAGTAGGGGGCAGATTCGCTGTCCCCATGTAAACTGCACCAGGAGCATCATTTTATTCCCTTTCTGAAGAAAGATGCTTTACTCCCAAAGTGAACTGAAGCGTCTTTCCCATCAGCCACAGCGGGATGAGGGTGTGCAGAGGCTTGAGGTTTCCCCTTTTCCAGGGGGCAACCAGGGAGAACACTCAAGCCCCTGTCCCCCCTGTTCACGATCTCAGCTGACAGGAAAGAGGCTTGGCATTAAAACTCAATCCTCTTTCCTGTCAGCCAAGATTGTGAAGTCTGGGACCGTTCCCATGCGTAGGCCCCGCTCGGACCAAATCGCCCAAACCATGCCCAAACATGATTCTCTGGGTACCAAATTTTCTCCTGGTTTGGCACAGATTTGGGTGATTTGGTCCACGGAAATTGGGCCAAATCTAAAATGCATGGGGATGGCCTTGCAGAAGCCGGTTTCGCTACCGGACCAAACATGCATGGGGATGTGCCGTTTTTGGCTACTTTTGTCCCCTCCAGTCCATGTTTGGTTTCCATGGTTTTTCTTTCTTGGAGACACATCAAAGTTCCTAGTATTTCTCATAGCCAGAAACTGGAAACAACATACTAGCCCAAACCTCTCTACTTGGTATAACAAGCTCCTTGAATTTCCTCTTCCCTCTTCGTTACGGGTTACGGAAATCAACCTTTACTCTGGAACAAGCAAAGCTCAATATTATAAAGACATGTGAAATCTGATGTCAAATAAAAGACCCAACTGTGGCATTCACTGTTCTTCACCTTTCCTTTGCCATTTTTGGGTGGGGTGGCCTGATGTGACAGGTAGCATGAGGTGGCTAACGAAAGTCAGTAGAGGAGGGGGTGCTTGTGGGCCCTGATTGAAGCACCAGCAGAGCACTCTGGGATTTGCAGTATTAGCGGTGCATGTGCTGTCTACTAGCGGGCCAGCTCTAGTAGGAATATGATATTTTGTCACGCGCCAAATAGAATTGCCCCACGGGCCTGAGTTTGTCATCTGTGCCCTACAAGCTTAGGATCTCAGCCTGAAGCTAATCAGAGATCCGGGGATATCATCATAGCTTTTGAGCAATTCAAATTCCGTACTGGGATCCACTCAGTCTTCAGAGGTATTCCAGACCTCCTCTTTGGTGGCACATGGATCCAAATCTTACAAGTTCTGGCACCAGAGATGATCAAGAGGAGAAGACAGTTCAGATCCCTTCCTGCAACACCGTATTTAGCTGGGATAATGTTTAGGCAGCTTTCCCCATGGGCAGTGGCCGTGGCTGGCCCAAGGTCACTCCGGAGGCTTTTGTGGCTGAGTGGAGTTTATAACCCAGGGAATCTGTTGTGCCCTCTGCAGGGCAGCTTGATCAGCCACACTTGCACCAAGAGCCGCTAATGGGGCATCTTTTCAAGGGGAAATTCACTCTTAGGCAGAGCAGTTTGCATGACTGTCCCTGCGATGTTCTTTGCAGTATCACCACAGGCAAAATTGCAGGGAAGGATCCTTCCCATAGGTCAGCAGAAAGGTGGCTTTTCCCAGTCAGCATCCAGCTGCAGGTACTCATCCATAGCATGCTGAGCTGCTCCCCTGGAGTATTTCCAGTTCCATTCCCCCCCCAACCTGAGAACAATGTCGAATATGAAACATTCACCCACTGCACTTGAATCCATATCAATTTTACAGCTAGAATTTAGTCTTGGTCTAAAGCTATTCACCTCCCACATTTACGTTCTGAACAGCAAACGATTATTAGGAAGAAACGAGTTCCTGGGTGTTTTCTTCTCTAGAAAGCACAAAGAAGGAAACAGACTCAGACCAAGTCATGAACTCTTAAATCATTCCTCCCCACTCAGCAGATGTGCGGAAGGTCACCGCTGGACGCTCCAGGTAAGTCCCCGGCAAAGGCTAGTTTGCTCGTGGAGCATGATTGCCTCCTGACAGGATGCACCTGGCCAGGTGTCGCCTAATTGCATGCTAGGGCAGATGTGCAACTTCAGTCTAGGTGAGGTTGGAAGCAAAGAATGATTGACCAATGTAATGCAAAGGGAAGATGGAAAAAGCTTAAAATACTTTCACAGAATCAGCCTTGCAGCATTTGTCGATCTGATGGGAGAATTGCCTCGCATTTCCTTTTTTGTTTTGTTTTTTAAACGATGTAACAGTGAAGTGTTGAGGGTGTCCCATTGATGGCCAAGAGTCTAGGAGTGGAACGAGAGAAACCCCTGAGCAAAGAACAGCTGGTGGCAAGAGTTAGACTCCTGAGATGCAGCAGTAGACAGCACGGCTCCCCCATCGTCCCCTTTGGTGCCACTTGGCCATCCAGAGCTAAAGGCCAGAGAAATAGAGAGGAGGGGCCGCAACGGTTAGTGGTGCATTTCTCTGTTCCCTTTAGATGGGAGGGTCTGGTGACTTTTGATGTGGCCAGAGTTAATTTCAGAAACAAGAAAACTGCCTTGTGAAATACAGTCCTCTAAATACCTTTGCTGAATTGACGGCAATTCTCACATATTAAGAAACGAGGCTGGCAGGACGCAAAGGCGAAATCCGTCAGTTCCACACAATGAAATCTTTATTTATATCAAGACGGTTTGTTTACACCTCCAAGCAGACGAATTAGTCGGGATCTTCCTGGCTTGAAAAGATTTACAATCACAGTTCCATACAGAAGTGGAAGAGAGACACTTCCAGATGCCTCTTTATATAGTCCTTCACTCCCAGCACTAAAGGAGGATCGCGTGGATCCAATCTTAGAAACATTGCTCTTAATTAATTTGCAGACATGCTTTATTATATATATATAATACATTTTGTTACACATACATATATGTGTACACACTCTACCACCATTATTGTTACAGTCAAGTTTACGCATATTAACGCTATTACGCAAGGAATCAATAATCAAAGGAATATTCAGAAAGAGGGTCTTTATTTGCATGCAAATGGGCACAGGGCAATGAGTTCTTCCTGTCCATCCCTGTCCCTGATGTCTCTGATGACTCTGATGTTTTTCTGATGACTCTCTAGAACAAAGGAAACTCCAACTTTTATAAGAAGGAGGGGCAATCGCACAAGTTAGCTCTGCCCTTACAACAACACTTCAGCATATCAACACTCTAGGCATAATATTTCAGCTACCTTAATTCTCTCAATGCAGTTACTAGCTTAGATATCATATTGCTTCTAAAACAGCAGCATCTATTGATTATTTAGCACATACATCTCCCTAATTTCTCTTATCTCATTTTCCTGTCACACTCCCCCCTTTCAATATTGAAAATATTGCTATCTCCAGGCTTTAGCAAGATTCTCTCTGTCCATACCAATATCTGATAAGCTATCTGATCACTTTCAATTACCTTCACTTACTAAACCATACTTCAGCATGCTACAAAATGATACTAAGCAAAAAGCAAATCACATGATTAATTTTAAACTAATTTTAAGCTTTCAGTACATAAGCAATCAAAAGAAAACAGCAGTTACATTTAGCCAATGTAATATTGTGTAAGCAGCACATTTTAAGAAGATACTTTTGCTTATTAAGCTTTGTGCAGGAAAAACGTGTTCACATTCTACTAAAATCTCAATGTTCTGGGGCTATTTACTATGGACTGTGGCATGTCAGCTCAGGCTGATTCACTGTGTGTGGTTGTTGCTTTGTGTTTCACTATTACTGACAATCAGATTCTTAACAATTCTTGCTGGAATAGATTCTAACAATGGAATATGGCTTCATCTTCAGCTGACATTCTTCAGGTGTCTTTACTAAGGATGAGTTTATCTGAGTGTATCTGGTTAAGGAGGCGTGTTAGTGTCCCCCCTTTTTGTACTTCTAAGTGAAAATGCCTTGCTTGGTGCTTAGGGTCAAAACATTACTTTACCAAAGATTAATGTTACATTCACAGTACATTCATATAGTTCCAATACACAGGTTACATAAGCTTGCTTACTACAACAATGCCAAGAAAAAGCAAAAACATTAAAATGAAAAACAACAAGACAATAACAATAACAAGTTCTTGCTGGATGGGCTGCAAGGGGCTGTTGATCTCCTCAGCTTCGCGGTAACTTCTCTCTTTCTCCAGGTCAAGAGAAGCTATAACGCCTTTTGGTTGCCTCTGATGTCTTGGCACGCCTCAGTGGACTTGGTGTTGGGCATTTGCCCACAAACTCAGGAGAATTGTCTCTTAAACTTTTAAAACAACAAATAATGAATAACAAATAACAGAGTGATGGTACAGCTCCCACCTATTCTATTCTATTCCCCTATTTTTCTACTCTATTTCCCTTTTTGAAAAGAATTCTATACTGGGGTGGCTGATCAAATGTCAGGGAGTTGATAGTGGCTGGGCAAATGTTTCTCTTCTAATCAGGGCAATAATTTCCTTTTACTTCTTTCTCTTGTTTCCATGTAAAGCTTGCTCAAAATGCATTTTTCAAAAGTCTGTCCTTGGCTTCTCCGAGGGAAAAAACACAGATGGGCTATTCTATGCCAAAAACTAGATAACAAGTTTCAAAATTAGAAAAGGTAATAGGGCTTCTTTGTTGCACATCATTAAAAATGATTTACTATCAGAATACAGAGCAGCATCTTGCTTCTTGTAAGCTGCATCCTGTTGCAAATACTATGTTTGCCAAAATTAGGACTTATCTTTTAAGAGTCAATACTTTGCCAAGAAAAACTTCGAAACTAACTTGGAATATAGCAGCTTATAAAACCACACAGACTGGGGTCATTTTAGAAAACTATGCAGGCCTAAAATCTTCATTGTTTGATTTCTTCCTGATCATTTGCATTGCTCTGCTGGCCATTTTGCTCATACTGATTGATACAGACTGATACTTAAATCTATTTTGCACAGATTTTTACACTTATCTAGGGTTAGCTTTGCACACAATTATATCATGGCTCAGTGATATTCTATAACTGTGGACAGGTTCATAAGTGCTATTAACTTTGCCTTCTGGCTGATGTTCCAAGTGGCAAGGCTCATTGTCTTAGGCTTTTGCTGGTTCACTTTAGCATTCTTAATCTTGCATCTAATGCTCTTCCGAAGAGGGGTGTCTCTTCTAGGACTGATATTAAGATAGTTGGTTCAAAATAACATGATCCTTTACAATACAGCTGGGTTTCATACTTCACTAAACAGGAATTTGGGGCTCCCATTTAGGGCTTTGCTTTTTGGTCTTGTCCAGGCGGTCTTGTTCTTTTGCAGCTGGACAGGTGAAAGGTCTCAGTGATGTTAAGGCTTCTCCTCCTGGTTCCCAGATCAACCGAACTTGCTCCTGCAGTTTTCCACTAAGGGATTTGGCTAGGGCAGCGAAATCCGAGATCCAAATTCTGCAGTGGTCAGTCATTTCCAGGAACATGCAAAATTGCTTAGTTGCTGGTTGTGGCAAAAACAGCTTGCTTGTCTGCAATGCACAACTGTCATCAAACAGGTCATGAAGGAGCCATCTTGCCAGAATGAACGGCTTGTCTGGTGTCATATCAGCTGTGATCTCACTGATGGCTTGCAGATTTTGCACTGGCTGGCATTTATTCTGGATTCTAGGTTCCTCATCAGTTAAGAGAGGTGTGTTCCAATCAGGGGCAGCTTCTCCTGTATTCAGCGATCTGTCCAAGTGCACCCGGGTGGCGGCATACTGTGGCAGTGAGATGCCTAGCAGTGACAATGGAACATCTTTGAGAGGGGTATAAATCGGTTTGGCTGTGATTGCTAAGCTTGCTGGGTCAACTTCAGCCCATACTCCGGGCGGTACCTCTTGCAGTAGTTCTCTGACAGCTGGTGAGGTGTCAGGATTGGCTAGCATTCGCTGAACTTGAGGGTTGTAACATCTCCAGGATTCTTGAACTAGGCACAAAAGGACATCTCCTCCAGGGCTAGTTAGGCTGGCCTGCCCACTCTTCTCAAAAGAAATGGTGGCTTGCATCTTGTACAGCAAGTCTCTCCCAATAAGGGGCATTGGTCGTGTCAAAGCAGACTTCTGGGCTACTAGGTCTAAGTCTCTGATGAGCGTGCCCTCTACTTCAATCTCCAGAACTGGCTTTGGAGTCAGTGGTGGGGTTACTGGTGCAGATGGGTCTTCTGTCTGATAGCAATCATGGCTTTCTGGTGCAGATTGCTCTTCTGGCTGATAGCAACTGTGGCTTACTGGTACAGACTGGTTTTCTCTAGACTGGACTGGACTGACATCTCCTTGTGCTTGCATCTCTGCAGGGACAACTGTAGGCAAACTGACTGTCTCCTTCTCTGGTTCGGCTTTAGCATGGCACTTGCTTCCCCACTGCAAAGGCAAATTAGGCCTTTCTTTGTCCACAATGAGTGGAGGGCTGGTCTGGGCATAATTGGGAAACAAGGGCTGAGTCTCTTGACCTTCTTGCACATACTGACAGCGTCTTTCTGGAAGGGACTGGTTTTGTGAGGGACAAATCAGGGCTTGACTATTTCGGACATTGCTCTCAATGCTCAGATTCTGAGTGGGCTGGGCACTTTCACAGCCTGGACTTTCTCTTTGGCAGTCTTCATTCATCAGTTCAGAGTTCAAAACAGCTTGAGTCTTTGCACTGGACTCAACCTTGGCTTCTGTGCCCATAGCAGAAAGCTTTTCCTGGTCTGCAACTTTCTTCACATGGCTTAGCCTGCCTTGCAAGGCTGTTGTTAGCTCTGTCAGCTGAGGCTGTTGGCTGCACTCACTGGCTAGATAATCAATCAGTCTCTCATCATGGTTGGCTGGACAGATGGGGCTCTCAGCTTTGATTTCATTATTCTGCTTAAGCGGCAAGAATCTAGACAAGATTTCTCGAAACTCAGGGTTTTGAAACTTTTGATAGACCTCTGTCAGAACAAAAAGGATTTCATTCTTAGCAGCTGTATTTATGTCTCTGTTTGCCTCAAAGCCCAACTGGCTGAAATCACTCTGAGTCTGTGCCTGTGTTTCTGCAGCAAAAGGCTTCTCTTCTTCCGTGACTTTCTTAGCCTGACTTCCTTGCAGGGCTGTTGTGTAGCTCTCTGCCTCTCTGCTTTTCCTGGATCGGATTTCTTGCTTGGTTTGCCTCTGCTCTAAGTGGGCCTCAAACTGCGGCCTTGGCTGCTTGCTCTCGTGCTTTGGCAAAATTTCAGAACTCTCTAGGTCAGGCTGAACTCTTGGCCCTGAGCCAAAACTCGAGATAAAGCTGTGCTCTGGCCCCCCTTTTTGATCTTTTGCAGGAATGGCTGTATTGGGAGGGGGTGTTGGGTCTTGTCTCCCCACTTTCACTGCCCCTTCCTTCTCTGCTTCTGCTTCTCCTGATTCCTGTGTCATGTCATAAACTTTCTGCACATTCATCAACTTCTTCTGCCCTTTCCGCAGTGCGGCTAGGAAGGCAGTCTGGTAAGCTGTCAGAGCATCTACTCCTTCCCTAGTATTAAGGCTCCAGTTGGGATTGGCGGTAGGAGCCAGCCGGGCCAAATGGCCTGTAGGATCTTGGGCCCCGCTTCTTGTGGCAGCACCACGAGCTGCTTCCTCTAGGTTCTCCTGCACTGTACGTCTTTGCTCCTCAGTTAGCAAATAAGCCTGCAGCTGTTGTATATCTGCCCAGGTAAGGTTCTGAGTGGCACACTTTGTCCAGTTCAGCAGGTCAGAAGTGCTAAAAGGGACATATGACCTCACATCCATGATTTCTGCCTGCTGGCTAGGGGCTCCTGGAGATATTTCAGCTGTGATTTTTACAGGGAAAGCCTGAGCTGAGCTAGGCTGAGCATTAGAGTCAGACGAAAAGCTGCCCATTCCTATTCCTCCCCCTTCTTGCTTTTTGGAGCTTGTGTCTTTGCTTGGCTGCTGTCCAGCAGCTGCATCCTTTCGTCTCTTTGTTCTAGGAGGGGGGCAAGGGGCTTGGCTTCTCGCTTCACAACTGTGCGGCCTGTCCTTCATGGGAGTTGGCCTTTGGGCTACGTCACAGTTACCTGATCCGTCTTCCTTGGGGGCTGTCCGTACCTGCTTTACATCGTTATCTTTTTGCTCTTCCTCCTTCTCTGCTTTTTCCCTCTCCCCCCTGTCTGTGCTCAAGAAGGGGGGCGGGCTGGGCTGTAATCTGCTTTCTGCAGTGAGATGCTGGAATTGCTTTTTACAACCTCCTTCTAAAACTTTTTCTTCGGCTAGCCTGGGTCTCAATTCAAAGGCTTTGTCAGCAACTAACGACTGAACTTTTCCTGTCTCTGGCAGATCTTCGCCGAATGAAACGCACGGGGAAGTGGGCGTTTCTTCAAGATTTACTTCTTCCAGAATCTTAAGCTTCTCAGCAAGTTTCTTACTAGGCAGTGTTGGCGTCCTGCCATCTCTTTCTCCCTTATCTCTCTGCTCGTCTGTCTGGTCAGGAGAGATGGAAAAAAGCATGTTGCTTCTTTCAGATTGTTCCTCTGCTGATTGTTTCATGGCCATTCCCTCAGCTGGAGGTTTACAAAGGGCCTTTTTAGTCTTTCTCATTTGCTTAATAGCTCGTCTTGTATCCCATTGTAGTAGCTTAAATTTCACTGCTTGGGGCACGTTTTTGCTCAGTTTGAGCCAGCCCTCTGCGTAAATCAAATCATCTGAAAGGCAGCGGCCGTCTTGGTTGGCTTTAAGGAATTTACAGAGTTTAGAGATGGCTGGAGGAAACAGCGTTCCTTCTTGGGGCCACCACACATGTTCAGGACAAAGAAGGACCCAACCCTTCTCACATTTGTCTTTCAGGACTGGTATTGAACAAGCTTTGTCGAAGTAATACTTAAAATACTTTACTGCGATGTCCAAGGGAGTTTTCTTGGGACTTTGAGCTCCAGGCTCTCCTAGTTTCGATCCTCCCTCCCCCATCTTACTATCTCTAACAAAGGACAGCAGAGAGAGACAAGACAACACGAGGAATTCGGGCACTACACAGTAAGGGGTCTGTGTAGGGAGGGTAACATGAAGGGTTAAACATCACGCACATACCCTAGGCCACTTGCCCCGGAACTCAACGGCGACAAAGTGAAATCTCAAGGGTCAATCTCGGTCATCATTCACACTCTCAGGCATTCCAGACAAATCGACCAGAAACCCACAACCCAGTTTCCACCCAAAGCTAGAAAGATTTCTCTTTCTCAGGACAGAGAGACAAGCTCCCTTAGGATAGAGAGACAAGCTCTCTCAGGATTCCAAAAGCCCCTCTCATACTCGCCCGGTCAGAGGCTTGCATGAAGCAGGAACAGACGGAATTTTCAGGCTGATCCCAAGTCTTCCGGATAGACGTAAGGGATTTACAGGTTCAAGACGCTTCAGGCAGACTTGTAGGTCTCCAGGTTCAGGCAGATCTGCATCAGGTTTCACACTTCAAACCGACCAGCGGCTGGCTTTCTCTTGGACTGTCTTTCTGTTCCTTTTCTTCCCAAAACTGCTTCTCAGGTTACAAACGATGGCAGGACGGCTGTGCACTTCCGCTCTGTCAGTCTTTTGAGGTTAGGAAGCTGAAATGGTTGCAGAATACTGCTGTATTGTTCCTTGGTGCCAGGGTTCTCTTTTTCGTTTTCCTGGCTGCGTTAATTTGCGTTCTGATGGGTCCTGCCTTGTCCCTTCCGCGGTCGCCAAATGTTACAGTCAAGTTTACGCATATTAACGCTATTACGCAAGGAATCAATAATCAAAGGAATATTCAGAAAGAGGGTCTTTATTTGCATGCAAATGGGCACAGGGGAATGAGTTCTTCCTGTCCATCCCTGTCCCTGATGTCTCTGATGACTCTGATGTTTTTCTGATGACTCTCTAGAACAAAGGAAACTCCAACTTTTATAAGAAGGAGGGGCAATCGCACAAGTTAGCTCTGCCCTTACAACAACACTTCAGCATATCAACACTCTAGGCATAATATTTCAGCTACCTTAATTCTCTCAATGCAGTTACTAGCTTAGATATCATATTGCTTCTAAAACAGCAGCATCTATTGATTATTTAGCACATACATCTCCCTAATTTCTCTTATCTCATTTTCCTGTCACATTATCATTATATTTTAAATTGTAAGGCACTTCAAGCTAGGTAACTATTTCAGCAAACATTAATTATAAATTCTTGTTATTCACCTTTAACCTGGGTTGTAAAGTATTATCCTAACATAACCGAAATAGAATCAATCAATCAATCAATCAATCAATCAATCAATCAATCAATCAGTCAGTCAGTCAGTCAGTCAGTCAGTCAGTCAGTCAGTCAGTCAGTCAGTCAGTCAGTCTGTCTGTCTGTCTGTCTATCTATCTATCTATCTATCTATCTATCTATCTATCTATCTATCTATCTATCTATCTATCTATCATCTATCTATCTATCTATCTATCTATCTATCTTTCTTTCTTTCTTTCTTTCTTTCTTTCTTTCTTTCTTTCTTTCTTTCTTTCTTTCTTTCTTTCTTTCTTTCTTTCAGGATTCTTGTTTAGGATATGGAGAGATGGTTGCACCTGTCATCCTGAGAGCCGAGACCTTTCTTGATGTTTGATCCTGTTTTCCCCAAACAGAGGAGGACTGAGGAGTTCTGTAGATCCAGGAACCACATTAACCACCTCCAGACCCGTTCTCATACGATTAGTAGAATAAGAAGAGTTGGCTTTTCTACCCTGCTTTTTCTCACCTATTTAAGGGCACTCAAAGTAGCTGACAAAGCTTGTCTGTTCTTCTGCCAACAACAGACACCCTGTGAGATAGATGGGGCTGTGAGAGCTCAGAAGAGAGCTGTGACTTGCCCAAGGTCACCCAGCTGGCCTCGTGGAGCAGCGCGGAATCAAACCTGGGATTCCCAGATGAGAGTCTGACTCCTTAACCACTAGACCAAACTGGCTCAAACTGAACTACCTGATCGGTTTCTTCTTGCGATGATATTTTGAAGAATTTTCCTTTACAATTCATGGCGATGGCGCAGGGGGAAAGCCATCTAAATGTCACCCCAGATCTGAAGAGAATATCTGTGAAATTTCGGTATTGATGCCTTTCCTTTACTGTCTGGGGCCAGAGCTTGTAAAGTTATTATCCTATTTCCAGCAAAAGTGGGGTCTTGCTTAGCCTTTAGAGGGCAGATTATTTTCTCTTTTGTTTTGTATTTCTCAAAGGCCGCAATTACGCCTCTGGTCTTTCGTATATTGTTAGGCTTGGGACCCAGACGACGATGAAGCCTTGCTAGGTCTTCTTCTTTCATGTCAAACTCTGGAGGAAGCTCACGGATCCATTTAGAATCGAATGCCAAAACATTTGATGCAATTCAAATGTTTAGAATCTGAACGCAACAAAATACAGTTTGAATTGAAGGTACGAATGTTGACAACATTCATATTTGAAGATAGGGAGGCTGACAACATTTGTATGTGTCATACGTATCTCTACGCAGAAATGCTCTCGGTAGTCCCCCATGCCGTTTTGCGGTTGAGCGAAAGACTCCCTGCACCTTCCAGGGGTCTTAATTCTTCAAAAGATGAAGAAACAGATCAGTCTTACCCAGGTAAGTTTTTGTTTTCAGCTGAATGGGTTGAAAGGATCATGGAGCTCGCTGGAGTCCTACATGCCTTGACTCACACGCAGGCAACAGCGAGGTGGTGGGAGGTTCAGGATCTGACCATCTGGAAACCCCTTGCTCACAGGGAGGCACCTGGTGCTCCTGCTCCAAAGAACTCATTCTGCCCCAGATCGCATGCCATCTCAGGGAGAACCAAATGCCTCAGGGCAGAGGAAGGTGAGCCCTTCGACTCTGATGGGAGTCCTCCCCACTCGCTGCCTGGCCCAGCCCCAAAGGGGATGGGAAAACGTAACAAGGCCCACATTGCAGGGAGCAAACACACCGAGGTGAAAGAGGAGGCAGTGGTGGTGGAGGAGGAAGCCGTTGACGCACCCAGAGTGGAATGCGGATTGAAATATTTCCAGTTCTTGTCCACTGCCCCCAATAGATTACAACCCATAGACAGTCAACAAAGAGATCTAAACCTATCAAGCTGACATTGGTCTATAATATAATTTTTTAAAGACCCTTTGCTGACATCCTTCTAGCCCAAAACTAATGTAGCTTGAGCCACTCGTAATAATTGATCTAAGAAATAACACTGGTCTGCATTAATATTTTGGTTTGCAATAGGAAAGATCCTGGGATCCTTATTATATTTACGTCTGACATTTTTTCAATGTCTTCAGTAGTATCCTCCCCCCAAAATCTAACCATAGGACACTTCCACCCCATACATACATAGGTCTCCTTCATATCACCCAGATGGCAACAGAGAGATGAAAAATATGGGAGCACATTCAGCAGGTGTGTGGGGCTCCTATACCAACGGTGCAATCGTTTGGTATCATCCAGTGGCAGCATCCTTTGGGTACCTACAGGACAAGACAAAGGTGCCATGTGCAGGAGATCCTTATAAAGTTGTAAGACGCTAAGACCAGAGAAAGAGGGGCCCAGGAAGGAGTCTTGGGAAAAGAGGAGTAAAACTTAAATAGATTTTTGGAGCAGAAGTCAAAGTCCAAATGAAAATGCAAGAAACGTTGGACAGAGTAAGAAGGGACATGCTCTTGGCAAAGGCCTACAATTCTTGCCTTGGTGGAAAATGTTACCTGGGAGCTTGGGCCCATCTGCACTAGGCCTTATTCTGGATTATATCCCGGAATCCACATTCGAGGCCCTGGCCCGCAGCAGTCAGCACCAGCATGCGGATGGCGGAGCCCGTTCTGGGATATAATGAGGAATAGGGGCCATTGCGAGAAGGCGTTGGCTTTGGCTGGACAAACTTTGAAGTATCAGCTCCTGGAAATCTTTGGGGGCCATTAAACGCAAGACCCTCTGCTTTGGAACTACTTACATAGTGCACATTTGTACTGACTATGGCTGCCTTCACACCTTAGTTTTAATCCAGGTTCAGTCCGCTTTCAGGGTGAGAGAACAAGTGAGAAGCTGTTTTCTTTCAGCTTTATCCAACACAGAAATTCCACCTTGGGTTGGATAATGTGGAAAGAAAATGTCTCTTCCCTTTTGCTGATGTGTTTTTCTGCTCTGAAGATGGACTGAAGTTGAATTAAACTTAGGTGTGAACACAGTGTATGAAACCAAATTACCGTAATATCCTACGAAAATATTATTATTTTGACCGTAATACATCTTGTCAGTTCTAATTATTTCCTGGATAGGCGATGCCCAGGGTCCCCACTGGCAGCCCAGTGTACTTGGGGTCCCTTCCTGCTACGGATTGCACCTATGGAAGCAATTGCATCTCATGGCCTCGAGTTGTCAAGACAGGATAATGTACTGGTCTGTATTTGTTTGAGGGTTTATTTTAGGGCAGAAACAAAAGCCGCCTATTGCTTGCCTAGTCTGCTGCCCACAAGGCCCCTTCGGTTGCTAGGACAATGCTTGTTCAGGAGGACAATGGGCTCAGAATGCTGGACTGGTCATTGTTCCGTGTCCAGCTGGGACTTTATTCTGGTCTCACCAGGATTGTTGGAGGCTGTTTCTTTCTTGGCGAGCAAGTTCAACCAGTGGATATCCTGCTAGCATGGATTGTTTTGGAGTAAGTTTTGAGCAGAGATGTGTAGAATATCTGCATTGTGAAACACTGAGACAGTTAAGCAGAGTTGGGCCATTGACTGGAGCTGGAAGAATTTCTCTTTGGCCCCTTTTGAAGAGTTGGGGAGGTTGTGGAAGGTGCTGGTTTCCTTGAATAAAGCTATTTCAACCTCCCTCACTCCCTGCTGCCCTAAGGAGACCAATCTCAGGATTATTAACATTATTTAACAGTGGATCCTCCTACAAAAATGATCAAGGGGGATGTCCTTCTAAGTGGGTGTCCCCGTGGCCAAAAATACTCTGATGTTAAGCTTCTTTTGCCCCAAAGCGACCCCATGACTAGCGTTACCCCAGGCTAGATGAGGCACAAAGGAGAAAATCCAGAAAAAAAACCTTTCAAACAGTACTATATCCAAATTAGGGGGCAACCGCAGATTATCGTGGGAGCCTGGGGACACTGCCCCACTAAAATGGTGAGAGGAGCCATGAAAGCAGCTGCTTTTAATCATTTTAGCGAAGCTCTGAACGTGCTCAGCTGACTAGAGACAAACTGTCATGCACTCGATTGGGCTAAAGGAAGCCCTCGCCGGAGCGACTGCATGCTCAGGCAAGGGCGGGGGGACCGCATGGAGAAAATGAGTGAAGCTTACAAGTGTGAGGGGGAGAAACTGAAGAGGAAACCCACGGTGGCCGAAATCGAGAGAAAGGAAGGGAAGGTGAAGAGACAGACACAGACATGAGTGAAGCTTACGGGGGCGGGGGGGGAGGGGGAGAGAACAGAAGAGGAAACCCATGGAGGAAGAAATCGAGAGAAAGGAAGGTGAAGAGACACACACATGAGTGAAGCTTACAGAGAGGGGGTTAGAAACAGAAGAGGAAACCCACAGAGGAAGAAATCAAGGGAAAGGAAGGGAAATAATCTCTCTCCCCCTACTAATAATGCAGCCTCCGCTGTGAAAGGGGCAGATCACTAGTTTGCTTGTGTGCTAAAACAGCTGCCATCACGTGAACGCAGGCAGCTGGATCTGAGAGCTGAAGGGAGCCTGTCATCGCTTCGGCAGGCCCAAGGGGTGTGTGTGTGTGAAAAAGATGTGGGCTCACAAAAAGTGGCTTCCATGGGCACAGGAAAGTACGATTTAATCTGTGTTGCCCCAAACCACATGGGGATGCTTTATTGCACGTTACAACGTGGATTTTTATTAATCGCATGACTAGCGGAGCAACCGGCTCCCATGGGGTCGCACCCTAATTTACATAAAGAACTCTTTTTTAAATTTTATGTATTTATTTTAAATTATAGCCAACAACAACAACAACAAAATAATGAAATCAACCATTAACCACATTGCCTGAAAACATTCAGAGAATAACAGTTTCTGCGTTACAGTCTTGTTTCTCCTATATACAAGAATTAGATCATTAAGTCTGGGAACAAAGATAATAGTTTATATTTTATAATTGAAAAAGAAGAGGAGGAGGAGGGGCATAAAGCAGGATTGACCTGGGCCTGAACAATAAAAGGTGTCCATTTTTTATATATAAATTGAGCTGGCTGTTCCAAAGCCTGCATTTTATATTGCTGGGCCATAATTAGCTTATTAACAATGAGGTGCCATACATGGGTGATCCATTTCTCCTTTTGTCAGAAGGTCGGGGTCCTTCCAATGGAATGCTATTTCAGCCTTAGCTGCTGTTATCATAGGCCTAATCAAATCCCTGCTACATTTAGGGGCTGGATCATCCTTAAAACATAGTAAAAAAAAGTAAAACCGGGGAAAGCAAAATATTCTGGGATGTAATTTCACTAAGTGTTGTTGGAATTATTTTCCAGAATTTTTCAACCTTAGGACATTGCCACCACATGAAAGACTTGCCAAATGCTTGTATCCCTTTACATGCAAGCAGTTCTTTTGTGTTTGGGGGGCTCACCATGTGTTTTTAACCTTTTAATTTCATTTGTGTTTCCTCAGAAGATCTTTTGCCTTGGCCCACGCCACCGGGCCAGAGTAGCTCCAATTGGAGCCACCAGGTGAGGTTGGAAGCATCTTTTTCTGCAAAAAATGACTGACCGTTGTAACGTAGAGGGAAGACTGGGAAAGGTTTAGCTGCATCTCTTAAAATAGATTCACAGTATCATCAAGCTGGCAGCATTCGTAGATCTGATGAGAGAATTGCCTTGCATTCTTTTTGGTTTTTTAAACTGATGTGAGCACGAAGTGTGGAGGGTCTCACACTGACCATGGACCTGCAGCAAAGAACAGCTGGTGGTAAGAGTTTGACTGCTGGCCTGCAGCAATAGACAGCATGGCTCACCCAGTATCTCCTTTGCCTCCAGCACTGGTTCCCCTTTGGCATCCAGGGCTCAAGGCCACAGAAATAGAGACCTGCAGCTGCTTGTGGTGCATTTCCCTTTAGGTTGGAGGCTCTGGCATCGCTCAAAGCATTCTCAGGCCTGGGTCAGTTTCAGAAACAAGAAAACTGCCTCCTGAAATACAAACCTCTAAATACCTTTGCTGATTGGACTGCATTTCTCAGATATTAAAATGTAATGCTGGAAGGCAGCGGAGGTCCAAATCTATCAATTTAATACGCAATAAAATACTTACCTCAAGTTGATTTCTTTAGATATCCCACCAGTCACTTTCCTGGGGATCTTATCATGCTCACCCCCTCTCCATTCTTCAGTGCCTGGGAAGGAGGGAGGGAGGGAGGGAGGGAGGGAGGGAAGAGACAGCTTTTTACACAGAGCCGACACACTTTGCAACCCCACTGTGGAAGCTGCTAAAGGCCACGTCCCCATGCAAGCCGTTTGGTGCTGTTTGGGTGCCAATTGGGCTCACATGGGACTGGGTGTGGGATCGAATCTCAGGCATCCGCACGCCATTCGCCCTAATGTGGGCTGGGGTGGGCTGGGGCAAATTCAGCCGTCCGCAAGCAAACCACGCCAAGATTGTGATTTTGCTCCCTTTACCAGGAAAGCTGCTTGCTTGCCTCGAAAGGGGAGTATGAGCAAGGGAGTAAGGGGGTGCAGAGGCTTCAGTTTTCTCTCTTTTCCGGGGAGGCACCCTTATTGCCCCCCTGGAAAAGAGATACATCTCACACCTCTTCACCCCATCTTTCTGATCTGCTGACAGAAAGAGGCTTGGCTTTACTGCTGGAATGAAGGATCTCTTCGACAGTAAAGCCAAACTTCTTTCTGTCAGCAGGTCGGAAAGAGGGTGTGTGGAGGCTTCAGATTTCTCTCTTTCCAGGGAGGCAACCCCTGCTCACGATCTCGGCTGAAAGGCCAGAGGCTTGGCTTTAAATCTCAAACCTCTTTCCTGTCAGCTGAGATCATGAAGTCTGCCACCAACCTCATGCGCCGTCTCGGCTCTCTCGGCTCATCCTGGGACCCCAAACCGTGCTGAGACTTGTTTTTTCAGGTACCAAATTTGGTCCTAGTCTGGCAAGGTTTGGAGCGATTTGGTCCACTTTCAGCAGACAAAATCTAAAACACATGGTGTTGCCCCTTGCCAAGACCGCGTTTGGTACTGGACCCAACACTCTGATCGCTGCTAGTGAGACCCAAGGCCTCTTAGTGAAATCAGGCACTTTCACTTACTTCCATTCCTGCTTCCTGTGTCTGAACATGTTACATAGGTTTGCTACTTCCGGCTCCGTTCATTTTTCACCTCCTGCCCCTCCCCTTTCAGAAGAGGGGAAGAGGGGACGACAGCAGAGGAAATTCAAGGAGTTTGTTATACTAGGTAGTGACGTTTGGGCTAGTATGTTGTTTCCAGTTTCTGGCTATGAGGAATGCTAGGAACTTCGATGGGTCTCCAAAAAACAAAAACCACAGAAACCAAATGTGGACTGAAGGGGACAAAAGTAGCCAAAATCTTCTCTGATGGCGCATCCCCATGCACATTTGGTCCGGTATTAAAGCCGGGTTCAGCAAGGCCATCCCCATGCATTTTAGATTTGGCCCAATTTCCGTGGACCAAATCGCCCAAATCCGTGCCAAACCAGGACAAAATTTGGTACCCAGAAAATCAAGTTTGGGCATGGTTTGGGCAATTTGGTCCGAGCTGAGCCTACGCATGGGAACAGTCCCAGACTTAACGATCTCGGCTGACAGGAAAGAAGATTGAGTTTTAAAGCCAAGCCTCTTTCCTGTCAGCTGAGATCGTGAACAGGGGGTGCAGAGGCTTGAGTGTTTTCCCTTTTCCAGGGAGGCAAAAAGGTTGCACCCCTGGAAAAGGGAGAAATCTCAAGCCCCTGCACCCCCTGTTCCCATTTCAGTGGACAGGAAAGATGCTTCAGTTCACCTCAGGAATAAAACTTTACTCCTGAAGTGAACTGAAACCTCTTTCCTGCCGAGATTGTGATCAGCGGGGACAGGGGCTTAAGTGTTCTCCCTGGTTGTCCCCTGGAAAAAAGACCTCTGCACACCCTCATCCCGCTGTGGCTGATGGGAACGATGCTTCATTTCACTTTGGGAGTAAAGCAGCTTTCTTCGGAAAAGGAATAAAATGATGATCCTGGCGCAGTTTACATGGGGACAGCTGAATCCGCCCACTACCCGCCCCCAGCCCATGTTACCAGGAATGGTATTTGGAAGCCTGAGATTTGATCTCAGTCCCACACCCAGTCCCATGCAAGCCGAATCGGTGCCAAACGGCTTGCATGGGGACACGGCCTGAGGTCGGCTCTTGTCCGAAGTGAACCAAGTGGACTGTGGTCCACCAGGTGGAAAGAAGTGTCAGGCTAGATCCGTCCGTAGAAGAGCATTACTGCTCAAGCAAGTGTTTGCCAAGTTGATCGAGTCTGGTCTAGTGATTAGAGAGCAGGACGCTTATCTGGGAATACTGGGTTTGATTCCGCCCTCCCCTATGAAGCCAGCTGGGTGACCTTGGGCTAGTCACATATCTCTTCTGAACTCTCACAGCCCCACCAACCTCACAGGATGTCTGTTGCGGGGAGGAGAATAGTCAAGCTTTGTCAACCCTGGGTCTGACGCTGCTCTTGGGTCCTCCGACAGGGTGGCAATATGGCTTCTGCAGAGAGATTAGCCGTGTTGGGAAGCCACAGAGAGTGTGCTTTTCTTCCTTGGTTGCACAGGCGCCTGGTGTGGCCCGGGAGTGAGTGAGAGGTGCCAGGCCCTCCCCCGTCTGCTGTGGGGGAGCAATTTGCGTTTTCCCTCAGTCTTTAAACTGAGGGTTGCTGGAGACCTGCCCAGCCTTCATTCCTGAGCACAACGGTCAATTGTGAGGAGCTCTGGGTTTCCCCCTTCCTTTTCCAGTCTAACTAATCAGAAGTATTTATTCTATTTGTCTCCCAGCCTCCACCCAAGGGTCCCAGGGCAATCAGAATACAAGCCGTAGAACAGATTTAAAATTTAGCCCCCTCCCTCCCTCCCAAGTGGGGCACATTCAGAGGAAGTAGGAATTGCGAGAGGAAGAGGTACATTTTGATTAGGCACCCCAAACTGTATAACTTTGGTGCTTGTTGTTCCTCCACTGGGTGTCTGTGCCAAAACCCGGGGTCCCCACACAAAAGGCCCTGTTTGCCAGTGGATCTTTGAGGAAAAGGGCCAACTGGCAAATGCTGAAGATTCGTAGAGAATCCCCTCTGTAGCCCTTCCGGCCCCATGGCTGGCACAGGGAGCGTGGAAGTATTCGGCAAAGATGAATTTATCTGTCAGGGAGGGAGGGATTATCCATTCCCATATCTAATAAAGCCTCTTGCTGTTTGTATCCTATGAGCCAGATGATGACATCTAGGAGGCCCCAGGGGAGGTCCAAGAAGGGGAGAGGAGAAATGGCAGATGAGGAGAGGTCGTCATCGTCATCATCATCGTTGTCATCATCATCATCATCATCATCATCATTATCGTCCTCCTCCCTTCCCTCCTCTTCATGGCGCATGGAAGTGGCAAATTATTCCCTGCCAGAGACTGACGACAACTTTACAGGGGAAAACAGGGCCACACTCGGACTCATCCATAGTCTTCTCCAAAGGGCTTTCTCAGCCTCCACATTTGAGACCTTATCGTGCGGCCAGGCAAATAGCCAACAATGGGCAGATTGTGAACAACTTTAGGGGGAAAAAAAGCAACACTTGGACTGATCCACAGTGTTCTCCACAACGCCTTTCTCAGCCTTTACATTTCGGGCCTTCTAATCCATCTCAGAGGTCGAGGAAAAAAAGGGCAATACATGGAGTCATTCTCGCTCTTCTCAAGAAGGGCTTTATCAGCCTTCACCTTTGGGCCCTTTATCCCGTGGCCAGGTAAATAACCAACGATGGGCAGCATGATGGCACGTGGAGGTGGCAAATACTTCTTTCCCAGAGATTTATGACAACATTAGAGGAAAAAAAGCACATCACTTGGACTGATCATTGGTCTTCGCAAAACGGGCTCCTCAGCCTTCAGATTTGGCGCCTTGTTATTGTGGCCAAGCAAATAACCAACTATGGGCAACATGGTGGCGAATACAGGGGGTGATTTAATCCCTCTCAGAGGTCGATGACAACATTAGAAAAACATGGCCAATACTTGGACACATCTTCAGTCCTAACAAAAAGGTTTTTTTCAGCCTTCGTATTTGGGACTTATAAAGGCCAGGCAAATAGCCAATGATGGGCAGCATTATGGCACATGGAGGTGGCAAATTATTCCATGCCACAGACTGATGACAATTTTACAGAGAAAAAAGGCAACACTTGGACTCATCCTTAGTCTTCGGAAAAAGGGCTTTCTTGGCCTCCGCATTTGAGACCTTCTTATTGTGGTCCAGCAAATAGCCAACGATGGGCAGCAGTGTGGCACATGGAGATGGCAAATTATTCCCTGTCATAAATCGATGAAACCTTTAGCTGGAAAAAAAGGGCAACACTTGGACTCATCCTTGGTCTTCACAAAATGGGCTTCATCAGCCTTCACATCTGGGGCCTTGTTATGGTGGCCCGGCAAATAGCCAGTGATGGGCAGAATGGTGGTGCATCGAAATGGCAAATACCTCTGCGGTGGAAAGTAGTGACAGGCTTAGAAACAAGAAGGGCAACGGTTGGACTTATCCTCAGTCTTTTTAAAAGAGCCTTTATCCACTTGCATGGTTGGGGAGTTAATAATTTGCCCTGGTTCATGTAGAAAAATCAGTACAATTCATCTATGTCAGAAGTTGATGAGAAGCTTAGGAAAAGCACAGCAGACATGGGATTTTTTCTTTCACACTTATAGACTTTTTAATGAAAATTCAACCAAAGATTATTCCTGAGAACTCTGTGGGTGGCCCAAATAAAAAATATGTTACTCTGAAATGAAAGGAAACCTCTTTTCTTCTTTGGAGAAAGTACCATCAAACAGACCCTCATAGACTGATCATAGGAAGAGGGAGAGATCCTGGACTATTGGAGTCCAAGCTATGTGTTAAAATGGAAAAGTACCCTCTGGATGAAGTCACCAAGGAGAAATGACCCTAAGGAAAATCTAATGGACAGAATTCCATAAGCTGGAAGAGCAAAATGATCTCCGAATTCAGGAGAGAGCTGAAGCTTCAGGAGTCACCCTTGTTAAACTCAGAAAATCTAGCGGACCAAGCATCCCAGCCAGATATGAGCTTGAGACGCGTCATTTAGAAGACCACTCTAAGGAGCCATCTTGAAAAAGCAGGCTTTGCCAAAGAGACGCTGAGGCTCTCTAGAGGGAGAAAGCTTCTGAAAAACTTTGAAGAGATCATCTCTAAAGAAGTGACAGGATGGAAAGGAGGGATATCAGAGGAACTTCGGTGAAGAAGCAGGACAGGCAGCAACAGAAATCCGGTTCAGATTCCTAGCTAGGACCACCAAAGCCAGATGGACCCCAAGAAACTTTGAGCTCTGTCCCACACAGAATGTTTGTGGCATGGGGTACAGTTTGGAATTTTCCTGTGTGGGCACACCCATACCTGTACCCCTGACTGGAATTGCCTTTGGTGGTTGGTACCGAGGTGCTGTTTGAGCACCGAGTGTGTCCTGGTTAGATATGGGTCATGGTCACCCCTTGCTGAGAACTGGTGCCGCTTGCAGACGCACAACAGCACTGGCAGAGCTGGCCCAATTCCAGCCTGGACAGCCATCAGGTAGGTGCTGCACGTCTGCGTCCCCCAGCCATGGGAGTGGGTGGGGAGTGCCCAGGGGAGGTGCTGCCAGCTGTAGGGGACCCTACAACATGAGGAACCCGGGGAAGTGCCCTGTCAGGTCTGCCCACCACTGGGTCTTAGTGACCCAATGGCAGGCAGGCCTGGTGGGGGGGGAACGTCCCGCCCCCATCCCGCCCTCTTCAGGCTGGGACACTCGTGGATGCTTAACCCATTCACACATAGGCATGCAGGAACATGTGTAGACACGTTCATTACCTTCCTCCGTGTGAATGGTCAAGCATCCCAGGGTGTCCTAGTTTGGCTGTAGTGCAAAAAGGCCTCTGGTCACTCTGAGCAAGAGGTACAGATCCCGAATGACCGGTGTTGATCAAGGAAGCAGGTAATGCACCAGGAAAAGGCCCAGAGTCCATAGAACCAGAAGGAAGGCGGGAGAGACTTAACAGCCACCCCTGGCCTTGGGTGGGGGAGTCTGCAGGTCCTCCTTGCCAGGTATCTTGGGACAGGGGACCTCCCATGAGCCACCCTGTCACGTATGGTGGGATGAATCAAACGTTGCATGAAATCCTGTCCAATGCTTTCCACCTCTCTCTCCGACCAATGGGGGAGGCTCCTAATGTGAAACCGCCTGGGTAGCGTCTCCCAGTCAAGATGGCACTCACAAATACGCTCATGCCGTTCCCCCCTTTTCTCCTTAGACACAGTTGACGGTGGTCCTCCTGCTGAGCAGGACGAAGAGGCAAGAGATTTCACCGCCCCTGGAAAAGCAGCTTCTCCTTCCGTGGGAAGAGGAAAGGAGGTCTCATCCGAAGAAGCGTCGGTGGGGTGAGAGTCCAGCATGAGATGCCCCTAACGCTGCCAGCATGTGCAAATTTCTCCTCCTTGGCTACCCAGTCCTACCGCTGACATCCAGTCAGTTTGCAGTTGGGAAAAACGACCCCTTATTCTTCCCTTATTAGTAGTATCTTCCATTTAATTCTGACACAAAACTCCTAGGGAGGTGAAGAAGGGAATGAAAAGAGGAAGCAAGAGAAGACTAAGAGGACAAAAATCAATTATTCCCTGTTTCTGAAGATATGACTCCGACATTGGGCTTCAAAGGTGTTTTTGTTGTTTTGTTTACTCTTCTTCCACATGCAATTCTTTCGAACTGTTTTATTGTTGGGCTTTTGACCTATCCATTGGGCTTATTTCAAGGTCGGATTCCATCATCCTGGTGTCTGCTTTTCCCATCGTTTAAGCTGTTAAGGCTTTAGAAATTGATCCTTTCTTCAGAAAAGAAATGTAGTGGAAAGAGGACGAGAAGGATGCTTGGACTGATCCTAATTATTGAGGGAGAAAAGGCTATTGCAGCCTGTACAGTGAAGGCACTTTCAGCGACCGGTAATGGAAAGGAGATGAACCAAAGATGATTCTGCTGGCCTGACGAATGGAAAACGCTGGCAAATGAAGGTGGTAAATACTTCTCTGAGAGAGAAGATGATGAGAAGATTGGGAGTGAAAATGGCAACAGCTGGATCCATCCTAAATATGTTTTGACAAGGCTTTCCCATGGTGGCGCATTAATGTGGCAAATGTTCCTCTGGCAGAATTTTATGACAAGCTTACAAAACAGTGGGGCAACATTTGGACTGATTGTCTGTTTTAAAAAAGACTATCTCAGCCTGTACAACCGAGGTGTGAATACTTTGGACTGGCAAATTTAGAAGGATGGTCAGCATGGTGGCACACTAAGTAAACCAATACATCATTGGCAGAGCATGATGACATGCTTTGAAAACAGAAGGGAAAGGCTTTCACTGATCCTCAGTCTTTAAAAAATCTTTCTCATCCTGCAGCTCTCAGGACTTTTTATCCTGTCCTGCAAATGGTCACGGATAGGCACCATGGTGGCACGTTAAGATGGCAAATCCTTCTGTGGCAGAATTCTGTGACAAGCTTATGAAAGAATTGGGCATGATTGGACTGATTGTCAGTCTTATTTTTTTACAAAAGGGTCTTTCCCAGCATTGTAAATAATCATGGCCTGGCAACTGGAGAGCATCACTGTGGCACATTAAGGTGGCAAATCCTCCTCTGGCAGAACGTGATGATAAGCTTACAAAGAAGATTCACAACTCTTGGACTTATTCTGTCCTTTTAAAAGAAAGACTTTCTCGGCCTGCAGAAGTCAAGCATGAATATTGTGGCCTGGCAAAGGAAGAAGAATGGGTAGCAGCAAGGTGGCAGATACTTCCCTTACAGAGTGATATGGCAAGCTTTGAAAAGCAATGGGCAACACTCTAACTGATCCTCAGTCTTTAAATTAAAAAAAAAGAAAGACTTTCTCAGCCTGCGTAATTGAGACCTTCTTGTCGTGGCCCGTCAAATGGAGAAAGATGGGCAGCCTGATGGGGCATTAAGGTGGCAAATCCTCCTTGAGCAGAAGGTGATGACAAGTTTACAAAACAGATGGGCAACACTCCAACTGAAATGGGGTCCTTAAAAAAATCAACTTTCTCAGCCTACACAATTGAGGCTTCGGTGCTATGGACTGGCAAATTTAGAAGAATGGGCAGCATGATGGCACACTAAGGTAGCAAATATGTCATTGGCAGAGCATGATGACAAGCTTTGAAAACAGAAGAGCTACATTTGGACTGATCCTCACAGTTTTTTAAAAAGGCCTTCATATCATGTCCAACATGGGCACCATGGTGGCACATTACGGTGGCCAATCCTCCTCTGTCAGAATTCTGTGACAAAGGTATGAAAGAATGCGGCATGATTTGGACTGATTGTCAGTCTCCTTTTTAACAAAAGCCTTTCCCAGCCTTGACATTTGAAGCCTGATTATTGTGGCCAGGCAACTGGAGAAGGATGGGCAGCATGGTGGCGCATTAAGGTGGGAAATATTCCTCTGCAGAACGTGATGAGAAGCTTATAGAAAAGACGGGCAACACTTGGACTGACGATCAGTCCTTTATAAAAGGAATATGTCAGCCTGCGGAGGTCTGGCCATTAGAACTTGACCCATCCATTGGAAATATCATCCTGGTGTCCGTTTAAGGTTTCAAAAACTGATCCTTTCTAAAATAAAAAGAAATGTAGTGGAAAGAAGACCCGAAGGATGCTTGGATTGAGGGAGGAAAGGCTATTGCAGCCTGTACAGCAAAGGCAATTCGAGTGACTGGGGATGAACAGGAGACGAACGAAAGATTATTCTGCTGGCCTGATGAATGGACAAAGGTGGCAAATAGTTCTCTGAGAAGATGAGGAGAAGATTGGAAAGAAAAAGGCAACAGTTGAACTGATCCTAAATATGTTTTGACAAGGATTCTGAGTGTGGCATAACTCGGGACTTCTTAGGGTGTCCTGGCAAAGGGTCAAAGATGGGCACCATGGTGGTGCATTAATGTGGCAAATGATCCCCTGGCATAATTTTATGACAAGCTTACAAAAGAGAGGGCACATTTGGAATGATTGTCAGTCTTTTATTTTAAAAGGCTTTTTTATCCTATACCACACAGGCCTTCTTATCGTCGCCTGGCAAATGGTGATATATGGGCAGCATGGTGGCACGTTCGGGTGGCAAATCCTCCTCTGGAAGAACGTAATGGCAAGCTTACGAAACAGATGAGCAAAAAAAAATCTTTCCCAGCCTGCACAACTGAGACCTTCTTTTTGAGGCCCATCAAATGAAGAAAGATGGGCAGCATGGTGGCAGGTTTAGGTGGCAAATCCTTCTCTGGCAAAATTCTATGAGAAGCTTACAAAAAGGTGGCGCATTAAGGTCACAGGTACTTCTCCGGCAGAAAGTCATAAGTAGTTTAGAGATGAGGAGTCCAAGAATTGGATGCTAAATGTTTTTTAAAGTGTTATTCTTAGGCTGCAATATAGAGGCCCTCTTCTCTTGCCCTGCCAATTGGACACATGTGGGCCTCTTTAGGCCTTTCTGCACTACATCATTCCTGTAAACGTGTTCCTGCGTGCCTGTGTGCGAATGCTGAAAGCATGTCCGGCCTGGGGCGGGGATATGGCCAGGGAGGCTGCCGTCGATTCTGTGGAGCACCCAAGGGACGGGTAGCACCGTCAGGACGCTTGCCCCACTTACCCCGCTTCGTGCTGCCTCTATGGGCCCCGATCGGGCCGTGCAGCTGGCATGAAGGTGCCCGGGAATCCGGGGCAAGCTCCTTACGGGGCAGGACTCCTTCGGAGATCAGAGCGTGTGGCTCCGGTCTCTGAAAGCTTCGCCCTGACCCCGATCGAGCCCATCTGCGGGGAGTAGGCACCTGGATCTAGGAGCCTACACCACGCAGATCACTCCCCACCCCCCACACGCACCCCCACCGCCCGGCTGCACCCACCTACGCCCACCCACTCCCCACACCCATCCACCCCCCGCACCCACCCCTGACCGCAATCGCACCTATCTTCGGGGTGTAGGCACCCCCCAAGATGATTTCCCCCCCCAGGGCCTGGGGACGAAGCACGCGCACGGTGCAGGTCCTAACTGCTCGGTGCCCGGGCTCGTACTGAGCCCCGGATGCCAGGAACGCGCTCCTCGGCCCCCTATTGGACGAGCCCTTCACATAACTGTTCGTCCAATATGGCTCGCGGCACGTGCACGTGGAGTGCGCTCCTACCGTCCCTCGCTCATTGGAAGCCCGGGAAGGTAAGTTCCCTGTGCACGTGCAACGTCAGGAAGTCCAGGGTGGGGTGGGGGCGATTGGGTGGGGTGGGGTGGGGGTGGCGGGGGACACCTACCCTCCCCCTCCCCCTCCTCTTCCAGATCCCCACATCAGAAACTTTTAGTCCTGGTTCCAAAGTGCAACCTGGACTAAAAGTTTCCTTCTCCCTGACAGATCGCAGGCTTGGAGGGGAGGGGGATGCCCCCCCTGCTCCAGGTGGGCACCCCTGGTGCCCACCAGGAGCAGGAGCAACGGAGCCCCCACGCCCCTCCCCCCACGCTATCTGGCCTGGAGAAGCCTTTACTCCAGTTCCAAAGTGGAACCAGGAGCAAAGGGATGCCTTTTCGCGCCCAGATCGGGGGCTGGGAGTGGAGGGACCACCCCCACCCCCGCCGCTTCAGGTCGGCACCCCGAGTGCCCACCAGGAGCAGGAGGGATGGAGCCCCCGCGGCCCTCCACCCGCGCAATCTGGCCTGGAGAAGGCTTTATTGTGGTTCCAAAGTGGAACTAGGAGCAAACGGCCTCCTTCTTGCACCCAGATCGGGGGCTGGGAGGGGAGGGGGATGCCTCCCCTGCTCCAGGTTGCCACCCCCAGTGCCCACCAGGAGCAGGAGGTATGGAGCCCCCATGCCCCTCCCCCCAAGCGATCCGGCCACGGAACGCTTTAATCCACTTGCAAAGTGGAAGTGAGACTAAAGCGGCTCCTTCTGCCACCCAGATGTGCCAGGGGAAGGGCAGATGTTGCAGTCCTCTGCCTTTTCCACAGAGGCACAATAGTGGTCCCCCTGGAATAGGGCGGACAGGGCAGCTTGCTCCGGGGCCGGGGGGTGGGGGGGGAGAGGAGCAGATGATTTGTCAGTGTCTTCGGATTGCCCCGAGGTGGCTGAGGAGAGGGTGCTGGGAAGAAGGGGTCCCTTTGCACTTTGGAACCGGAGTTAAGCATTCTCCAGGCCAGATCGAGCGGGGGGAGGGGCATAGGGTCTCCGTCCCTCCTGCTCGTGGTGGGCACCGGGGGTGCCCACCTTGAGCAGGGGGGAGGGCGCCCCCCTCCCCTCCAAGCCTGCAATCTGTCAGGGATAAGGAAACTTTTAGTCCCGGTTGCACTTTGGAACCAGGACTAAAAGTTTCTGATGCTGGGATCTGGTGGGGGAGGGGGAGGGGGGGAGGGGGGAGGGGGGGAGGGGGGAAGGGGTCCACTGTCACCGCCACCCCCCATCCAATTGCCCCTGCCCCCGTCCCGACCCCGGCCTTCCCGACGGTGCGTGAGCGCAGGGGACGTAGCTTCACGGGATTCCAATGAGCGAGGGAGGGTGGGAGCGCGCTCCACATGCGCGCGCCACGGGCCAGATTGGACGAGCAGTTCACGTGAAGTGCTCGTCCAATAGGGGGACGAGGCCCGCGCATGTGGACTGCATTCCCGGCATCCTGGGCTCAGTACAAGCCCGGGCACCATGCAGGTAGGACCTGTGTCGTGAGCGTGCGTGCGTCGTTCCTGGGCCCTGGGGGGGGGGGGGGAAGAATCATCTTGGGGGGTTAGGTGCCTACATTGAGGCACCTACACCCCGAAGATGGGTGCGATCGCTGTCGGGGTGGGTGCGGGGAGTAGATGGGTGTGGCGAGTGAGTGGGCGTCGGTGGGTGTGGGTGGTGGTGGGGGTGCCGGGGGTGGGGGGTGCGCCTACACCCCGCAGATGGGCGCAATTGGGGTCGGGGCGAAGCCTTGTTAGAGGAAATCCATGCGAAGCTTTCAGAGACCAGAGTCACACGCTTTGATCTCAAAGGGGCTCCTGCCCCATAAGGAGCTTGCCCCGGATGCCCGGGCACCTTCGTGCCAGCTGTACAGCTCAATCAGGGCCCATAGAGGAAGCACGAAGCGGGGTAAGTGGGGCAAGCGGCCTGACGGTGCTACCCGCCCCTTGGGTGCTCCACCGAATCGGAGGCAGCCTCGCCGGCCGTACAGCCGCCCCTGGCCGGCCATTCCCGGCTAAGCAACGTCGGGACGCTTTCAGCATTCGCACACAGGCACGCAGGAAGCCAAGAGAAGAAGGCCTCAATATTGCAGCCTAAGAATAACATTTTAAAAAACATTTAGCATCCAATTCTTGGACTACTCATCTCTAAACTACTTATGACTTTCTGCCGGAGAAGTACGTGTGACCTTAATGCGCCAACATGCCACCCATATTCATCCACACGACCGGCCACGGGAATAAGGCCCCAGATATAGAAACTAGACAAGCTTTTCAAAGAAGGATTATAATCAGCACAAGTGTTGCCTTTCTTTTTTGTAAGGATTCCATCATCTTCTGCCAGAGTCAGGGAGCCACAAGGATCGGTTTCATATCACCCCTTTCCGGGGAGGGAGGAGGCTGATCTCAGGCTGGCTGGGGGTGAGGGGCTGAGGACCCTTTCTTAGACAGAACCCACATGGGTTCCCTCTAAGAAGGCTTCACCCTGACCATGATCGCGCCCATCTGCGGGGTGTAGGCGCCTGGATCTAGACACCTACACCACGCAGATCATCACCCACCCCCCGCACGTACCCCCGCTGCCCGGCCGCACCCATGCCCACCCACTCCCCACACCCATCCACCCCCCGCACCCACCCCCGACGGCGATCGCACCTATCTTCGGGGTGTAGGCTCCTCAATCTAGGCGCCTACCCCCCAAAGATGATTCTTCCCGCCCCCAGGGCCTGGGGACGACACACACGCGCGATGCAGGTCCTACCTGCATGGTGCCCGGGCTCGTACTGAGCCCAGGATGCCGGGAATGCGCTCCACATGCACGCGCCTTGGCCTCCTATTGGACGAGCACTTCACGTGAACTACTCTTCCAATCCGGCCCACGGTGCGGGCACGTGGAGCGCACTCCCACCCTCCCTCGCTAATTGGAAGCCCAGGAAGGTAGGTCCCCTGCGCGCACGCACCGTCGGGAAGCCCGGGGTGGGGGTGCGGGCGATCGGGTGGAGGGGTGGCGGTGGCAGCGGACCTCTTCCCTCCCCCTCCCCCTCCCCCTCCTCTGGCAGATCCCCACATCAGAAACTTTTAGTCCCGGTTCCAAAGTGCAACCGGGACTAAAAGTTTCCTTCTCCCTGACAGATTGCAGGCTTGGAGGGGAGGGGGGCGCCCTCCCCCCTGCTCAAGGTGGGCACCCCCGGTGCCCACCAGGAGCAGGAGTGACAGAGCCCCCCTGCCCCTCCCCCCACGCGATCTGGCCTGGAGAAAGCTTTACTCCGGTTCCAAAGTGCAAAGGGACTCCTTCTTCCCAGCACCCTCTTCTCAGCCACCTCGGGGCAATCCAGAGACAATGACAAATCATCTGCTCCTCTCTCCCTCCCCCCCCCCCGGCCCCATAGCAAGCCAGGGTGGGGCAGGGGGTGCCCTGTCCTCCCTATTCCAGGGGGACCACTTTTGTGCCTCTGTGGAAAAGGCAGAGGAATGCAACATCTGCCCTTCCCCTGGCACATCTGGGCGGCAGAAGGAGACGGTTTAGTCTCACTTCCACTTTGCAAGTGGATTAAAGCGTTCCATGGCTGGATCGCACGGGGGGAGGGGCATGGGGGCTCCGTTCCTCCTGCTCCTGCTGGGCCCTGGGGGTGCCAACCTGTAGCAGGGGGGGCATCCCCCTCCCCTCCAAGCCTGCGATCTGTCAGGGTGAAGGAAACTTTTAGTCCCAGTTGCACTTTGGAACCGGGATTAAAAGTTTCTGATGTTGGGATCTGGTGGAGGAAGATTGGGGGGGGGAGGAGCGTAGGGGTCCGCCACCACCACCACCCCACCCCACCCCACTCGATCGCCCTCACCCCCACCCCCACCCGGAATTCCCGACATTGCGTGCGCACAGGGGACCAACCTTCCCGGGCTTCCAATGACCGAGAGACGGTGGGAGCGCGCTCCATGTGCATGCGCCCCTGGCCGGATTGGACGAGCAGTTCACGTGAAGGGCTCGTCCAATAGGGGGCCGAGAAGCGTGTTGAGCGCGTTCCCGGCATCCTCGGCTCAGTACGATCCCTGGGCACCAAGCAGGTAGGACCTGCGTCGCGCACCGTGCTTCGTCCCCGGGCCTGGGGGGGGGGGAGAATCATCTTTGGGGGTTAGGTGCCTATATTGAACCGCCTACACGCCGAAGATGGGTGCGATCGCGGTCGGGGGTGGGTGCAGGTGCAATGGGTAGATGGGTGCTGGGAGTGGGTGGGCGTGGGTTGGTACGGGTGGGGGGGGTGCGTGCGGGGTGTGGGGGGGGTGATCTGCGTGGGGTATGCGCCTAGATCCAGGCACCTACGCCACACAGATCGGCACGATCGGGGTCGGGGCGAAGCCTTCTTAGAGGGAACCTATGTGGGTTCTGTCTAAGAAGGGGTCCCTCAGCCCCTTGCCCCCAGCCAGCCCCAGTTTGGCCTCCTCCCACCCTGGAAAGGGGTGATAGGAATCCGATCCTTGTGGCTACCCTACTCTGGCTGCTGCAATGCAGCTGCCGTGGCGGGGAAGAGTCACGTCCCCGCGTGTGAGGCCGCTGGCAACCTTGCCCCGCCGGCGATCGAGCTGGGACGCAAACCTGGCTGCAGCAATGCGTATGCCGCATTCCGGGCTGTCTTCCGCGCGTTCCAAAAGCCCGTGTGCGAAAAGGCCTTTTGATTTGGAGAAGAATTCCGTGAGCGAAGGTGACGAGCAGCTTTGGCACCTCACAGAGGACTAGTGTGTTTTCCATTCCCAAGGACTGAAATGGTTAATGCAAAGGCAACGGGGGATTATTACTAAGAACCCCCATGGGTTGCCAAAGGAACAAATAGGTTCATCCCAAATCAAAGAAAACATTTTCTTTTTTAAGGAAAGGATCATGCAGCAAACACTCTTAGACTTTCATGATGGAATAGGAGCAAATAAAGTGCTACATCCAACCCCATGATGAAGACGGTATAAAATTCAGGGGGAAGAAGACCAGTTCATCCCAGAAGTCTGGGCGAATCCAAAGATAATTCATATCCTGTGACTTACAGGAGTTGGGAAGTTGAAGAAATCCTTGACTATTGCTAAAGTTGAAAAGAAAACCATATAGAAAAGGACAAAGGATGAAAGATCCTAAGCAAAAGCCAAAGGACAGAATTCCGTAAACTGGAGGAGCAAACGGGTCTCTGCATTTGGGAGAGAACTTGAACGCTCAGGGGACGACTCTCATTAAACTCAGAAAACCTAGTGGACCAAGTCTCCCTCCAAGATATGATCTGGAGAACGTCCCGTCCGAAGACCACTCTGAAAACCATTTTGACCGCGTAGGCTATCCCAGAGAGACCTCGAGGCTCCCTTCAGAGAAGTGACTCTATTCCAAGAACCAAAGGAAGAGATAGCATGTAAGCACTGAGGCTGAAGCAGGATGGACGGCCACAGAAAGCTGACTTCCAGCATCAAAGAAGGTGAGTCCAGATTCCTAGCAGGTACCCAAAAGCCAGCGTGGCTCCAGGAGACGTCCAGCTCCATCCCAATCAGACTCCTTGTGGGGTGGGCTGTAGACCATTTTTTGCCCTTTTCTGGCTTTCTGTGGGTCCGCCAGGGATGTGCACGAATAATGCATGTTTTTTGGAATTCGGACGAATGTGTCCATATTCCAAGATTTAGGAACGGATCGAATAGGGCCCTATTCTTTGGGCCCTATCCATCCACGAATTGGATAATCCAGTATCCGTAGAAGCCTTGGTACATGCTTCTAAGGATACTGAATTCCCTGGGGCCTCCCTCCCCCAAACATCCCCCCTGCAGCCTCCCCGGAGCCCCCTTACCTGCTCTGGTGGTGTACTGGGCCTCTTCCCAGGCCGTCTGGAATGGCAAACAGGCTTTCCGAAACCTAAACACAGGCCTTAACTGATAGGCCTTAAGGGATAGGCCTGTATTTTGGTTTCAGAAAGCTTGTTTGCCATTCCTGAAGGCCCCAAAACAGGCCCTGGCTGCCACTGGAGTGCTTCTTCCTGCCTCCCCATTGCTCACCTACCTGGGGGGGGGGGACGACTTTCCGGTGGCTGCCCGGTTGCAGGATGGCGCAGCAGCATGGTGGGTGTTGGTGGCGTGGTGTGGCTTGGCGTGGCGTGGCAGTGCAGAGGTAAGGCAAGTGAGGAAAGAGTGGGAATGAAGGGATGGATGGAAGTTTTATTCATTCTGCGCACGGATATTCGGGGGGGGGGGTAATATTCAGCCAGAGCTGAATCTTTCCCCATTCTGTTCACCACAAAGTAAATATGGAAACTGGCTTCGTGCCCATCCCTAAAGTCTCCCTTTGTGGTTGGGCTTTTTCAACCAGTGACGCCAATGGCCTTTGGTGGTTGGTAGAGATGCTGTTTAGATAGGCTTACTATGTGGGCTTTTGGGGGTGATTCATTACATTGCTCTCTCTTTAGACCTACAGCATGGAAATCTCCGGCATCCACATGGTGGGGCCAAGAAAGGGTGTGGAATCAGCAACAAGTGAAGGCGATCTGGTGGCCCTGGGACAAGCAGCTTTTCCTCTGGAGAAAGGAGAGGCCATTTTGTGAAGGAGCAGAGCCAGTTCCAAGGAGATAAACGAACAAGGAAGAGCAAAAAATTGAAATGGACAGCAAGAAACTGGCCAGCTGGGATAAAATAATGCCAATGCCAGCCAGACTGTGATACTGAAAAACACTGTATCTGTGTCAGAACTGGCCTTGCCCAAAATAACACCACAAATAACACTGGCAGATGTATCAATGGCTACTAGAATGAATACCTAGGTGCATCTTCAGGCTGGGTGGGGGTGCTGGGGTGCTTCTAAGGCCATTTGCTGGGATTCTAGAGCAGGAATAGGTTCGCCCTTGTCTCTGCTTGAGATGCCCATGAGCATTTGGTGGGCCATTGTGTGCGACAGGGTGGTGGACTAGATGGGTTGTGGCCTGATCCAGCAGAGCTTCTCTTATGTTCTTATGTTCTAATTGTTTGTGGTGTGCATTAAAGCCATTTTAAGATAATGCATTTCACTGACTTTTCATTTATTCTTTGAAACATGGAACCTCTGGTGTGAACATCCTTTTCCTTCCAAAGGGGAGTTTTCACCCCACAGCCAACGCCCTGCCTCCATTTTGTAGCACCTGCCTTGAGATTCATCCGTCTGGAGAGCCTCATCCTGACCCTGAATAGGCCAATCCCTTGGGGTGGGAGCGAGGCGCTAAGCGCAGGGTGGGAGCAGGAGTGTCCCAGCCGCTCTGCTTCTGGACCCAGCAGCTCTGTTGCTCTGGTTCCTCTTCTCCCACCCTGAGAGTCCCGATAGATAGGGGATGGGACAGTTGCTGCAGGATCTCCTGCAACGTTCACCAGAAGTGCCGCCCTCCATCTCTGTGCAAGGACTTTTCTGTGCAAGGAGGAATGGCTGGGGGGTGGGAGAGGAACTGGCTGCCCCTCCTGGTTTCTCTCAAGGGTCTGAGGTTCCTTTGGTTGCACAAATGAGTAACGTAGATGTTCCCCTGGTACTAAATGGGCATTCCCCGAGCTCCTCCCAGCCAGCCCCTGCTGCTTACAGAGATCTTTTTCATGCCACCAAGAACTCCCATGCTCCTGGTTGGTAGAGGAACCCTCCTGGCTGTACCAGCATCCTCAGTACCAAAAGGGGAGGGGCACCTGGGATTGGGCCTTCTCAGTGATGGCTCCCAGATTATGGACTCCTGAAGGGGAATTGGGCAACTCAGCTTCATGAGTTTTGCCTGGCCTTTGGCAAAACGAGGGAACAGCTTCTCCTCTGCACTTTTAGGCACTGCTACAGTTTAAGGACGCTCATTTTTATATTTGGCTTTTAACCTGGTACCCCATCCTGAGACCTTTGCAAACAAACAATGAAACCTGCTATATCTGGTCCATTGAATGTGTAGAGGTGATTTACTGCTCTGTTATGTTTGAGACCTGCGGTTCTTCTCCGTCCCACCTGCGCTGGCGGGGAGGCCTGCTAAGACCAAAGCCGCTCCCCATTCTGAGGCTGACCACTCCAGTTCGCCCATGAGCAGCCTGATTCTGCAGCCCATCACTCCCAGTTCAAGTTCTCCCATTTGACCTGTGGGATCTCTGAGCACATGGGCCCCTGCTGCCTATCCACAAAAGGGGAAGCCAACAGACCATTGGCAGGACAATCTCTCTTTGGTACCAAAACAAGTCCCTTGGCCTCTTTGGGTTTCATCCTCAGCTGGACACAAGTCCTTCCTTAGCCATTCTAGTTGGCCTTTGCCTCAGTCTCCCCATCGGCCTGTTTTGCAAATTCAGCTTTGGGTACCTTGCTAGAAACATCTGGCTTCTGCATGCTGGTTTCTGAGCCAAGGGTGACACCTAGTGGATTCAGATGAAAAGTGCCGGTGATCACTGGCCGGATGGATCTCTGCATACTCAGGGGCTAACAGTTCAAATAAGCTTTGCACTGCAGGGATGCAACGTTGTGCGTAAGAGAATGGCCACGTATATACCCGTTGGTTATTGCTAATTAAAATACACAAAATTGTTCAATGAATGCAATAAAAGAGCATTATCATTCTTTTTGAATCCTTCTGCACCATCATCATCTCAAAGAGAAGCAGGAATGGATGAGCATTGTGAACATTTGGAAGTGATGGCATTCATTCGTCACAAAGAGACCAGGGGGCGGGAGGGAGAAGGCCCCAAATGGCTGCACACTGAAGATGTGGCTGAGGGCTGAGGAAAACATCTGGAGATTCAAGTGCAAACAGATCTAAGGCAACCAAATTCCCAGTTCCAAGAGTGTCTGGAACCAGCAGCCACTGGTTAGAAAACAGCCGCAGTTTGGCTGCCTAGACAAGATCAGACAATTCTGGGGCGACAAAGGTACGGAAGGTGTGTGTCCAGACTAAGCCAGGATGGAAACCCTTGTACCACTGAGAGTGGAGAAATGCTGCTATGGGTCGCCCTCTCCATTTGACAGAATGGGATCCACTCTGGGTGGATGAAGTAATTAGAGCACCCCCTAGAGAGCTCACCTGTGCTGCCCAGTGAAGTCCAGTCCCATCCACTTCATGAACCTCCCTAGGCCATAGCAGTCAATACCAAGTATCCAAGGGGTGTCCAGACAAAGCTGGGATGGAAACGCTTGTACCCCCAAGGTTGTACAAAGGTGGCTGTGCATCCACTTCCTAGGGGGATTAGGACGCGTGAGTCTGAGAGAGAAAGAGAGAGCCCTGGACCCTCTTCCTGTCAAGAGCCATTCCACCTGCTTCATAAATCTCCCAAAGTCAAGCCTAGTCTGCAGGGCCACAGGTTCCCCAGCCCATGTGCTCAGGCACTGAGTTCCAAACGTTCAGTACCCTGGACAGTTCCAAGAATGGGCAGCAGCAGGAGGTTAAGGCAAGAGCAAGGAATTGGACCTCTCAGAAGATCCTTCAGACCAGGGCCTGGAAAACTGCACTGCTCCCAGTATTGCTCCCACCAGCCCCCACCCGTCCAAGGGTGGTGGATGGTGGGACCTGGTCCTCTGCCATAGCTTTCTAGAGGCAGAGTGCCCCTCCGTGGTCCAGTGCCTTCCCTCTTTGGAGTGGCTGAGCATTCGAGTTGTCCAGTCATTCTGGCATCTTTCTGGCTCAGCTCAGCTGTAGGTCCCTGGCTTTTCCTGGGTTCATTTTAGCAACTCCAGTTCTGCATTTCAAGAGTTTTACTACAATTATTTGTTCAACTGTGTGACAACCTTGCACACTCAGGTGCTTTAAAAAGCAAAGTTGATCTATTGGCAACAGGAACTTTGTCCATCATTAGCAAATCTATGATTAAAAAAAAGTAAAAATATAGGAATTTAGTTGGAAATCAGAAGCCATTCAAGTGCTGCTCCAAGCTGTGGGGAGGAGGAGGAGGAGGAGGAAGCCACCAATATCCCCATGGAAGGTAGGCCAAGAAGGCCACAGAGGCTGTTTTGAAGTCAAAGGTTCTGAAATGGACCATTTGGGCCTCATGCACTGTCCAAAACACAGGAACCCGTTGGTGTGGGGTGGAATGTGGCCAAGCAAAAGGAAGTGGGTCTAGGGCCTGTGACGGTTTCAGGGGTACAGGCTGCAAACTGTTTAGCTTTCTGGCTTTGCAGGCTTCTTGCAAGCTGCAATAGCCAGCCTTGTTGCAAACAGCTTGTTGCTAACCCTGGGATTTGGGCTGCAAAAAGAGCGGGAAATCCTGTGCGGGCCCTGTTGCAGTGATTGGCTGGAGTAAGGTTTTGGAGGAAAAAGCTGTCCGGGGATCTGAGTGCTGGAGGGGCTAGGGTAGGAGTTCCCACCAATCAGGCTGGAGAGACAGCAGCCTCTGTTAGGAGTCTCCAGCAGCATTTTATTGCGGCTAGAGCCAATCAGGGTCAGGGGGATGAGTATAAAGGATCACAGCAGACAGCAGACTATGTCTACATGCTGGGACAAGAGCTGAAATCAGAAGAAGAGCTGAAATCCTGAAGGAGCTGGACCAGGAGTAGATCAGGGGTCTTTTGGCTGGAAGATCTTGGTGGAAGACTTCACTAGCAACTGACCAGACTGGATGATCGGACAAGCAAGGACAGGCCGTGCCTTGTGATCATCTAGGGCCACGTTTGGGTACACTGGCTTGGCTTGAGCTGTGGCAGAAGCAAGCCAGAAGGAGAGGAATGTGGAGAGGTTTGTCTTTTAAAAGGGGAACTATTTTCCTTTAGAGAAAGGGGTAGCCCCTAGCCTTAAGAGACTTACTGAGTTAAACCTGAGTTAATCCAACAAATACCTGAAGCTTATTATCTTCTAGTATTGCTTGTGTATAATAATAAACTTGTTTTTGTTTACTGTTGAAACGCTTGCTACCAGTGTTTTGTGTCCACACTGTAGTATTCACTTGGCCGTTGCACGAACCCAGCATCCTAACAGGGCCAAGCTACCCCTCAGAGAGGGCAGGCACTTACAGGATCGCTGGGCATCGTGGCAGGGCCCTTCTCTGTACACCAGTCAGAGTGTCACAGGTAAACTCCCATGAGCGAGTCCAGGTTTTTCTCAGAAAAGGAAACACACAACTGGTGTGAAGCTTCCACCTCTTTCTGACCACTTTGCGGGGCAACAGGGGAGCAGCCAAGGGTTCCTTTTCACCCTGGCTGCTGGCTGGATCTGCTTCATGGTAGACTCTGCAGCATCTTGCCCGTGTTCTGAGGTCTACTAACTCAATGGGCTTGTGAGGTTCTGTGACATTTACTCCATGTACACCATGCAACCATTCTGTATATGGTCTTTCACACAGAGCCTGGACCATCATTCCATGGAGATGAAGGAAGGGAGGAGGTGGAGAATGATGATGATGATGATGACCTCTCCCTTGTTTGCAATTCCTCTACACCCCATTCTTGGGCCTCTATAGGTATGCATTTTCCGCCATAATAGAGAAATGATCCCAGTTGTGGGGGAGGCAGGATGTCTCTGAAGACCATCTGCAGAGGGTTGAGAGGAGATGAAGGAGATGAGATGGGCCAGCATGTGAGACACAATGCTGGACTAGGGGAACTCTGGGCTGATCCAGCAGGGCTCCTCTTACATTCTTATCTTTTTGCAGACACGGAAGACATCTTGGGGGAGCCCTCTGGACCTGTGGAAAGTGAGTCCTTCCTCCCTTTCCTAAGCCAGACACATCTGGGGGACTTGAAAACAAGGACAAGCACAGACCCGTGAATTCGAGGACAAGGAAAGAGCCCACATTTTGTGTTTGCTTTCCAGGCATTACCAGCTTCATGCCCTGGAGGCCTTCCAAGCAACCCTCCAGAATATCAGCAGCAACATGGAGGTGCTGGAAAGCCAGCTGCACCTCCTAGAGGAAGAACTGGAGTTCCTGTAAGGAAGGATTCATGGTGGAGAAGGTGAGCAGCTCTGCGAACCCTGGGTCTGATCCTGCTCTTGGGTCCTCCATCAGGGCAGCAATATGGCTTCTGCAAAGAAGTCCAAATAGATCAGCGGTGTTGGGAAGCCACAGAGAGTGTGCTTTGCTCCCTTGGTTGTCCAGGTGCCTGGTGTGTCACAGGATTGAGTGAGAGGTGCCAGGCCTTCACCTGTCTGCTGTGGAGGAGTAATTTGTGTTACCTCTTTCCCCTCAGTCTGCCCAGCCTTCATTCCATTGTGATGATCAATATCTCATATTGCAACACACTTTTATGCAGACACTGAACAGAGGTCCCCAAATTCTAGGAAGATGAATTAAAGGTTTTTCTCCAGGAACAAGCTATCCTGTCCATTTCTGCCAACCTCCATGGCCTGTTCAGGCAGACAGCAGAAGCTGCTACACCCCTGGGTGGGTGGGGAGAGGTCTCTCTGCTGCCCCTGGGTAGCCTAAATGGGATCAGGGCATTTTGTGGCCCCAGGGACAGTTAAAGGCTGGGACCGCTGGCCTTCCATGGTGACCCTTGCTTGGGGATCCCCAAGAAGCCATTGCCTATTGGCTTCGCTCAGCTGTGCAGAAGATGCCTGCAGCAGAAGGTTCAGCTCAGCCTTAGAAGGCTTGAGCAGGTGAAGCACTGAGTTAGGACTGGCTCAGGGAAAGGCAGGGGAGAAAGCCTGAGGAGAAAGGCGAGAGAAAGCCTGAGGAGAAAGGCGGGAGAAAGCCTGAAGAGAATGGCAGGAAAAAGCCTGAGGAGAAAAGCGGGAGAAAGCCTGTGGAGAAAGGCGGGAGAAAGCCTGAGGAGAAAGGCGGGAGAAAGCCTGTTCCTGTATTTCAGGGCAGGCTGTTAAACACAAGGGGAAAGAGATATTTTTTGCAGCAACCCTCAAGAATTTAAAAAACTGCCCCTCAGATGGTGAAAGACAGCTTGGATATGGAGGTCTGGGTAGGATCTTCCGCAATCAGGGTATCTGTGATCTTCAGGGTCAATGAATTTGTTCCCTAATTGCCTCTGATCAACATGCCTCCTTAGCTGAACCATAACAAGGAACTATTAATTCCCATGTATCTCTTACAATGTGGCCAGATCCCGCCCAGTAGCCATGGAACCATATAAGCAGGTGAACTCTAGCATAGTCAATGATAGATCCAAAGGCCAGGCGTCCTTTCCCTTTTGCATACCCAACAGTTGGTTGAACAAATTATATTTTTATTTTTGACACGTAGTCAGATATATTATATTTGTTGGCTGCACTTGCCGGTGAGTCTCATGGAAAAGAACTGTCTAGCAGCGTGTCTTCACGGCAACCTTATCTCGGATTCAAAATGTTTTGCATCCTCGGAGTCCAGACGGCAGTTTGGCTTAACACGATTTCCCCATGTTAAACCACCCCAAAGCGTGATGTATCTCAATCCTGATTTCAACAGGTTTCACTCCGGATCGTCCACTCCATACGTGTTTAATTTTTTACTGTGTGCACGGTACCATTTTCAGGGATGAGATTCCGTTTTCAGGGTTTCCCTCCCCCAATCGCACTGTATCCAATGGCTGTCCCTATTCTGGGCACGTCATGTTTAGGGTTTCCCTCCCCCAACAGCTTGCTTCCAAAGATAGTGATTTCATTGAAAAAATCCACCCTCAAACAGCCACTATAAAACTCCAGTCCCTAAAGCTACACTGTGGCAATCTAGGCACTTCACACCTTAATAACAATGTTGCAGTTTTGTGCAATTCTAGCTCTTTGAAAGTTCTGACCTTTAAAAAAGAGAAAGGAAAGGAAAGGCCTGGAGTTTCTATTTTAAAGGCTGTGGCTGTGAAGGGGATTTGAGTTGCTGCTGCTGCTTCTACTGTGTGCCCTGGGAAATGGGGAGAGGAGGCGTGAGGTGAAGGAAGAGCCCCTTGGTCCCCCCCAGCCCAGCTTCTCGGCGCGAGGGGAGCGCAAGTGGGAAAGGGGGATCCAGACATCTTCGGAATCGCCTCACCCTTCCACGTGAATGTGGAGAACAGAGTCAGGGGCTATATATATACTTGGAAAGGAGGTGGACAGCTGCAAAGTGATGAGAGCGGGAGGAAGCAGACAGAATTTTACAGAGTTTAGTGCACGATTGCTCCAGCTGATCAGAACAAAGAGGCAAAAAAGGCATGGATGAAGCACAGGGAAGGGAGGGTGGGAGCAGGCAAGCTTTCATGACAGCTATAAAATCAGACACTTTTGCTACATCCCCCCCCCATCTCTTGTTAAATCTCCCTTCCAATACATCTGGTTCATTTTTCACCTCCTTGCCTGCCCGTTTCAACCAGCCTCATCAGCTGGGGGAAAGGTCTGATCTCTGTTACTTTGAACTATGTGAGAGGGGCTGATCCTGGGAGGGAGGGAGGGAGGGAACACCAATCAGAGAGAGGGGGTGGGCACCATGACTGGCAATGGGCGGGGAGGATAGGACTGCCATGCGGACTCCGAGGATTGATTCCGAGATAAGGTTGCAATCGGAATGCCGTCGGGATGCTGCCAAACTGGATCAAGTTGAAAGCTGTGGAGACAGTTTCAATCAGGTTCAATTATTTCGGTTTCGGGAAACCGATATAAGGCATCCCGTGAAGACACAGCCTAGAACTGACTTAAAAGGACCTGGGGACTTGCAAATAATTCTTGCAAAAGTGCAGGCGTAGCCTATGATACCAAGGTATGAGAAGGACCATCAGCCACATCTGCTGTGGAGGCGACAGCCACATTGGGCAAAGAGCCCACACCTCACAAGGCATTGCAGAGTCCACAATGCTTGCTGGAGATGTGCTGAAGCGGCTCAGATTCCAAAATGTTCAAATCGAACAGGGGTATTCAAAAGTTTTGTAAGCGAGCTCAGCCTGAAGCCCACTATTCAGTCCATATCTCCCCTTTTCTTTAGGAATGATGATGGGTGGTCCTGTTTGATCTCCCCTCCCCATGGGATTAGCCTGGATCATTCCCCATATACCCACAGCTTACAGTGAAGAGATCACTGTCGAGGAAAGACAAGAGACAGACCAGGTGCATGAACCAACATTTTATTTAGGTCCCCATATATGGAGGGTCGTGGGTACATGGTGTCAAGAAGGTTTAGAGCGTGCCGTTCTTATCAAACTCATTAGGGACATGGCTTTGAGGGGTCATCAATTCTGTAAAATTTATACACACATTCTTCTTCATCCACCACTGCTTTGCAGCCTTCGCTGTGTGCAACACCACCATACCTAAACAGAAAAAAGGTAGAATTCAAGGTTGTTCCAATTTGCTGAAGATTTTAATGGGCCACTTCTTGATTTTGCCATCACAGAATTTCTCAAGGATGATGAGAACTTTCTGCCAGAGAAGCTGATATGCAGAATGCTTGCTATGTGAGCCAAACTCCTTTCATTTATTCTCAGGTACAGTGATTTGCTTGCAAAATCCCAGCTTGAATCAGCAGAGAGCATCTTGGCTTTGGCTGCACAAAGATACTTACAATAATCACTTATCATTGACCGCTGGGTCTCCGTCTCCAGCACCTGCAGTGCCCATTTTACTTTCTTTGTCCAGAGCCCCTTCCTAACCTGACATACATGGAAATCAGGCACTCTGCAAATGGTTATGGCAATACTATGGTACCAGGATGGGGGAGACAAGAGACTGGGCTGAACAGAGAAGAGTTCCTCTTTCAGCTGTCTTTTCCTGGTCTCTCACTCCAATCTAACTACTAGTCAATATTCTTCCACAGGTGGGGGGCTGCTACCTGGGATTCTGTTAGTGTGGCTGAGAAAATAATATTGTCCTGCTTCTTTAAATGCGCCAGGTAGCAGATCCACACAACGGCTGTTCCTGCTCCTGGAAGGGCTGATGGAAGGTTTCTGGCCCTTAAAAGCAAGAAGCCATTGAACATTAATCATCATGGAAGCATCAAAGCCATGGGACTTTTGTTCCCCGACTTTGATATTATAAAACACAGTGACTCCAACCACACCCAATACCTGATCATCCTTCCTCAGTTCATCTTCAGTTGGGCTCCTCAGGCTGCCCACACCTTTCTGTTCCTGTTCTGAGACTCCTTCACAAGACTTTTCCAGATCTCCAACCCTCTCCACCCTCACAACACCCCCTGTGCTCTGACAGGATAAAGGTTCTGTCACTCAACACCATGTAATCACACATTGGGCGAAAGGGAAGGCAAATTCATGTGGTATCCATCCACTATAGTCTGGTCCAACCCCCTTGAGTGCTCTCCCCTGATCGCACCCAAAACATGAAACTTGATGAACACTCTAGAACGGCTTGAGGTCTGTTAAAAAAAAAAAAGGGGGACTCAGGAATGTACAGTTGAAGGGAGAAAAGTCCACAGATAAAACGGACGGGACGAAAAAGTGTGAACACTGGGGCCCAAAGATGGGATTAAAGTGAAGGTGTGACCACAGCCCTGGAGGCACCACAGGCACTTCTATGCAATGTCCCAGCAAATGCAGACCTTCGTTTGGACCTGCTTTCCATTAAACTATGACTTTTCCTTCAATCATTGTAGTGATTTCCAAACCTAGCCTTAAAACCTCAACAATATTGATGCTATTCAGAGGCTGCGTCCCCATGCACTCCATTTAGTGGGACTGGACTATTTTTAGTCCGGATGCAGGGCCGAATTCGAATTGAGCCGTCCCCATGCGTTTGCTGATAACTTGGGCTCAACTCAAATATGGGTGTCCCCATGCAAACTGCGCTAAGCCCCTGCACGGGAGAACAGCAATTTTTTCTCTCCGCCCCCTCTCTCCCGATAGGAAGCCTGGCTGATGTCACCAATGCCTGTGGCGCCCACTTTGATGGCAGGAATAATAATAATAACAATAATATTTAAAAGCCAGATCATTCCGCAAAGCATTTTACTGGAGGTGCTCACCTCTGCTCCACCCGATTGAATTACCATGCCTGGCTTGGCGATCAGGGAGGGGGTGGTGGAATAATAATAACAGAAAGAGACTTGTGGGATGGCGATTGCATCTTTCGCTGTAAAACTGGGGCGCTCCATTATTGTATGCACATTTCAGAAGCTGTTCTTTGTCTTGCACATTTGCCTGACTTAGTAATCGGGGTAAGGGGTGGAATAATGGTCGCGGAAAGAGACTTGTTTCTGTATTGCCAAAAATGCCAAACTGTTGCAATCTGCAACACACAGGACAAGAATGGTGAGCACAGGAACACCTGCTAATGATGCCAGCATCAGTCTCCTCCCCAAATAGCCCAAGAGTGTCCCCATGCATGGTCTCAGCCTCCAAAATAATGTGGACTTCACTCCCAAACTGTAGCGAGAACTGTTTTCAAGAGGACTAAATTTAGCATGTATTTCGGCAGTTTGGGGCTTTGCTTGGGGACACTCCTTGCCAAATTCAGATTCGATTTGGACTTTATAGTGCATGGGGACGCGCCCAGACTCCCTCTCTCCATATTTATGTGCTTTGAGAGATTCTTTCTTTCTTAAAAGGCCTCGTCTCTTTCAGAAGCTGCCAGCACCGTGCTTGTAGTGATGATGAACAGCACTAAGAAAAAGGAAATGTTGCTGAACTACAGCTCCCATCAGCCCTTGCCTTTGACCAGATTGGCTGGGGCTGATAGGATCAGTCAAAGAGGACATTCTGCGGGATTCTCATTTGTTCCCTCCTGGCCTAGAAACTCTGCAGAGGGAAGGCAATGCCATCTTGGCCTGAGTAAGATTTTCTAATGAGACTAACACATTAAATGTCACTCAGGGCCATTTGCTTACCTTGTACAGCACGACATTGCGTCCGTTCTACAGTTACACCTATAGCAGTGTTTGGTGTTCCACGCAGACCCTATGGCGTGCCTTCTTCCATCATATATGTCAGTACAGAACTTCGGGGTCACCTGCTGACCTAAAAGAGTCCATTAGATCATTTTCTGTTTGCAGTGGAACTGGGGCCACCAAACACCCAGCCGGTACAAAGATCCCATAGCATTTCAGTTCATCTCGCTTACTGTGGTTATGATCTGCTGGATTTATTTACGGAAATCAACCTTTGCCATATGCAGAAGAAAGAAGTTGTGCAAGGGATAGTTCCAGACCAGGGATGTGCGTGAATATTTGCAAAATGCAACATTCATACGAATTTGGCTGAATTTGGACATTTGTTTTTGAATCAAATGTTGGCACATTCAAAGACTGACATTCAAATTTGAATTTATTTATTTATATAGATTTATATCCCGCCCCATACCCAAGGGTCTCTGGGCAGCTCACAACATTTAAAAACAAACGTATCAAGAACTATATCAATCCTAAAACCAGTACAAAGTTTAAAAATCCAGCATTAAAAAATACAAAAGCAGTTTAAAAACAGCAGTGTTTACAAATGTCTCAATATGAAGCTTCATATGGGATTCGTATGGGATATGTATTGGATTCATATAGGATCTGTATGCCTTTTTATGCATTCGTATGGGATTTGTATGGGATTGAAATTTGTATTGAATTCAAATCCCACTGAATTCGAAGGGGATCTATTTGAATGAATACACATTTTCTTACACCCAATTCAATACTAATCGAATACAAAAAAGCATGTTTTTCATGCTGTAAAAACAAAATCTGACACGTCCCTTCTTTAAGTAAATTTATTAAAGCGCTTACAAGACTAGTCAAGGAAGGAGCCAAAATACCCCTTGAAAAACAGAGGATACACAATTCTTATATAAATCAAAGTATACCAGCCCCCCTTTAACCACAAGAATACATTCATCAGAATGCAAGATTTATGATGTTGTAACTTCATTAGGTTAGTTATTAAAAATAATATTGGTCCCTATTGTGTAACCGCAAAGATAGCAAAGTAGCAAGAATGCTTCCGCTTTTCTCAGCTGCTGAGGCCAAGCAACTGTTTCCTGTTTGTCGCCTACTTGCGCCATTGCTTAAGCCCAGTGTAAATCTGTTCGACAGCATAATTGCTGCCAGTCTGGATTCCAGCCAACTACATGCAAGCGTTTATGAGACTAAAGGTTACAAGGATAAATGATTATAAGGCTAAATGCTTAATATTAAAACATGATTATTGATATTTGAGGGATTTCACTGAAAATACACATCCCTATTCCAGGCAGCAAGAAGAAATTCCAGGATCTTTTCTTCATCCCAGAATCACCTTTCGCCCCCTTGACAGACAGCATGAGGCCATCTTAGCAAAATGCCAGGCTCTTACCTCTCCCTGGCATGTCTCTGTGGGGTCCTTTCTCTTACAAAATACCCATATCCACTTCCATTTGTTAACATGTTCTGTGCATTTCCTACATACAGACATTTTGCAAGAAGAAGGAGCCTGTGAAGAAACATCAGCCAGAGGCTGTGGCCACACCTAATGTTTAATCCAGCTTCAGTCCACTTTCAGAGCGAGAGAATACGTCAGCAAAGTGACAAGAAGCTGTTTTTCCCCCCCCAGGTTAAATAACTCAGATAATTCCCTTTTGGAATAGATAACGTGGAAATAAAATTACTTGTTACGTTGCTGATTTGTTCTCTCCCTCTGAAAGTGGGCTGAAGCTGGATTAAACCTTAAGTGTGAGCACAGCCAGAGAGAAATTGCTACCATGGAAACCCAGTATACAGTAATTGCTGACTCTGTCCATAATAGCGATGGCACAGACTTCTGCTCAACTAACCAGAAACAGCTTGGGACTCCCAAAGGATTCATTTTCATCTGTAAAGTCAAAAGGCACCATAGAACCAAACTGCACTCTTGGACTGTGTTCACACCTGTTTTAATCCAGCTTCAGTCCACCTTCATAGCTAGAGAACACATCAGGAAAGTGAACAATAATTTTATTCCCACATTATCTATCCCAAAGGTGAATTTTCTGAGTTATTTAACACTTTTTAAATATCTTTTATTATTGATATATACAGATACAGTCCATCAAATATCAATCAAACCCTGCCCACTCTCACAGCAGATCCCAAAGAGAAAATAAGACATAAATTAAGCCATCAGTTGAAATAATCTTGTACACACACAAAACCCCATCTAAGCACATCTGGAGGATGGTTCTGAGCTGCATAGTCTGCAATTACATTACATTCTTCTCTGACATCCACCTTTGGCAGTATTCCCATCAAGGTCTGAGTTATTTTGCACTGACGTGTTCTCTGAAAGTGGACTGAATCTGGATTAAGCCTTAAGGGTGCCCACAGCCTTGCAGAGACACAGACGTAGGCACAGACCTGTGACTGTCTTCCTCCAGGCACATTCCAGGATTGGAATCTGTGGGCATCAGTTTCCAGGCACCTGCTCTACCACTGAGCTACTTCAATCCCCATAATGCTTAGATGCAAAACACCGTCGCTGTGTCAAAATCAAAAGACATTTTGGCCAGAACTACTTTCCCCGTGCTTTAGGTTAAAAACATGTTATGCAATAGATAACATTACCATTTTGGACCACTGCCTTGTGCTTTTGCAGGAAGCAAGCTCCCCAAGAAAAGTCCACAGTGAAGAGGAGAGCGGCCAGGCCAAGGAGTGTTTTCTGGAAAAGAAGCACAGGTGAAGGACAAAAAAGGAGGAGGAAAAGGTAGGAATCAGACTAAATTAATCCATAAATACAATTCTCAGTCTTATAGATGTTGCTAAACCTCAACCCCCATGAGCCGCAACCAAAGGCGTTTTCGCACTAAGGCGAAGACGCCTCGGAACGCTTCCCCCCGAACGGGTTGAGAACACTTTCCCGTTCACACAAGGGCAGGTAAGGAACGCTTTGAGAGCAGTTCCCTCACCTGCCAGTGCGAACGGGAAAGTGTTCTCAACCCGTTCGGGGGGAAGACCCTCCCCTGGGCTGCTCCCATTGGCTCCTATGGAGCGAGGCTGGGCAGCCGGCTGCCTTCTGTCCCTGGGTTCCTGCTCACTCCCGAACCCCAGATCGGGCTCCAGGGGTGGGCAGGAACGCCAGCCAAAAGCCCCCTACCCATCCAAAGGGTCTTACCTTTTCCTGCAGGCTCCATTCTGTGTGGGAAGGCTGGGCCGTTCTGAGCACGCTCGAGGGGGCGGCCCCTCATTGGCTGGGCACCCGCCTGGCTTCTATTGCCCATCTGAGCATGTGCAGGTGCCCAGCCAATGAGGGGCCGCCCCCTCGAGCGTGCTCAGAACGGCCCGGCCTTCCTACACAGAATGGAGCCTGTAGGAAAAGGTAAGACCCTTTGGATGGGTAGGGGGCTTTTGGCTGGCGTTCCTGCCCACCCCCGGAGCCCGATCTGGGGTTCGGGAGTGAGCAGGAACCCAGGGACAGAAGGCAGCCGGCTGCCCACCCTCGCTCCATAGGAGCCAATGGGAGCAGCCCGGGGGAGGGGCCGAGCTGTCACAGGGAGAGAGCGTGCGAACGCTTTCTCTCTGGGACGGGTCGGAACGCGCCGAGACGGTTTCAGAGCACTTTTTAGTGCTCTGAAACTCGAACGCATGGAGGGCACGTCGGGACGCTTGCGGGCGGCCTGGAATGGATCCCGCCGCCCGCAAGAGCGAATGCTGCGTTCCGACATGCCCTCCATGCATTCGAAAAACCCCTGTGCGAAAAGGCTCCAAGTCTGGTCAGTGGTGCCTCCTCGCTTCAAAATGGAGGCAAGGAGGACATCTTTTTCAGTAGCATCTCCCCTACCCGCCACCACTGAGGTACCTACACCTGGAAGTGGAGATGCAGCCCAAATCCTTTTTGAAGTCAACCAAGCCAGAGGCGACAACCATGTGGCACGATAGTCCATCTCATAGCTGATTTGCTCACTATGTGAAGATTCAGCCATCTTGTGCTGAGACATAAGGGGCACCTCAGAGGTTCCTCAGATGCATCCCAGAGAGACAGTGTGTGGCCCTCATGTTTTCAACCCTTCCCTAATCCTTCTTTTCTTAGGGCACCAAAGAAATAGTGCTGTATAATCATGGTGTGTTAGTTGTGTATGTGCCAAGATGTGTGTGCATCAGACGGACAGACTGAACATAGGGAATATAATGAAATTTGAATTTCAGAATCTCTCTCTGGGTGCATTCCCAAAGGCACTAAAGTCCAGACTGGGTGGGCACGCGACATCCAGCATTCCCATTACATCAGCCAGTAATCCGAATTCGGCATGCCCCGCTCCCATTCCACTTCTTACCCCCTGATTTTCTGAGGACTATCCTGCAAAAATCTGGAGGGGGGCACCCTGTTCGAACAGGACTTTTCTTCAGGTTTCCTAGCTGAACCCATGTTTTTCCCTCTACATGGGAACTCAGCCGGGCTTTTTGATAGCCTCAGCCTATCATGGTTGCCGCTTGGAGCTTGAAGAGAAAGCCAGGCTCGGTAACATGATGCATTGTAGATGGATTCAACTTGTTGGAAGTGTTGCGCCGCTCCTGTTCCTGACACTGCCCAGGCTGCTCTCTTCCTTGGAAGGGTTAAAATGCCACCTCTGTTTCCAGTGTGAATGCATCGATCGAGAGCGAAGCCCAGCTGCCGATTCCCCCGCTCACCCACCTTTCCGAGGCGATCCTGCCGTCTGAATGCGGTGGCGGTGACGAGCCCAACCTGGGCAGCGGCAGGAGCAGAAACAGCACGGCGCTTCCAAGTTGAATCTGTCTACGGGTCCGCTGATCTGCTTGTGAACACATGCACAAGGAGATCAAGTTCGATTGTGCAACACACACACCCTTTCCACACAACTGCCGCACCATCAGCAACCGCCGGGTCTGGTTTACCGGCAAGTCAAATGGGAACACCAAAATGTGTGCTCGGTGCTGTTCCCACAACCCACAACTCGCACCAGAACCCGGAGGAGAATTTGGTCAAGGCCAGACCAGAATAGTCCAGTGAACGCTAGTGCATACTGTATGTGTATACGTGTACCCAGAATCCATGCTACAAGCACAGGAAAAATGCTAATTCTGTGACCTGCAATAACGCATAATATTACAGCATGCCGGATCTGCATTGCTGGGGTCTCACCTAAGGTTTAATCCAACTTCAGTCCACCTTAATCCAGTTTCAGTCCACACATCAGCAAAGTGACCAGTAATTTTATCCCAAAGGTGAATTATCTGAGTTATTTAACCATGAAAGAGAACAGCTTCTCACTTTGCTGATATGTTCTCTCGCTCCGAAAGTGGACTGAAGCTGGATTAAACCTTAAGTGTGACCACAGCCCTTGTCACTTTGCTGATGTATTCTCTCACTCTGAAAGTGGATTGAAGCTGGATTACACCTTAAGTGTGATCACTTCCCATGTGATTTGCTTTATTTTTTGTGAATAGTTATCAGCTCTGAAATGAGCCAGTGGGAGAAGAGAAAAAGGCAGAAGCACAGCTGTCTGCTGAGGTTTTAGGAAGCAGGTGACTTCTGGTCCCTTCTGGCTGCAGCCCAATTCATCCAAGGAAAGGACAGAGAGAGAGGGCGGCAGCATCGCTTTGCTTACCATTCTGGTTGCTTCTCAGCAGGCAAAGGGTTTCTGAGGACAAAAACCAGTTCCTGCAAGCAGCAAGGGTAGATCTTCCTCCCCAATGTCTCTGGGTTTGAGGAACTTCTTCCCTTGAATTTATACAACTGGACAAGGAGGAGAGAAAGGTGCAAAATGAAGGCTCCTCCCAGATCTTGCTGCTCAGAATGGATTTTTTTTAAAATGGGAGGGGGTTGGAGAAGGGAAAGGGCAAGGCTGAGGTTGAGGCTGGGGCTGAGGGCGGGGGGGGGCAAAGAGAACAACATATTTACTGTTGATCTTAGCACTGTTTGCTCTGTACAAAGATAGGAGTGACAAACGAGAGTCTCTCTCTCTTTTGGCCTTCAGAAATTCCCCTAAGCCTTTGGGAGACAGAGGACCACATGTGCCAAGGGTGGGCATGCATTCTGCCCTTCCACAAGGGGAGGGGACACTGAACCCCCAAATCTTGCCACGTTCTCAGCGCAGCTGCTATTGACCCAAGATGGACCTGCAGGTTTCTCTTTGCAAACGTGCCGAGCAGAAGAGACAGCCCTGCAGACATTTGCTTATCTATAGGATCTCCGCCTTGAGTGGTGTCATCCTTCAGACCTATGGTGTGTGGGGTGTGTGGATCTGCAAGGGGAAAACCCGGTCTGACCAGAGCATCAGGTACCACTCACATGCAGCCCCAGAGATAAGAAACTCACTCCCACAAGCTGTGTGCAATGAGAAACTGATGCACTTTCAACAGAATGATTTTGGCGCAAACAGCTTGCATTGGGAACGAAAACCCATGCTGCATCTGCACATGGGACAGATAAGGAGCCCAGAAGGAGCTGGGGGGCCCAGAGGCAGCCCATATTCTAGGCTTTCAGGGGCTTTTCGGGCTTGCTGGTATGCTGCATCGTGGCGTCTTCTGGGCCTCTCTTGTCCACAGCTTAGTCCAAGCCAGAGAGTCCCTGCCCCCTCCTAGTTCACTCTGCCTGTAGAGGACAGAGCATAGGCTAGACCAGATCCCCAAAATGGCGGCCTGGTATGGTCTGCTGGTGTACTTGGTATCTTGTCTGACACTCCAGAGCTCAACTTGTCGGCTGCAATGACTCCCAAGGTGAGCCTTGTTGAAAAGGTAAGGGAAATTCACCTTTGCAGGAAACATGGCTGTCAGTATTACTGCCCTCCCAATATTCCTCAGCTACCTGTCCTCTTCTTATACCAGCTGCACAGGGGGACCTAGTTCTGGCATATCTGGAGTACTCTTTTTTTTAAGTCTGGGGTACTGAAGTTGAGGGCCCCTGCTGTTCCTAATTGGTAGAACTACCAGAGTTGGCGGCCGTTTGCAGCCAGTAGGAGCAGAACCTGGACTTCCGCAGTCAGCCGTGCCCTGGCAGAGGCATGTCCAGACAGGGGAACTTGCGGGCCTGAGTGGTACACAGTGGGCAGCACCTTGTTCTCTCAGGGACTGCAACAGCATATTGCATCTCTTGAATGCTCAGCCCAGCATGTGGCATGCAGTTTCCCAGGCCACTGCCCTGAAAGATGATCAGTATGGTTTTATTAAGGGCAGACAATAGGGATGCACATGAATATTCATAACGTTCATTATTCGTACTAATTTGTACTAATTCAGACATGTGTTGGATGTGTAGCAATACGTATGTGTTTGTATAGGATACGTATCCAATACATATGTGTTGGTCTAGGATACATGTCTGATATGTATGGGAGAAACAAACTACACTCAAGTATGGAGAAATATAAACAAACAAATGGAAAAATAAAAAATAAACTTTTAAGCGTGACTGGGAAAATTAGAGTTTAAGATGATGACCCTCCTTGAGTGAATGTACTTGATGCAAACATTGCCTGAGAACATAACAAGCAAAAGGCTAGAAAAAAATGAGATGCAACAATTATAAGATGGAATTTTGGGGGAAAAGAGTAGAAAAAAGAAGTAGCACTACTGTATATGCTGGAAAGGATAAAGGGGGGTGGAACATACCGAGCACTGCAAAGTAGTTTGAAGCATTTCATTTGGCAAGAGTTTGAGACTTAGAACATAAAAGAGAACTTAGCCTGTGATATTTGTTTACAACTCAGGAAACAGATAGCTGACCACAAAGAGTAGCTTGGAATAGCTGGATGACCATAGCACTTGCGTTTACAACATACATTTTCATCTGGGACTTCTGTAGAATGTTTCGCAAGCCTGAAATTCCCCTTATTTGTTGTGTTCGTACTCTGTTTGCCCTCTGCGTTCCAGCAATTCTCTGGAACTTGGTCAGTTATTAAGAAACTCACTCGATTATGTTCTGCTACAAAGGTCACAAGTAGTTCAAGTGACTTAATGTCAAGCTATGGAGAAACAAAGGATCACTGGTCCTTTCCCAGAGTCCTTCAGTTCCCTTTCACCCTGGGCTGGTCACAGTTCTCTTTCTGAGCTCTCACAGGGTGTCCATGGAGGGGAGAAGAACAGTAGGTTTGTTAGCTGCTTTGAGTCCCCTTGAAAGAGAGAGGAGTATGAAAGCCAGCTCTTCTTCTTCTTCTAAAGCCATAACTAGGAATAAAAGTCTGCAACCGAGTGTAAACAGGGATTATTTTATTTAAAACATTTATATATTATTCTCTGTTACAAAATCTCCAATAACTGGTATACAAATGAAGAGGAAATACCTAAAAGCGTGATTAGGAGAAAGGGATATGCATTTTACACTGTCTAAGTGGGTAAAAATGTGTGATTCTTCCAGTGGCGCATTATCCGTGGCAGTCCCAATATAATGCCAGGATACGGAGGTGATAACCCAAAATAAACAGATATGACAGCAAATTAGCAACAGTGTGTGGCATTTTGTAATCTCACGTCCTTGCCTCTGTCTGCAGGCTCTTCACATGATTGTTCTTTTCTCAAAATACCAGGATGTTAGCCAGCGCAGGAAAAGAAACAAAGGGAAGAGGAAGGGTGGCGGCTAACATACAGGTATTTTGCAAGGAGAATCGCTATGCAAACAGACAGAAGATGAAGTAAGACCCCAGGACTTCCTTCTGCTGTCCAGTGGGGCAATTATGGCATCCAAACAATTCTGCAATTTTCTCTTGCCATCAGGAGGCGCTACACCTTACAAAGACTGCTACATATGGAGAGTAAGGATATGCACTAATATTTGTAACATTTGAAATTCAGCCAAATTCGGACACTCAAATCTCCCCCCCTAAAAACGCCATTTGTGCACATCCCCAGTCAGTGGTGCTTGATGCACTTTAGAGAGTATGTTGAATAGTCCAGGCACCCACGTGAATATGTATGCAGGGCCAGTCTGGATTAGGCGGAAGATTCTTCCCTCCTTTGTTTAATAAGCAACATAAATACGAAGTGCAGGTGATGGGACAATGTATGAGGTGCCTGTTGTTCCTACTCATCTGAGAAGGATATTTGTAAGAAAAGGCAGGGCTGATAAAAAGGCACCACCTGGTATAGTTTTGCTGGATGGGTTTCGTTTATTGAGTTCCTCAAATGTGGCTGAATGGGTGTGACCCACCACCAGTATACTTGGACTCTGCCCTTCATGGCTGACAAAATGCAGAAGAGGGGCTCCAAGAAGTTTTAAAGGTCCCCTTGAATGAGGGAGGCTGTGTCTCTGTGGGACCAGAGGGACAACTGGACGGCGGGCACCTGCGCTGCCATGGGGAAAGGGCCCTCCGTGGCTCCGCTTGGGAGTGAGGAGGACCCTTGTCCCAAGGGAAGGTGCCAAATGAAGAGCTGGCACCCTTCACTGGTGCAGTGAGCTCATTGAGGGGGGCTTTTGGCAAAGCCCTTGTTCAAAAGCATCCTCCCCTGAGTGACTGGTGCCATCTTCTTATAAAGAAACTCCCATCAACCACTCCTAGGGTGCATCCCCACATAGATTTTTTAGACCTGGTTTAGTCCTGTTTGGACTGTTTTTCGGGACTATTTTTAATCCTGATAGAGTGCCTGGAAATATAGCCAAATATAGCCGTCCCCACTCAGAACAGAACTTTTAAATTCCACCCCCCAGTGCAAACCCTGCCTGCGATCAAAGCAGCGAAACTTTCCCCTTCACTCACTCACTTGAGCTAAAGTCGGAGAGCTTAAATTAAAAGCTGGCACTTTAAAAAAGATCTAAACCCAATTGCTTTCTCCTTTTCAAATCTCTCCCTTTCGACATTACTGGGAACTGTGCGCTCAAGCAGATCAGCAAATGAGCAAGCACAGCATGATCGGAGATGCGCTGCTTTTTGCAACACCTTTTTGCTTATAAAATGTATATTTCTGATAACAATTATCAGAAAAGATACAAATATTTCTATCAAAAAGGTTTTAAAAGCCACACTGCATCAAGCAGCTCTTCCCCCCCCTTGTTGCCTTTTTCAGTCAGGGCTGTAGCATTGCAAGCATGGCAAGGGAGGGAGGAGTTTTGCATCTGTGAAACCCACCCACAGCTGGCTGCCATTGGCCAGAAGACTAGACCTCCACCCCAAATAACCGGTACCGTCCCCAGGGGTAGTGGTGGAAGTGGACTCGGGTCCAAAAAGGGAACCGAGCCCTGTTTTCATCAGGAAATTTTTTTCCTATGGATTTCTGCAAGATAATCCTCATAAAATCTGGGAATAAGAAATTGCACGAGGATGCCTGGATCCCGAATTTGGATTTAATTTAGATTTAAATACCAATGGTGACGCACCCCTAAATGAAAATTCAGTGGAATGCATTATCTTAAAATGGCTTCAATGCAGTTCTTCACACCACAAACGATTTGCATGCTCTTTTTGGCATAGCCAGTTCTGACACAGATACATTGTTTTTCAGTATCACCATCTGGCTGGAATAAAAATCATTTTATCCCAGCCAGACAGTTTGTTGCTGTCCTTTTCAATTTGTTGCTCTTCCTTGTTCGTTTATCTCCTTGGAACTGGCTCTGCTCCTTCACAAAATGGCCTCTCCTTTCTCCAGAGGAAAAGCTGCTTGTCCCAGGGCCACCAGATCGCCTTCACTTGTTGCTGATTCCACACCCTTTCTTGGCCCCACCATGTGGATGCCGGAGATTTCCATGCTGTAGGTCTAAAGAGAGAGCAATGTAATGAATCACCCCCAAAAGCCCACATAGTAAGCCTATCTAAGCAGCATCTCTACCAACCACCAAAGGCCATTGGCGTCACTGGTTGAAAAAGCCCAACTACAAAGGGAGACTTTAGGGATGGGCACAAAGCCAGTTTCCACATTCACTTCGCGGTGAACAGAATGGGGAAAGATTCAGCTCTGGCTGAATATTACCCCTCCCCCCCACGAATATCCGTGCACAGAATGAATAAAACCTCCATCCATCCCTTTGTTCCCACTCTTTCCTCACTTGCCTTACCTCTGCACTGCCACGCCCACCATGCTGCTGCGCCATCCTGCAACCGGGCAGCCACCGGAAAGTCGTCCCCCCCCGCCCCAGGTAGGTGAGCAATGGGGAGGCAGGAAGAAGCACTCCAGTGGCAGCCAGGGCCTGTTTTGGGGCCTTCAGGAATGGCAAACAAGCTTTCTGAAACCAAAATACAGGCCTATCCCTTAAGGCCTATCAGTTAAGGCCTGTGTTTAGGTTTCGGAAAGCCTGTTTGCCATTCCAGACGGCCTGGGAAGAGGCCCAGTACACCACCAGAGCAGGTAAGGGGACTCCGGGGAGGCTGCAGGGGGGATGTTTGGGGGAGGGAGGCCCCAGGGAATTCAGTATCCTTAGAAGCATCTACCAAGGCTTCTACGGATACTGGATTATCCAATTCGTGGATGGATATGGCCTGAAGAATAGGGCCCTATTCGATCCGTTCCTAAATCTTGGAATATGGACACATTCGTCCGAATTCCAAAAAACATGCATTATTCGTGCACATCCCTGGCGGACCCACAGAAAGCCAGAAAAGGGCAAAAAATGGTCTACAGCCCACCCCACAAGGAGTCTGATTGGGATGGAGCTGGACGTCTCCTGGAGCCACGCTGGCTTTTGGGTACCTGCTAGGAATCTGGACTCACCTTCTTTGATGCTGGAAGTCAGCTTTCTGTGGCCGTCCATCCTGCTTCAGCCTCAGTGCTTACATGCTATCTCTTCCTTTGGTTCTTGGAATAGAGTCACTTCTCTGAAGGGAGCCTCGAGGTCTCTCTGGGATAGCCTACGCGGTCAAAATGGTTTTCAGAGTGGTCTTCGGACGGGACGTTCTCCAGATCATATCTTGGAGGGAGACTTGGTCCACTAGGTTTTCTGAGTTTAATGAGAGTCGTCCCCTGAGCGTTCAAGTTCTCTCCCAAATGCAGAGACCCGTTTGCTCCTCCAGTTTACGGAATTCTGTCCTTTGGCTTTTGCTTAGGATCTTTCATCCTTTGTCCTTTTCTATATGGTTTTCTTTTCAACTTTAGCAATAGTCAAGGATTTCTTCAACTTCCCAACTCCTGTAAGTCACAGGATATGAATTATCTTTGGATTCGCCCAGACATCTGGGATGAACTGGTCTTCTTCCCCCTGAATTTTATACCGTCTTCATCATGGGGTTGGATGTAGCACTTTATTTGCTCCTATTCCATCATGAAAGTCTAAGAGTGTTTGCTGCATGATCCTTTCTTTAAAAAAGAAAATGTTTTCTTTGATTTGGGATGAACCTATTTGTTCCTTTGGCAACCCATGGGGGTTCTTAGTAATAATCCCCCGTTGCCTTTGCATTAACCATTTCAGTCCTTGGGAATGGAAAACACACTAGTCCTCTGTGAGGTGCCAAAGCTGCTCGTCACCTTCGCTCATGGAATTCTTCTCCAAATCAAAAGGCCTTTTCGCACACGGGCTTTTGGAACGCGCGGAAGACAGCCCGGAATGCGGCATTCGCATTGCTGCAGCCAGGTTTGCATCCCAGCTCGATCACCGACGGGGCAAGGTTGCCACCGGCCTCACCCGCGGGGACGTGGCTCTTCCCCGCCATGGCAGCTGCATTGCAGCAGCCAGAGTAGGGTAGTCACAAGGATCGGATTTCTATCACCCCTTTCCAGGGTGGGAGGAGGCCAAACTGGGGCTGGCTGGGGGCAAGGGGCTGAGGGACTCCTTCTTAGACAGAACCCACATAGGTTCAGTCTAAGAAGGCTTCGCCCCGACCCCGATCGTGCCGATCTGTGGGGCGTAGGTGCCTGGATCTAGGCGCATACGCCACGCAGATCACCCCCCCACAACCCGCACGCACCCCCACCACCCGTACCCACCCACGTCCACCCACGCCCAGCACCCATCTACCCATTGCACCTGCACCCACCCCCGACCGCGATCGCACCCACCTTTGGGGTGTAGGAGGTTCAATGTAGGCACCTAACCCCCCAAGATGATTCTTCCCCCCCCCCAGGGCCCAGGAACGACGCACGCATGCGCACGATGCAGGTCCTACCTGCATGGTGCCCGGGCTTGTACTGAGCCCCGGATGCCGGGAATGCAGTCCACATGCGCAGGCCTCGTCCCCCTATTGGACGAGCACTTCACGTGAACTGCTCGTCCAATCTGGCCCGTGGCGCGCGCATGTGGAGCGCGCTCCCACCCTCCCTCGCTCATTGGAATCCCGTGAAGCTAGGTTCCCTGCGTGCACGCACCGTCGGGAAGGCCGGGGTCGGGACGGGGGCAGGGGCGATCGGATGGGGGGGTGGCGGTGACAGTGGATCCCTTCCCCCCTCCCCCCTTCCCCTCACCCTCCTCCACCAGATCCCAGCATCAGAAACTTTTAGTCCCGGTTCCAAAGTGCAACCGGGACTAAAAGTTTCCTTCTCCCTGACAGATTGCAGGCTTGGAGGGGAGGGGGGCGCCCTCCCCCCTGCTCCAGGTGGGCACCCCCGGTGCCCACCACGAGCAGGAGGGACGGAGACCCTATGCCCCTCCCCCCGCTCGATCTGGCCTGGAGAATGCTTAACTCCGGTTCCAAAGTGCAAAGGGACTCCTTCTTCCCAGCACCCTCTCCTCAGCCACCTCGGGGCAATCCAGAGACAATGACAAATCATCTGCTCCTCTCCCCCCCCCCCCCGCCCCGGAGCAAGCTGCCCTGTCCGCCCTATTCCAGGGGGACCACTTTTGTGCCTCTGTGGAAAAGGCAGAGGACTGCAACATCTGCCCTTCCCCTGGCACATCTGGGTGGCAGAAGGAGCCGCTTTAGTCTCACTTCCACTTTGCAAGTGGATTAAAGCGTTCCGTGGCCGGATCGCGTGGGGGGAGGGGCATGGGGGCTCCGTACCTCCTGCTCCTGATGGGCACTGGGGGTGGCAACCTGGAGCAGGGGGGGCATCCCCCTCCCCTCCCAGCCCCCGATCTGGGCGCAAGAAGGAGGCCCTTTGCTCCTAGTTCCACTTTGGAACCACAATAAAGCCTTCTCCAGGCCAGATCGCGCGGTTGGAGGGCCGCGGGGGCTCCGTTCCTCCTGCTCCTGGTGGACACTCGGGGTGCCGACCTGAAGCGGCGGGGGGGGGGGGTGTCCCTCCACTCCCAGCCCCCGATCTGGGCGCGAAAAGGCGTCCCTTTGCTCCTGGTTCCACTTTGGAACTGGAGTAAAGGCTTCTCCAGGAAAGATAGCGTGGGGGGAGGGGCGTGGGGGCTCCGTTCCTCCTGCTCCTGGTGGGCACCAGGGGTGCCCACCTGGAGCAGGGGGGGGCATCCCCCTCCCCTCCAAGCCTGCAATCTGTCAGGGAGAAGGAAACTTTTAGTCCAGGTTGCACTTTGGAACCAGGACTAAAAGTTTCTGATGTGGGGATCTGGAAGAGGAGGGGGAGGGGGAGGGTAGGTGTCCCCCGCCACCCCCACCCCACCCCACCCAATCGCCCCCACCCCACCCTGGACTTCCTGACGTTGCACGTGCACAGGGAACTTACCTTCCCGGGCTTCCAATGAGCGAGGGACGGTAGGAGCGCACTCCACGTGCACGTGCCGCGAGCCATATTGGACGAACAGTTATGTGAAGGGCTCGTCCAATAGGGGGCCGAGGAGCGCGTTCCTGGCATCCGGGGCTCAGTACGAGCCCGGGCACCGAGCAGTTAGGACCTGCACCGTGCTCGTGCTTCGTCCCCAGGCCCTGGGGGGGGAATCATCTTGGGGGGTGCCTACACCCCGAAGATAGGTGCGATTGCGGTCAGGGGTGGGTGCGGGGGGTGGATGGGTGTGGGGAGTGGGTGGGCGTAGGTGGGTGCAGCCGGGCGGTGGGGGTGCGTGTGGGGGGTGGGGAGTGATCTGCATGGTGTAGGTGCCTAGATCCAGGTGCCTACTCCCCGCAGATGGGCTCGATCGGGGTCAGGGCGAAGCTTTCAGAGACCGGAGCCACACGCTCTGATCTCCGAAGGAGTCCTGCCCCGTAAGGAGCTTGCCCCGGATTCCCGGGCACCTTCATGCCAGCGGCACGGCCCGATCGGAGCCCATAGAGGCAGCACGAAGCGGGGTAAGTAGGGCAAGCGGCCTGACGGTGCTACCCATCCCTTGGGTGCTCCACCGAATCGACGGCAGCCTCGCCGGCCATATCCCCGCCCCAGGCCGGCCATGCTTTCAGCATTCGCACACAGGCACGCAGGAACACGTTTACAGGAACGGGGTAGTGCGAAAAGGCCTAAAGAGGCCCACATGTGTCCAACTGGCAGGGCAAGAGAAGAAGGCCTCTATATTGCAGCCTAAGAATAACACTTTAAAAAACATTTAGCATCCAATTCTTGGACTCCTCATCTCTAAACTACTTATGACTTTCTGCCGGAGAAGTACCTGTGACCTTAATGCGCCACCTTTTTGTAAGCTTCTCATAGAATTTTGCCAGAGAAGGATTTGCCACCTAAACCTGCCACCATGCTGCCCATCTTTCTTCATTTGATGGGCCTCAAAAAGAAGGTCTCAGTTGTGCAGGCTGGGAAAGATTTTTTTTGCTCATCTGTTTCGTAAGCTTGCCATTACGTTCTTCCAGAGGAGGATTTGCCACCCTAACGTGCCACCACGCTGCCCATATATCACCATTTGCCAGGCGACGATAAGAAGGCCTGTGTGGTATAGGATAAAAAAGCCTTTTAAAATAAAAGACTGACAATCATTCCAGATGTGCCCTCTCTTTCGTAAGCTTGTCATAAAATTATGCCAGGGGATCATTTGCCACATTAATGCACCACCATGGTGCCCATCTTTGACCCTTTTTCAAGACACACCAAGAAGTCCTGAGTTATGCCACACTCAGAATCCTTGTCAAACATATTTAGGACCAGTTCAACTGTTGCCTTTTTCTTTCCAATCTTCTCCTCATCTTCTCAGAGAACTATTTGCCACCTTCATTTGCCAGCGTCCCGCCACCTTTGTCCATTCATCAGGCCAGCAGAATAATCTTTCGTTCATCTCCTGTTCGTTCCCAGTCACTCGAAGTACCTTTGCTGTACAGGCTGCAATAGCCTTTCCTCCCTCAATCCAAGCATCCTTCGGGTCTTCTTTCCACTACATTTCTTTTTATTTTAGAAAGGATCAGTTTTTGAAACCTTAAATGGACACCAGGATGATAGAACCCGAGCTTGAAATCTTTCCAATGGATGGGTCAAATTCTAATGGCCAGACCTCCGCAGGCTGACATATTCCTTTTAGAAAGGACTGATCGTCAGTCCAAGTGTTGCCCATCTTTTCTATAAGCTTCTCATCACGTTCTGCAGAGGAATATTTCCCACCTTAATGCGCCACCATGCTGCCCATCCTTCTCCAATTGCCTGGCCACAATAATCAGGCTTCAAATGTCAAGGCTGGGAAAGGCTTTTGTTAAAAAGGAGACTGACAATCAGTCCAAATCATGCCCCATTCTTTCATACCTTTGTCACAGAATTCTGACAGAGGAGGATTTGCCACTGTAATGTGCCACCATGGTGCCCATGTTGGACACGATAAGAAGGCCTTTTTAAAAAACTGTGAGGATCAGTCCAAATGTGGCTCTTCTGTTTTCAGAGCTTGTCATCATGCTCTGCCAATGACATATTCGCTACCTTAGTGTGCCATCATGCTGCCCATTCTTCTAAATTTGCCATTCCATAGCACCGAAGCCTCAATTGTGTAGGCTGAGAAAGTTGATTTTTTTAAGGACTCCATTTCAGTTGGAGTGTTGCCCATCTGTTTTGTAAACTTGTCATCACCTTCTGCTCAAGGAGGATTTGCCACCTTAATGCCCCATCAGGCTGCCCATCTTTCTCCATTTGACGGGCCATGATAAGAAGGTCTCAATTACACGGGCTGAGAAAGTCTTTTTTTTTTTTAATTTAAAGACTGAGGATCAGTTAGAGTGTTGCCCATTGCTTTTCAAAGCTTGCCCTATCACTCTGTAAAGGAAGTATTTGCCACCTTGCTGCTACCCATTCTTCTTCCTTTGCCAGGCCACAATATTCACGCCTGACTTCTGCAGGCCCAGAAAGTCTTTCTTTTAGAAAGACAGAATAAGTCCAAGAGTTGCGAATCTTCTTTGTAAGCTTATCATCACGTTCTGCCAGAGGAGGATTTGCCACCTTCATGTGCCACAGTGATGCTCTCCAGTTGCCAGGCCATGATTATTTGCAATGCTGGGAAAGACCCTTTTGTAAAAAAATAAGACTGACAATCAGTCCAATCATGCCCAATTCTTTCATAAGCTTGTCACAGAATTCTGCCACAGAAGGATTTGCCATCTTAACGTGCCTATCCGTGACCATTTGCAGGACAGGATAAAAAGTCCTGAGAGCTGCAGGATGAGAAAGATTTTTTAAAGACTGAGGATCAGTGAAAGCCTTTCCCTTCTGTTTTCAAAGCATGCCATCATGCTCTGCCAATGATGTATTAGTTTACTTAGTGTGCCACCATGCTGACCATCCTTCTAAATTTGCCAGTCCAAAGTATTCACACCTCAGTTGTACAGGCTGAGATAGTCTTTTTTAAAACAGACAATCAGTCCAAATGTTGCCCCACTCCTTTGTAAGCTTGTCATAAAATTCTGCCAGAGGAACATTTGCCACGTTAATGCGCCACCATGGGAAAGCCTTGTCAACACATATTTAGGATGGATCCAGCTGTTGCCATTTTCACTCCCAATCTTCTCATCATCTTCTCTCTCAGAGAAGTATTTACCACCTTCATTTGCCAGCGTTTTCCATTCGTCAGGCCAGCAGAATAATCTTTGGTTCATCTCCTTTCCATTACCGGTCGCTGAAAGTGCCTTCGCTGTACAGGCTGCAATAGCCTTTTCTCCCTCAATAATTAGGATCAGTCCAAGCATCCTTCTCGTCCTCTTTCCACTACATTTCTTTTCTGAAGAAAGAATCAATTTCTAAAGCCTTAACAGCTTAAACGATGGGAAAAGGAGACACCAGGATGATGGAATCCGACCTTGAAATAAGCCCAATGGATGGGTCAAAAGCCCAACAATAAAACAGTACGAAAGAATTGCATGTGGAAGAAGAGTAAACAAAACGACAAAAACACCTTTGAAGCCCAATGTCGGAGTCATATCTTCAGAAACAGGGAATAATTGATTTTTGTCCTCTTAGTCTTCTCTTGCTTCCTCTTTTCATTCCCTTCTTCACCTCCCTAGGAGTTTTGTGTCAGAATTAAATGGAAGATACTACTAATAAAGCAAGAATAAGGGGTCGTTTTTCCCAACTGCAAACTGACTGGATGTCAGCGGTAGGACTGGGTAGCCAAGGAGGAGAAATTTGCACATGCTGGCAGCGTTAGGGGCATCTCATGCTGGACTCTCACCCCACCGACGCTTCTTCGGATGAGACCTCCTTTCCTCTTCCCACGGAAGGAGAAGCTGCTTTTCCAGGGGCGGTGAAATCTCTTGCCTCTTCGTCCTGCTCAGCAGGAGGACCACCGTCAACTGTGTCTAAGGGGAAAAGGGGGGAACGGCATGAGCGTATTTGTGAGTGCCATCTTGACTGGGAGACGCTACCCAGGCGGTTTCACATTAGGAGCCTCCCCCATTGGTCGGAGAGAGAGGTGGAAAGCATTGGACAGGATTTCATGCAACGTTTGATTCATCCCACCATACGTGACAGGGTGGCTCATGGGAGGTCCCCTGTCCCAAGATACCTGGCAAGGAGGACCTGCAGACTCCCCCACCCAAGGCCAGGGGTGGCTGTTAAGTCTCTCCCGCCTTCCCTCTGGTTCTATGGACTCTGGGCCTTTTCCTGGTGCATTACCTGCTTCCTTGATCAACACCGGTCATTCGGGATCTGTACCTCTTGCTCAGAGTGACCAGAGGCCTTTTTGCACTACAGCCAAAATAGGACACCCTGGGATGCTTGACCATTCACATGGAGGAAGGTAATGAACGTGTCTACACATGTTCCTGCATGCCTATGTGTGAATGGGTTAAGCATCCCAGAGTGTCCCAGCCTGAAGAGGGCGGAATGGGGGCGGGACGTTCCCCCCCAGGCCTGCCTGCCATTGGGTCACTAAGACCCAGTGGTGGGCAGACCTGACAGGGCACTTCCCCGGGTTCCTCATGTTGTAGGGTCCCCTACAGCTGGCAGTACCTCCCCTGGGCACTCCCCACCCACTCCCATGGCTGGGGGACACAGACGTGCAGCACCTACCTGATGGCTGTCCAGGTTGGAATTGGGCCAGCTCTGCCAGTGCTGTTGTGCGTCTGCAAGCGGCACCAGTTCTCAGCAAGGGGTGACCATGACCCATATCTAACCAGGACACACTTGGTGCTCAAACAGCACCTCGGTACCAACCACCAAAGGCAATTCCAGTCAGGGGTACAGGTATGGGTGTGCCCACACAGGAAAATTCCAAACGGTACCCCATGCCACAAACATTCTGTGTGGGACAGAGCTCAAAGTTTCTTGGGGTCCGTCTGGCTTTGGTGGTCCTAGCTAGGAATCTGAACCGGATTTCTGTTGCTGCCTGTCCTGCTTCTTCACCGAAGTTCCTCTGATATCCCTCCTTTCCATCCTGTCACTTCTTTAGAGATGATCTCTTCAAAGTTTTTCAGAAGCTTTCTCCCTCTAGAGAGCCTCAGCGTCTCTTTGGCAAAGCCTGCTTTTTCAAGATGGCTCCTTAGAGTGGTCTTCTAAATGAAGCGTCTCCAGCTCATATCTGGCTGGGATGCTTGGTCCGCTAGATTTTCTGAGTTTAACAAGGGTGACTCCTGAAGCTTCAGCTCTCTCCCGAATTCGGAGATCATTTTGCTCTTCCAGCTTATGGAATTCTGTCCATTGGATTTTCCTTAGGGTCATTTCTCCTTGGTGACTTCATCCAGAGGGTACTTTTCCATTTTAACAGATAGCTTGGACTCCAATAGTCCAGGATCTCTCCCTCTTCCTATGATCAGTCTATGAGGGTCTGTTTGATGGTACTTTCTCCAAAGAAGAAAAGAGGTTTCCTTTCATTTCAGAGTAACATATTTTTTATTTGGGCCACCCACAGAGTTCTCAGGAATAATCTTTGGTTGAATTTTCATTAAAAAGTCTATAAGTGTGAAAGAAAAAATCCCATGTCTGCTGTGCTTTTCCTAAGTTTCTCATCAACTTCTGACATAGATGAATTGTACTGATTTTTCTACATGAACCAGGGCAAATTATTAACTCCCCAACCATGCAAGTGGATAAAGGCTCTTTTAAAAAGACTGAGGTTAAGTCCAACCGTTGCCCTTCTTGTTTCTAAGCCTGTCACTACTTTCCACCACAGAGGTATTTGCCATTTTGATGCTCCACCATTCTGCCCATCACTGGCTATTTGCCGGGCCACCATAACAAGGCCCCAGATGTGAAGGCTGATGAAGCCCATTTTGTGAAGACCAAGGATGAGTCCAAGTGTTGCCCTTTTTTTCCAGCTAAAGGTTTCATCGATTTATGACAGGGAATAATTTGCCATCTCCATGTGCCACACTGCTGCCCATCGTTGGCTATTTGCTGGACCACGATAAGAAGGTCTCAAATGCGGAGGCCAAGAAAGCCCTTTTTCCGAAGACTAAGGATGAGTCCAAGTGTTGCCTTTTTTCTCTGTAAAATTGTCATCAGTCTGTGGCATGGAATAATTTGCCACCTCCATGTGCCATAATGCTGCCCATCATTGGCTATTTGCCTGGCCTTTATAAGTCCCAAATACGAAGGCTGAAAAAAACCTTTTTGTTATGACTGAAGATGTGTCCAAGTATTGGCCATGTTTTTCTAATGTTGTCATCGACCTCTGAGAGGGATTAAATCACCCCCTGTATTCGCCACCATGTTGCCCATAGTTGGTTATTTGCTTGGCCACAATAACAAGGCGCCAAATCTGAAGGCTGAGGAGCCCGTTTTGCGAAGACCAATGATCAGTCCAAGTGATGTGCTTTTTTTCCTCTAATGTTGTCATAAATCCCTGGGAAAGAAGTATTTGCCACCTCCACGTGCCATCATGCTGCCCATCGTTGGTTATTTACCTGGCCACGGGATAAAGGGCCCAAAGGTGAAGGCTGATAAAGCCCTTCTTGAGAAGAGCGAGAATGACTCCATGTATTGCCTTTTTTTCCTCGACCTCTGAGATGGATTAGAAGGCCCGAAATGTAAAGGCTGAGAAAGACGTTGTGGAGAACACTGTGGATCAGTCCAAGTGTTGCTTTTTTCCCCCTAAAGTTGTTCACAATCTGCCCATTGTTGGCTATTTGCCTGGCCGCACGATAAGGTCTCAAATGTGGAGGCTGAGAAAGCCCTTTGGAGAAGACTATGGATGAGTCCGAGTGTGGCCCTGTTTTCCCCTGTAAAGTTGTGGTCAGTCTCTGGCAGGGAATAATTTGCCACTTCCATGCGCCATGAAGAGGAGGGAAGGGAGGAGGACGATAATGATGATGATGATGATGATGATGACGACAACGATGATGATGATGATGACAACGATGATGATGACGATGACGACCTCTCCTCATCTGCCATTTCTCCTCTCCCCTTCTTGGACCTCCCCTGGGGCCTCCTAGATGTCATCATCTGGCTCATAGGATACAAACAGCAAGAGGCTTTATTAGATATGGGAATGGATAATCCCTCCCTCCCTGACAGATAAATTCATCTTTGCCAAATACTTCCAGGCTCCCTGTGCCAGCCATGGGGCCGGAAGGGCTACAGAGGGGATTCTCTACGAATCTTCAGCATTTGCCAGTTGGCCCTTTTCCTCAAAGATCCACTGGCAAACGGCCTTTTGGGTGGGGGACCCCGGGTTTTGGCACAGACGCCCAGTGGAGGAACAACAAGCACCAAATTTATACAGTTTGGGGTGCCTAATCAAAATGTACCTCTTCCCCCCGCGATTCCTACTTCCTCTGAATGTGGCCCACCTTGGGAGGGAGGGAGGGGGCTAAATTTTAAATCTGTTCTACGGCTTGTATTCTGATTGCCCTGGGACCCTTGGGTGGAGGCTGGGAGAGAAATAGAATAAATACTTCTGATTAGTTAGACTGGAAAAGGAAGGGGGAAACCCAGAGCTCCTCACAAGTGACCGTTGTGCTCAGGAATGAAGGCTGGGCAGGTCTCCAGCAACCCTCAGTTTAAAGACTGAGGGAAAACGCAAATTGCTCCCCCACAGCAGACAGGGGAGGGCCTGACACCTCTCACTCACTCCTTGGACACACAAGGCACACTCTCTGTGGCTTTCCAACACGGCTAATCTCTCTGCAGAAGCCATATTGCCACCCTGACGGAGGACCCAAGAGCAGCGTCAGACCCAGGGTTGACGCAGTGGCTCACCTTCCCCTCCAAGAATTTGTTCTTGCAGCAACTCAAGCTGTTCCTCTAGGAGGTGCAGCTGACTCCCCAGCACCTCCACGTTGCTGCTGATGGGTTGGAGGGTTTCCTCGGAGGCCTCCAGGGGTGGGTAGGTGGTAGTACCTGGAAAGCAAACACAAAAGGCGGGCTCTTTCCTTGTCCTAGAATGCATGGGTCTGTGCTTGTCCCTGTTTTCAAGCCCCCCAGATATGGCTGGTTTAGGGAAGGGAAGAAGGACTCACTTTCCAGAGGACCAGAGGGCTCACTTAAGATGTCCTCAGTGTCTGCAAAAAGATAAGAACGTAAGATCAACCTGTTGGATCAACCCAGAGCCCACCTAGTCCAGCATCCTGTCTCACACGCTGGTCCAGCAAAACCTTCTGGGCATCTCAAGCAGAAGACAAAGGCAACACCTTCCTCTGCTCTCAACTCCCTGCGGAGGGGGGGGGGGTTACAGTAGCACTAGAAGTACCCATTAAGTACCCAGTGTCAGTGGAAAAACACCCCAGGTGGCCTACAGAGACATCCTGCCTTCCCCACAACTGGGATCATTTCACTATTATTGGGGGGGTGGGGTGGATACATACCTGTAGAGGCCCAAGAACGGGGAGTGGAACAATTACAAACAAGGGAGAGGTCGTCATCGTCATCATCGTCATCATCATCATCATCATCATCACCATCCTCCTCCTCTCTTCCCTCTTCTCCATGGACTGATGGTGCAGGCTCTGTGTGAGAGACCGTATACAGACTGGTTGCATGGTGTACGCGGGAGTAAATGTCACAGAACCACACAAGTCCATTGAGTTAGTAGGGGTCAGAAGAAGGGCAAGATGCTGCGGCGTCTACCATTAAGCAGATCCAGCCAAGGTGCAAAGGAACCCTTGGCTGCTCCCCTGTTGCCCCACAAAGTGGTCAGGAAGAGGTGGAAGCTTCACACCAGGTGTGTGTTTCCTTTTCTGAGAAAAACCTGGACTCGCTCATGGGAGTTGTCCTGTGACACTCTGAAAGGTGTACAGAGAAAGGGGCCTAGACCCAGTTCCTTTTGCTTGGCCACCCTACACCCTACACCACTGAGGCCTGTATTTGGAACAATGCACGGGGCCCGCCAGAACCATTTCAGAACCTTTGACATCAAAACAGCCTCTGTGGCCTTGTTGGCGTACCTTCCACGGAGGCAGCTGTGGCTTCCTCCTCCTCCTCCTCCTCCTCCTCCTCCTCCTCCTTCTTCTGTTTTCTCCCTGTAATGGAGGGGGGGGGGTTGTTACGTTTTCTCGAGGTATAGCCCCTTTTGGTCAGGGGCTGGGCAAGGGGGGGGAATCAGAATCAAAGCACTCACCCTCCTGCCCCAACAGGAGCCGGATTGTATTCCAGAGCCTTCTTAATCTCCGGCAGCTCTTGTTCTCCGGAGCTCCTCTGTGAACAACAACAAGAAGAGTTGACCTTTCCACCCCGCTGACAAAGCTTGACTATTCTCCTCCCCGCAACAGACATCCTGTGAGGTTGGTGGGGCTGTGAGAGTTCCCAGATAAGCGTCCTGCTCTCTAATCATTAGACCAGACTGGATCAACTTGGCAAACACTTGCTTGAGCAGTAATGCTATTCTACGGACGGATCTAGCCTGACACTTCTTTCCACCTGGTGGACCACAGTCCACTTGGTTCACTTCGGACAAGAGCTGACCTCAGGCCGTTTCCCCATTCAAGCCGTTTGGCACCGATTGGGCTTGCATGGGACCGGGTGTGGGACCGAGATCAAATCTCAGGCTTCCAAATACCATTCCTGGTAACATGGGCTGGGGGCGGGTAGTGGGCGGATTCAGCTGTCCCCATGTAAACTGCGCCAGGATCATCATTTTATTCCTTTTCCGAAGAAAGCTGCTTTACTCCCAAAGTGAAATGAAGCATCGTTCCCATCAGCCACAGCAGGATGAGGGTGTGCAGAGGTCTTTTTTCCAGGGGACAACCAGGGAGAACACTTAAGCCCCTGTCCCCGCTGATCACAATCTCGGCAGGAAAGAGGTTTCAGTTCACTTCAGGAGTAAAGTTTTATTCCTGAGGTGAACTGAAGCATCTTTCCTGGCCACTGAAATGGGAACAGGGGGTGCAGGGGCTTGAGATTTCTCCCTTTTCCAGGGGTGCAACCTTTTTGCCTCCCTGGAAAAGCAAAAACACTCAAGCCTCTGCACCCCCTGTTCACGATCTCAGCTGACAGGAAAGAGGCTTGGCTTTAAAACTCAATCTTCTTTCCTGTCAGCCGATATCGTGAAGTCTGTGACTGTTCCCATGCGTAGGCTCAGCTCGGACCAAATTGCCCAAACCATGCCCAAACTTGATTTTCTGGGTACCAAATTTTGTCCTGGTTTGGCACGGATTTGGGCGATTTGGTCCACGGAAATTGGGCCAAATCTAAAATGCATGGGGATGGCCTTGCCGAACCCGGTTTTAATACCGGACCAAATGTGCATGGGGATCCGCCATCAGAGAAGATTTTGGCTACTTTTGTCCCCTTCAGTCCACATTTGGTTTCTGTGGTTTTTGTTTTTTGGAGACCCATCAAAGTTCCTAGCATTCCTCATAGCCAGAAACTGGAAACAACATACTAGCCCAAACCTCACTACCTAGTATAACAAACTCCTTGAATTTCCTCTGCTCTTGTCCCCTCTTCCCCTCTTCTGAAAGGGGAGGGGCAGGAGGTGAAAAATGAGCGGAGCCGGGAGTAGCAAACCTATGTAACATGTTCAGACACAGGAAGCAGGAATGGAAGTAAGTGAAAGTGCCTGATTTCACTAAGAGGGCCTTGGGTCTCACTAGCAGCGATCAGAGTGCTGGGTCCAGTACCAAACGCGGTCTTGGCAAGGGGCAACACCATGTGTTTTAGATTTTGTCTGCTGAAAGTGGACCAAATCGCCCCAAACCTTGCCAGACTAGGACCAAATTTGGTACCTGAAAAAACAAGTCTCAGCACGATTTGGGGTCCCAGGATGAGCCGAGAGAGCCGAGACGGCGCATGAGGTTGGTGGCAGACTTCATGATCTCAGCTGACAGGAAAGAGGTTTGAGATTTAAAGCCAAGCCTCTGGCCTTTCAGCCGAGATCGTGAGCAGGGGTTGCCTCCCTGGAAAGAGAGAAATCTGAAGCCTCCACACACCCTCTTTCCGACCTGCTGACAGAAAGAAGTTTGGCTTTACTGTCGAAGAGATCCTTTATTCCAGCAGTAAAGCCAAGCCTCTTTCTGTCAGCAGATCAGAAAGATGGGGTGAAGAGGTGTGAGATGTATCTCTTTTCCAGGGGGGCAATAAGGGTGCCTCCCTGGAAAAGAGAGAAAACTGAAGCCTCTGCACCCCCTTACTCCCTTGCTCTTACTCCCCTTTCGAGGCAAGCAAGCAGCTTGCCTGGGAAAGGGAGCAAAATCACAATCTTGGCGTGGTTTGCTTGCGGACGGCTGAATTTGCCCCAGCCCACCCCAGCCCACATTAGGGCGAATGGCGTGCGGATGCCTGAGATTCGATCCCACACCCAGTCCCATGTGAGCCCAATTGGCACCCAAACAGCACCAAACGGCTTGCATGGGGACGTGGCCTTTAGCAGCTTCCACAGTGGGGTTGCAAAGTGTGTCAGCTCTGTGTAAAAAGCTGTCTCTTCCCTCCCACCCTCCCTCCCTCCCTCCCTCCTTCCCAGGCACTGAAGAATGGAGAGGGGGCGAGCATGATAAGATCCCCAGGAAAGTGACTGGTGGGATATCTAAAGAAATCAACTTGAGGTAAGTATTTTATTGCGTATTAAATTGATAGATTTGGACCTCCGCTGCCTTCCAGCATTACATTTTAATATCTGAGAAACGCAGTCCAGTGAGCAAAGGTATTTAGAGGGTTGTATTTCAGGAGGCAGTTTTCTTGTTTCTGAAACTGACCCTGGCCTGAGAATGCTTTGAGCGATGCCAGAGCCTCCAACCTAAAGGGAAATGCACCACGAGCTGCTGCAGGTCTCTATTTCTGTGGCCTTGAGCCCTGGATGCCAAAGGGGAACCAGCGCTGGAGGCAAAGGAGATACTGGGTGAGCCATGCTGTCTATTGCTGCAGGCCAGCAGTCAAACTCTTACCACCAGCTGTTCTTTGCTGCAGGTCCATGGTCAGTGTGAGACCCTCCACACTTCGTGCTCACATCAGTTTAAAAACCAAAAAGAGAATGCAAGGCAATTCTCTCATCAGATCTAAGAATGCTGCCAGCTAGGTGATACTGTGAATTTATTTTAAGAGATGCAGCTAAACCTTTCTCAGTCTTCCCTCTATGTTGCAACGGTCAGTCATTTTTTGCAGAAAAAGATGCTTCGAACCTCACCTGGTGGCTCCAATTGGAGCTACTCTGGCCCGGTGACGTGGGCCAAGGCAAAAGATCTTCTGAGGAAACACAAATGAAATTAAAAGGTTAAAAACATATGGTGAGCCCCCCAAACACAAAAGAACTGCTTGCATATAAAGGGATACAAGCATTTGGCAAGTCTTTCATGTGGTGGCAATGTCCTAAGGTTGAAAAATTCTGGAAAATAATTCCAACAACACTTAGTGAAATTACATCCCAGAATATTTTGCTTTCCCCGGTTTTACTTTTTTTTACTATGTTTTAAGGATGATCCAGCCCCTAAATGTAGCAGGGATATCATTAGGCCTATGATAACAGCAGCTAAGGCTGAAATAGCACTCCATTGGAAGGACCCCGACCTTCTGACAAAGGAGAAATGGATCACCCATGTATGGCACCTCATTGTTAATAAGCTAATTATGGCCCAGCAATATAAAATGCAGGCTTTGGAACAGCCAGCTCAATTTATTTTAAAAATGGACACCTTTTATTGTTCAGGCCTAGGTCAATCCTGCTTTACGCCCCTCCTCCTCCTCTTCTTTTTCAATTATAAAATATAAACTATTATCTTTGTTCCCAGACTTAATGATCTAATTCTTGTATATAGGAGAAACAAGACTGTAACGCAGAAACTGTTATTCTCTGAATGTTTTCAGGCAATGTGGTTAATGGTTGATTTCATTATTTTGTTGTTTTTGGCTATAATTTAAAATAAATACATAAAATTTAAAAAAGAGTTCTTTATGTAAATTAGGGTGCGACCCCATGGGAGCCGGTTGCTCCACTAGTCATGCGATTAATAAAAATCCACGTTGTAACGTGCAGTAAAGCATCCCCATGTGGTTTGGGGCAACACAGATTAAATCGTACTTTCCTGTGCCCATGGAAGCCACTTTTTGTGAGCCCACATCTTTTTCACACACACACACCCCTTGGGCCTGCCGAAGCGATGACAGGCTCCCTTCAGCTCTCAGATCCAGCTGCCTGCGTTCACGTGATGGCAGCTGTTTTAGCACACAAGCAAACTAGCGATCTGCCCCTTTCACAGCGGAGGCTGCATTATTAGTAGGGAGAGAGAGATTATTTCCCTTCCTTTCCCTTGATTTCTTCCTCTGTGGGTTTCCTCTTCTGTTTCTAACCCCCTCTCTGTAAGCTTCACTCATGTGTGCGTCTCTTCACCTTCCTTTCTCTCGATTTCTTCCTCCATGGGTTTCCTCTTCTGTTCTCTCCCCCTCCCCCCCCCGCCCCCGTAAGCTTCACTCATGTCTGTGTTTGTCTCTTCACCTTCCCTTCCTTTCTCTTGATTTCGGCCTCCGTGGGTTTCCTCTTCTGTTCTCTCCTCCCCCCCCCCCCCTCGGTAAGCTTCACTCATGTGTGTGTCTGTCTCTTCACCTTCCCTTCCTTTCTCTTGATTTCTTCCTCCATGGGTTTCCTCTTCGGTTTCTCCCCCTCACCCTTGTAAGCTTCACTCATTTTCTCCATGCGGTCCCCCCGCCCTTGCCTGAGCATGCAGTCGCTCCGGCGAGGGCTTCCTTTAGCCCAATCGAGTGCATGACAGTTTGTCTCTAGTCAGCTGAGCACGTTCAGAGCTTCGCTAAAATGATTAAAAGCAGCTGCTTTCATGGCTCCTCTCACCATTTTAGTGGGGCAGTGTCCCCAGGCTCCCACGATAATCTGCGGTTGCCCCCTAAGTTGGATATAGTACTGTTTGAAAGGTTTTTTTTTCTGGATTTTCTCCTTTGTGCCTTATCTAGCCCGGGGTAATGCTAGTCATGGGGTCGCTTTGGGGCAAAAGAAGCTTAACATCAGAGTATTTTTGGCCACGGGGACGCCCACTTAGAAGGACATCCCCCTTGATCATTTTTGTAGGAGGATCCACTGTTAAATAATGTTAATAATCCTGAGATTGGTCTCCTTAGGGCAGCAGGGAGTGAGGGAGGTTGAAATAGCTTTATTCAAGGCAACCAGCACCTTCCACAACCTCCCCAACTCTTCAAAAGGGGCCAAAGAGAAATTCTTCCAGCTCCAGTCAATGGCCCAACTCTGCTTAACTGTCTCAGTGTTTCACAAAGCAGATATTCTACTCATCTCTGCTCAAAACTTACTCCAAAACAATCCATGCTAGCAGGATATCCACTGGTTGAACTTGCTCGCCAAGAAAGAAACAGCCTCCAACAATCCTGGTGAGACCAGAATAAAGTCCCAGCTGGACACGGAACAATGACCAGTCCAGCATTCTGAGCCCATTGTCCTCCTGAACAAGCATTGTCCTAGCAACCGAAGGGGCCTTGTGGGCAGCAGACTAGGCAAGCAATAGGCGGCTTTTGTTTCTGCCCTAAAATAAACCCTCAAACAAATACAGACCAGTACATTATCCTGTCTTGACACCTCGAGGCCATGAGATGCAATTGCTTCCATAGGTGCAATCCGTAGCAGGAAGGGACCCCAAGTACACTGGGCTGCCAGTGGGGACCCTGGGCATCGCCTATCCAGGAAATAATTAGAACTGACAAGATGTATTACGGTCAAAATAATAATATTTTCGTAGGATATTACGGTAATTTGGTTTCATACACTGTGTTCACACCTAAGTTTAATTCAACTTCAGTCCATCTTCAGAGCAGAAAAACACATCAGCAAAAGGGAAGAGACATTTTCTTTCCACATTATCCAACCCAAGGTGGAATTTCTGTGTTGGATAAAGCAGAAAGAAAACAGCTTCTCACTTGTTCTCTCACCCTGAAAGCGGACTGAACCTGGATTAAAACTAAGGTGTGAAGGCAGCCATAGTCAGTACAAATGTGCACTATGTAAGTAGTTCCAAAGCAGAGGGTCTTGCGTTTAACGGCCCCCAAAGATTTCCAGGAGCTGATACTTCAAAGTTTGTCCAGCCAAAGCCAAGGCCTTCTCGCAATGGCCCCTATTCCTCATTATATCCCAGAACGGGCTCCGCCATCCGCATGCTGGTGCTGACTGCTGCGGGCCAGGGCCTCGAATGTGGATTCCGGGATATAATCCAGAATAAGGCCTAGTGCAGATGGGCCCAAGCTCCCAGGTAACATTTGCCACCAAGGCAAGAATTGTAGGCCTTTGCCAAGAGCATGTCCCTTCTTACTCTGTCCAACGTTCCTTGCATTTTCATTTGGACTTTGACTTCTACTCCAAAAATCTATTTAAGTTTTACTCCTCTTTCCCCAAGACTCCTTCCTGGGCCCCTCTTTCTCTGGTCTTAGCGTCTTACAACTTTATAAGGATCTCCTGCGCATGGCACCTTTGTCTTGTCCTGTAGCTACCCAAAGGATGCTGCCACTGGATGATACCAAACGATTGCACCGTTGGTATAGGAGCCCCACACACCTGCTGAATGTGGTCCCATATTTTTCATCTCTCTGTTGCCATCTGGGTGATATGAAGGAGACCTATGTATGTATGGGGTGGAAGTGTCCTATGGTTAGATTTTGGGGGGAGGATACTACTGAAGACATTGAAAAAATGTCAGACGTAAATATAATAAGGATCCCAGGATCTTCCCTATTGCAAACCAAAATATTAATGCAGACCAGTGTTATTTCTTAGATCAATTATTACGAGTGGCTCAAGCTACATTAGTTTTGGGCTAGAAGGATGTCAGCAAAGGGTCTTTAAAAAACTGGCATAAGTATATTATAGACCAATGTCAGCTTGATAGATTTAGATCTCTTTGTTTACTGTCTATGGGTTGTAATCTAAGGCTTTTCCGCACTGCAACGCATTCCAAACGGAACGCGTTCAGGCGGGAAGCTTAAGACAGCTCTGGGCGCTTTCACCGTTCACACACAGGCGCGCCGAAACGCGTTCCGGCGCACCTGTGTGTGAACGGTAAAAGCGCCCGGAACTGTCTTGGCCGGCAAAGGCCGGCCAGGGGCACGGAGACAGCTGCGGAGGCAGATCGGCAATCAGCTGATTGTCAAACAGCTGATTGCCAAACCTGCGCCGGCGGGGGAGGCGGGCCCGCAGCTGTTCGGGAGCGAGAAGCAAGCACAAATCCTTCTCCTCCCGAACGCCTGCGGGCAGTTCGTCCGCGCCCGAAGGCATGTAGAGCACTTCAAAGTGCTCTACATTTGGAACGTGCGAGAGACAGCTCCGGATACGTCGGATCGCGCGTTCCAAATACCCCCGTGCGAAAACGTCTCTATTGGGGGCAGTGGACAAGAACTGGAAATATTTCAATCCGCATTCCACTCTGGGTGCGTCAACGGCTTCCTCCTCCATCACCAGTGCCTCCTCTTTCACCTCGGTGTGTTTGCTCCCTGCAATGTGGGCCTTGTTACATTTTCCCATCCCCTTTGGGGCTGGGCCAGGCAGCGAGTGGGGAGGACTCCCATCAGAGTCGAAGGGCTCACCTTCCTCTGCCCTGAGGCATTTGGTTCTCCCCGAGATGGCATGCGATCTGGGGCAGAATGAGTTCTCTGGAGCAGGAGCACCAGGTGCCTCCCTGTGAGCAAGGGGTTTCCAGATGGTCAGATCCTGAACCTCCCACCACCTCGCTGTTGCCTGCGTGTGAGTCAAGGCATGTAGGACTCCAGCGAGCTCCATGATCCTTTCAACCCATTCAGCTGAAAACAAAAACTTACCTGGGTAAGACTGATCTGTTTCTTCATCTTTTGAAGATATAAGACCCCTGGAAGGTGCAGGGAGTCTTTCGCTCAACCGCAAAACGGCATGGGGGACTACCGAGAGCATTTCTGCGTAGAGATACGTATGACACATACAAATGTTGTCAGCCTCCCTATCTTCAAATATGAATGTTGTCAACATTCGTACCTTCAATTCAAACTTTATTTTGTTGCGTTCAGATTCTAAACATTTGAATTGCATCAAATGTTTTGGCATTCGATTCTAAATGGATTTGTGAGCTTGCTCCAGAGTTTGACATGAAAGAAGAAGACCTAGTCTTCTGGGTCCCAAGCCTAACAATATACGAAAGACCAGAGGCGTAATTGCGGCCTTTGAGAAATACAAAACAGAAGAGAAAATAATCTGCCCTCTAAAGGCTAAGCAAGACCCCACTTTTGCTGGAAATAGGATAATAACTTTACAAGCTCTGGCCCCAGACAGTAAAGGAAAGGCATCAATACCGAAATTTCACAGATATTCTCTTCAGATCTGGGGTGACATTTAGATGGCTTTCCCCCTGCGCCATCACCATGAATTGTAAAGGAAAATTCTTCAAAATATCATCGCAAGAAGAAACCGATCAGGTAGTTCAGTTTGAGCCAGTTTGGTCTAGTGGTTAAGGAGTCAGACTCTCATCTGGGAATCCCAGGTTTGATTCCGCCCTGCTCCACGAGGCCAGCTGGGTGACCTTGGGCAAGTCACAGCTCTCTTCTGAGCTCTCACAGCCCCATCTATCTCACAGGGTGTCTGTTGTTGGCAGAAGAACAGACAAGCTTTGTCAGCTACTTTGAGTGCCCTTAAATAGGTGAGAAAAAAGCAGGGTAGAAAAGCCAACTCTTCTTATTCTACTAATCCTATGAGAACGGGTCTGGAGGTGGTTAATGTGGTTCCTGGATCTACAGAACTCCTCAGTCCTCCTCTGTTTGGGGAAAACAGGATCAAACATCAAGAAAGGTCTCGGCTCTCAGGATGACAGGTGCAACCATCTCTCCATATCCTAAACAAGAATCCTGAAAGAAAGAAAGAAAGAAAGAAAGAAAGAAAGAAAGAAAGAAAGAAAGAAAGAAAGAAAGAAAGAAAGACAGACAGACAGACAGACAGACAGACAGACAGACAGACAGACAGACAGACAGACAGACAGACAGACAGACAGATAGATAGATAGATAGATAGATAGATAGATAGATAGATAGATAGATAGATAGATAGATAGACTGACTGACTGACTGACTGACTGACTGACTGACTGACTGACTGACTGACTGACTGATTGATTGATTCTATTTGGGTTATGTTAGGATAATACTTTACAACCCAGGTTAAAGGTGAATAACAAGAATTTATAATTAATGTTTGCTGAAATAGTTACCTAGCTTGAAGTGCCTTACAATTTAAAATATAATGATAATGGTGTACACATATATGTATGTGTAATAAAATGTATTATATATATATAATAAAGCATGTCTGCAAATTAATTAAGAGCAATGTTTCTAAGATTGGATCCACGCGATCCTCCTTTAGTGCTGGGAGTGAAGGACTATATAAAGAGGCCTCTGGAAGCGTCTCTCTTCCAGTTCTCTACGGAACTGTGATTGTAAATCTTTTCAAGCCAGGAAGATCCCGACTAATTCGTCTGGTTGGAGGTGTAAACAAACCGTCTTGATATAAATAAAGATTTCATTGTGTGGAACTGACGGATTTCGCCTTTGCGTCCTGCCAGCATCGTTTCTTAATATGTGAGAATTGCCGTCAATTCAGCAAAGGTATTTAGAGGACTGTATTTCACAAGGCGGTTTTCTTGTTTCTGAAATTAACTCTGGCCACATCAAAATCACCAGACCCTCCCACCTAAAGGGAACAGAGAAATGCACCACTAACCGTTGCGGCCCCTCCTCTCTATTTCTCTGGCCTTTAGTTCCGGATGGCCAAGTGGCACCAAAGGGGACGATGGGGGAGCCGTGCTGTCTACTGCTGTATCTCAGGAGTCAAACTCTTGCCACCAGCTGTTCTTTGCTCAGGGGTTTCTCTCCTTCCACTCCTAGACTCTTGGCCATCAGTGGGACACTCTCAACACTTCACTGTTCCATCGTTTAAAAAACAAAACAAAAAAGGAAATGCGAGGCAATTCTCCCATCAGATCGACAAATGCTGCAAGGCTGGTTCTGTGAAAGTATTTTAAGAGACGTATCTAAAGCTTTTTCCATCTTCCCTTTGCATTACAGTGGTCAGTCATTCTTTGCTTCCAACCTCACCTGAAGTTGCACATCTGCCCTAGCATGCAATTAGGCGACACCTGGCCAGGTGCATCCTGTCAGGAGGCAATCGTGCTCCACAAGCAAACTAGCCTTTGCCGGGGACTTACCTGGAGCGTCCAGCGGTGACCTTCCGCACATCTGCTGGGTGGGGAGGAATGATTTAAGAGTTCATGACTTGGCCTGAGTCTGTTTCCTTCTTTGTGCTTTCTAGAGAAGAAAACACCCAGGAACTCTTTTCTTCCTAATAATCGTTTGCTGTTCAGAACGTAAATGTGGGAGGTGAATAGCTTTAGACCAAGACTAAATTCTAGCTGTAAAATTGATATGGATTCAAGTGCAGTGGGTGAATGTTTCATATTCGACATTGTTCTCAGGTTGGGGGGGGGGATGGAAGTGGAAATACTCCAGGGGAGCAGCTCAGCATGCTATGGATGAGTACCTGCAGCTGGATGCTGACTGGGAAAAGCCACCTTTCTGCTGACCTATGGGAAGGATCCTTCCCTGCAATTTTGCCTGTGGTGGTATCTGCAAAGAACATCGCAGGGACAGTCATGCAAAATGCTCTGCCTAAGAGTGAATTTCCCCTTGAAAAGATGCCCCATTAGCGGCTCTTGGTGCAAGTGTGGCTGATCAAGCTGCCCTGCAGGGGGCACAACAGATTCCCTGGGTTATAAACTCCACTCAGGCACAAAAGCCTCCGGAGTGACCTTGGGCCAGCCACGGCCACTGCCCGTGGGGAAAGCTGCCTAAACATTATCCCAGCTAAATACGGTGTTGCAGGAAGGGATCTGAACTGTCTTCTCCTCTTGATCATCTCTGGTGCCAGAACTTGTAAGATTTGGATCTATGTGCCACCAAAGAGGAGATCTGGAATACCTCTGGGGACTCAGTGGATCCCAGTATGGAATTTGAATTGCTCAAAAGCTATGATGATATCTCCGGATCTCTGATTAGCTTCAGGCTGAGATCCTAAGCTTGTAGGGCACAGATGTCAAACTCCGGCCCGTGGGGGAATTCTATTTGGCGCGTGACAAAATATCATATTCCTACTAGAGCTGGCCCGCTAGTAGACAGCACATGCACCGCTAATAATGCAAATCCCAGAGTGCTCTGCTGGTGCTTCAATCAGGGCCCACAAGCACCCCCTCCTCTACTGACTTTCGTTAGCCACCTCATGCTACCTGTCACATCAGGCCACCCCACCCAAAAATGGCAAAGGAAAGGTGAAGAACAGTGAATGCCACAGTTGGGTCTTTTATTTGACATCAGATTTCACATGTCTTTATAATATTGAGCTTTGCTTGTTCCAGAGTAAAGGTTGATTTCCGTAGCCCGTAACGAAGAGGGAAGAGGAAATTCAAGGAGCTTGTTATACCAAGCAGAGAGGTTTGGGCTAGTATGTTGTTTCCAGTTTCTGGCTATGAGGAATACTAGGAACTTTGATGTGTCTCCAAGAAACAAAAACCATGGAAACCAAACATGGACTGGAGGGGACAAAAGTAGCCAAAAACGGCACATCCCCATGCATGTTTGGTCTGGTAGCGAAACCGGGTTCGGCAAGGCCATCCCCATGCATTTTAGATTTGGCCCAATTTCCGTGGACCAAATCACCCAAATCCATGCCAAACCAGGAAAAAATTTGGTACCCAGGGAACCATGTTTGGGCATGGTTTGGGCGATTTGGTCCGAGCGGGGCCTACGCATGGGAACGGTCCCAGACTTCATGATCTCGGCTGACAGGAAAGAGGATTGAGTTTTAACGCCAAGCCTCTTTCCTGTCAGCTGAGATCATGAACAGGGGGGACAGGGGCTTGAGTGTTCTCCCTGGTTGCCATCTGGAAAAGGGGAAACCTCAAGCCTCTGCACACCCTCATCCCGCTGTGGCTGATGGGAAAGACGCTTCAGTTCACTTTGGGAGTAAAGCATCTTTCTTCAGAAAGGGAATAAAATGATGCTCCTGGTGCAGTTTACATGGGGAGAGCTGAACCCGCCCCCTACTCACCCACAGCCTGTGTTACCAGGAATGGTATGGAGAGGCCTGAGATTTAATCTCGCTCCCACACCTGGTCCCATGCAAGCCCAATCGGTGCCAAACGGCTTGCATGGGGACACGGCCTGAGGTCGGCTCTTGTCCGAAGTGAACAAAGTGGACTGTGGTCCACCAGGTGGAAAGAAGTGTCAGGCTAGATCCGTCCGTAGAAGAGCATTACTGCTCAAGCAAGTTTTTGCCAAGTTGAGCAAGTCTGGCCTAGTGGTTAGGGAGCCGGACGCTTATCTGGGAATACTGGGTTTGATTCCGCCCTCCCCCATGAAGCCAGCTGGGTGACCTTGGGCTAGTCACATCTCTCTTCTGAACTCTCACAGCCCCACCAACCTCACAGGATGTCTGTTGCGGGGAGAAGAATGGTCAAGCTTTGTCAGCGGGGTGGAAAGGTCAACTCTTCTTGTTGTTGTTCACAGAGGAGCTCCGGAGAACAAGAGCTGCCGGAGATTAAGAAGGCTCTGGAATACAATCCGGCTCCTGTTGGGGCAGGAGGGTGAGTGCTTTGATTCTGATTGCCCCCCGTTTCCCGGTCCCTGACCAAAAGGGGCTATACCTCGAGAAAACGTAACAACCCCCCCCCCCCGAATTACAGGGAGAAAACCGAAGAAAGAGGAGGAGGAAGCCACAGCTGCCTCCATGGAAGGTAGGCCAACAAGGCCACAGAGGCTGTTTTGATGTCAAAGGTTCTGAAATGGACCGTTTGGGCCTCATGGATTGTCCAAAACACAGGGCCCCGGTGGTGTAGGGTGTAGGGTGGCCAAGCAAAAGGAACTGGGTCTAGGCCCCTTTCTCTGTACACCAGTCAGAGTGTCACAGGACAACTCCCATGAGGACGCCCAGGTTTTTCTCAGAAAAGGAAACACACAACTGGTGTGAAGCTTCCACCTCTTTCTGACCACTTTGTGGGGCAACAGGGGAGCAGCCAAGGGTTCCTTTGCACCCTGGGCGGGTGTTGCCTTCACCCTGTACTGCAGCCAGAGAATGGAAGTTCAGCATTCATGCAAAATTCCACAAGCACCCTTTGCCCCCTCCTTCTGTTTTGGCGTCCATTTTGACCAACACCCTAATCTACAGGTGTGCCTTCCTTCCCTAAGCCAGCCTTGTCTGGCGGGCTTGAAAACAGGGACAGGCACAGACCCATGCATTCTAGCACAAGGAAAGAGCCCGCCTTTTGTGTTTGCTTTCCAGGCACTACCACCTACCCACCCCTGGAGGCCTCCGAGGCAACCCTCCAACCCATTAGCAGCAACGTGGAGGTGCTGGGGAGCCAGCTGCACCTCCTAGAGGAAGAGCTTGAGTTGCTGCGAGAACAAATTCTTGGAGGGGAAGGTGAGCAGCTCTGGGAACCCTGGGTCTGATGCTGCTCTTGGGTCGTCCGTCAGGGTGGCAATATGGCTTCTGCAAAGAGATTAGCGGTGTTGGGAAGCCACAGAGAGTGTGCCTTGTGTGTCCAAGGAGTGAGTGAGAGGTGCCAGGCCCTCCCCTGTCTGCTGTGGGGGAGCAATTTGCGTTTTCCCTCAGTCTTTAAATTGAGGGTTGCTGGAGACCTGCCCAGCCTTCATTCCTGACTGCAAGGGGCAAATGTGAGGAGCTCTGGGTTTTCCCTTACTTTCCAATCTAAATAATCGGAAGTATTTATTCTATTTGTCTCCCAGCCTCCACCCAAGGGTCCTGAGGCCATTAGAATACAAGCCCCGGATCAGATTTAAAATTTAGCCCCTTCCCTCCCTCCCAAGTGGGGCACATTCAGAGCAAGTAGGAATCGCAGGGGGAAGAGGTACGTTTTGAGCAGGCGCCTCAAACCGTACAAAGTTGGTGCCTGTTTTCCCCCTGCTGGGTAGCTGTCCCCAAACCAGGGGTCCACCACCCAAATGGCCCTGCTGAAGAAAAGGGCTGATCGCCAAACGTTGAAGATTCATAGAGAATCCCCTCTGTAGCCCTTCTGGCCCCATCTCTGAAGATGAAGTTACCAGTCCGGGAGGGAGTGATTATCCATTCCCATATCTAATAAAACCTCTTGCGTTTTATATCCTAAGAGCCTGGTGATGACATCTAGGAGGCCCCAGAGGATTCCACAAGGAAGAAGAAGAGTTGGCTTTTCTACCTCGCTTTTCTCACCCATTTAAGGGGCCTCAAAGTGGCTGACAAAGCTTTTCTATTCTTCTCTCCACAACAGACACCCTGTGAGGTGGGGGGGGGGGCTGTGAGAGCTCAGAAGAGAGCTGTGACTAGCCCAAGGTCACCCAGCTGGCTTCATCAGGGAGGGCGGAATCAAACCCAGTATTCCCAGGTAAGAGTCTGGCTCCCTAACCACTAGACCATACTGGCTCAGTGAAGGAGCATAGCAACAGGGAACCCCCAAACAACATAAGAACATCAAGAAAGACCTGGTGCGTCGGGACACAGAACATCTAGTCCATCATCCTGTCTCATGCTTTGGCCCACCCAATGCTTCTGGGCACCTCAAGGAAAAGACAAAGGCAAATCCTTCACCTGTTCCGGAGTCCCCGCAAATGGCCTTTAAAGAGACATCCTGCCTGTCTCTCCAACCTGGAGGCAGTACTAGGCATTCAGTCTAGTATCCTCTGATGCACCTGCTCCCTGTGACTTTGTCCAACCCTTTCTGAAAGCCATCTAGGCTGATTGCCTGGATAAGAGCCTGAATATTGGGCCACCAAGTCTTTTTCACCCTTTTTAACTCCCAAACAATGCTCCACAAACCCCCAAATATAAAAGTGGGACTTCTGGTTAAGATGGCGAGCAAGAAAGTGTCCCAAGAACAACCCCCCAAGGCAGTCTCTTCTTCTTCTCCCTTTTGTAGGCTTCCAAGTCTCTGAATTTTTCCAGCTAGTTACTCCAGGCTTTTAAGATGACGTCCAAATTGAATAACTGCTCAGGTTTTCTGCTGAGGAGGAAGATTAGCAGCAATGGGCAAGAAGAGACGCCTGCGTTCCTCATCTTGTCCTCGAAATAACAAGGCTGGAAAACAGCAAAAACCAGATGCAGTGGAGGAAATCTCGGCGGTTAGTAATTCACACTCGGACCTGAGACCAGCATCCCGAGGGGCCCCTGAATTCCATGACAGTCCAACCAAGGAAAGATGGAGGGGGCAGCTTGTTGATCTACAGCAAACGGAGGAATTTTTATGCTCTCTACAGCTGAAAGAGGCGCTGAGACTCACTCTTCTCAATGGCACCCAGAAGACTCCTCCTCATCATATGCTCTGCTGAAGGCGCCAATTTAAAAGCAAAAATGGCTTCCCAGAATGCTGTGTGCCGGTAGACCTGGGATTCTCTTTGGACGCCATCTTTTTCTGGCAGCTTGTCTACAGCCAGACTCTCCCCAGAATTCTATACGGGGCAAATATTCATCAAGATCCAAATATCTTCCGGTTCAATTGTCGTTCCAAAATCTGGCTCTGAATACTCAAAAGCGAATATCCATTCCTACCGTTTTTTCCTTGAAAAAACAAAAGTCTCAGGTATTTAGGGAGACAGTAACAGCTATAAATGTGGATGCCATAAGACCTGGAGAATCTGCCACTCTGTAAAAAGAAAACAGTGTCATTGCCAGGACAGAGGATGGCTGTAACGACGACTGAGGTCCACAGAGAACCTTCTTTGTTTCAAGCAACGCCAACCGAACCAGCCAAGAACATTTCACAAACTATTGCTAAGAACTTTGCCAAATTTATCTTCCAGGAACAAAATGTTTGGCTGCGTTTCCACTGGACTATGTTAAGCCAGGTTGGGTTTCCTGCGCATTCCGGCTGTACTCATTTGCTCCATGATAAAGCAGCCTCCATTTGAACACTGCCTGCAGGGCCCTTGATTGGGAAGGAGACCGAGGGTCTTGCAGAAGGCCTTCCAGGATTCAGTTCTGCATTGGGCAAGCAACACCCTCTTGTTTATTCAGCCCTTCAGGTTCTGTAAAAGGACAGTTGTCCACCACTATCCAGGGCCATCGTGACATGCCTGGAAAACCTCATGCGTCACTGCCAGGAGAACATCTCCTCAAAGATGATTCCCAAGCTGCTCCTCAAGCTGCTGAGAAGGAGAGCTGGGAGTCCTTGAAGAGAATGGAGTTCGCCACACTATGAGAGCCTCCCTGTGGTGGGTGGGAACAGGATCAGCGCCATCATCCTGCTATTGCCGACTCAAGGCCAGAGGAGCGGCAAACTGATTAAAGTCCTCTGAAATCTGGTTGCAAAGTACGGGTCTGTTGAAGTGCCAGCAGGTGGTGGTTGAGACCAAGAATAGAGCCTTGTTCCAGCTCCATTTCTAGAGGCCAGAGGCCAGCCCTGTCTCAGCTGCCCTCCAGGGGCCCCATTGTGCCGCACTGACTTTTCCGAGCCTGCCAGATATCCGGTGAAGACTACAGGAGGAGCCCTTGCTCTTGGGGCTGATGCAGGGTCCTGCATCCTGCCAACATCTTCCCAGTCTTGAGGCCTCCAATTAAGGGGACTATTGAACTGCCAGCAGCTGGCAGAACTCAGATCCCTTGGTGACTGGGAAGGCTCCGTAACTTCAAGCCCTGACTCTTCCACCCACATTGTAGAGATGAAAGCCTTTGCATTTTTCCAGCCCTTGTGTAGCTCCTGCCTTTGGGAACTTGGGCCATCTTCCCGACTCCATCGGTGTACTTTGGTACATCAGCAGGGCTTTCTAGCGGTCCACTTGGAGGGGGAAACATCCACGTTCTTCAAGAAATCCCTCCATAGATGATCCCCAGGCGACTCCACACAGAGGCACTGAAGAAGACCCCTGTGAAAATAAAAGGAAGAGTGGAGTCTGGCAGTAGGGGTAGAGACGGCGCCCTGTTCTCAGAGGACAAGAACCTCAGTGAAATGGGTCTTCCCAGGAACAGGAAGTGAGCAGAACTGCGCATTGCACGTCACGCCTGCTTTCCTGGACCAGCAAGTTTCTCCTTGCTATGCACCTCACACCTTTGCTCTTGTCGCCTTATGGGACTCACACTGCTCCATGTGAAAGAGAGTGCCTGGCCTCCATCTTTCCTTTCCAGCCCCAGACTCCCTCCAGCTAACTTGTTCTCCTGGAGGAGGGGAGCGCCCCCCCGGTTTGTTCTCAGCCCTCGTCCCCTGGGCCGCCCTGGGTAAGAGCGTATGAAGGAGGCCATAAGTAACGGTTGTGTGGAGCATGGAGCACGGGGCCCTTTGGGGCTTCCTCACACGCCTGGGACGGGTGGTCATTGGAGCCTCAGATGGCGAAAGCGGGTAGGCAGGTCACTCTTCCCCATTTGGGGGGGGGGCGGCTGACTGAGGCTGCGTTCAGGCATAACACAAGGGGCAGCGCATGGCACCCGTGGCTCCAGCACAGCATATTTGGGAGAAGGGGAGGGGCAGGCTTGGGTCGGAAGCCCCGTAGCAACTAGAAGAGCTTTCTTCCTTCATGTCTGGGACACCTTCAAGCTCTGCCCTTCAGCCCTCCGAAGTGCCTTGCCTGGGGGCTTCCTGCTTATCCCAGCTGCGTTCTCCGAACCCAAAGCCTCCTCCAGGGACTCCTCCTTCCAGCCTCCCATAGTCTTCCTGGATCCCCCCCTTCCCCTCCCACATCCACTCGCACCCTCGTCCCACCTGGCCTCCCTTCCTCACCCACAGAGTCCTGCCTGCTTGCCCACTCCAGAGTCCTTGCGCTGGGAGGGCCGTTGGCGGCAGTTGGAAGAGAGTTCCGTGTCAGTTGGAGGCGGAGAGTCAAGCAGATGGGCCGGGCGCCTGGCAGGCTGGGGGATTTGGTCTTAGCAGGCCTCCCCGCCAGCACAGGTGGGACTGAGAAGAACCCCAGGTCTCAAACATAACAGCGCAGTAAATCACCTCTACACATCCAATGGAGTAGATATAGCAGGTTTGTTTGTCTGTTTGCTTGCAAAGGTCTCAGGGTGGGGTACCAGGTTAAAAGCCAAATATAAAAATGAGCATCCTTAAACTATAACAGTGCCTAGAAGCGCAGGGGAAAAGCTGTTCCCTTGTTTTGCCAAAGGCCAGGCAAAACCCGTGAAGCGAAGTTGCCCGATTCCCCTTCAGGAGTCCATAATCTGGGAGCCATCACTGAGAAGGCCCTATCCCGGGTGCCCCTCCCCTTTTGCTCCTGAGGATGCTGGTACAGCCAGGAGGGTTTCTCTTCAAATCTTAAGGTCAATATGGAAGAAGGCATTCCTATAGATATTTGGGGGCCCAGTTGTGTAGGGCCTTGTAAGTCAAAGTGAACGGGGCTTAGGAGTGAACTAGCAAGCAGTGCAGCTCTTTTAAGGCCAACGTGATGTGCGTCCGGCCAGCTGTCCTGGTCAGCGGTCCAGCAGCTCCATTCTGCACCAGCTGCAGCTTCCAAAGCATCTTCAATGTCCTTCAGACCATGAATAACCACGTTGGTCTCACTCTAGCTTGGGATGGCATTGTGAAATCTTTTAATCTTTTGCTTTGTCTAAAGGCGTTTAATATTTTCTTGTCAGCACCGGCGTGGCTGGTCTGTGGACTGGGTTGGGCGCACGATCACCCTAAAGCCACGAGGGTAAAAGAAACTCCATTCAGTTCTAGGTAAGCCTAACGACCAATGGGAGACCTCGTTTTTGTTTAGGTTGCATAACTTGGGTGAAACGTGGCAGTTTCACTTGGGCGATCAGTGTTTCGGGCTCTGCGATTGGCCAGCTTAGCAGAGCCGCCATTTTCTTCCATCGTTTGAGGGGCAGCGCAGGCCTCGAGTTCCTCGAAATGTCACCCTTCCATGTTCCCAGGCTTGTGTTGCTTCCCTCCCTCCACCAGTTTTGGTGCCCCAGACTAAGCTGCTCCTGTTCTTCCCTGGTTGTCTACCTGTGTTGGTTGTTTCAAGGGCCCAATCCAGCTCCCCCGCTTTCCTCAGCATCCGCCTTCGGTCCCCAGCCGCCACGGTCTCTCGCAGCTGGGGTGTTGGTGTTGGTGTTGTTACGGCCATCAAAGGCTGGCTGAGCGGTTAGCTTTTCCCCTCTACTGCAGCTGCGAGCTCCCCTCTCAAGTTAGCCTTCAATGCCCCTAAGTGTTCCACCCTCTGCTGCCGCTGCCATTCAGGGATGGTGGTGGTTAGGGGCATCGAAGGCTGCAAAAGCTTTCTCTGAGTTTGCATACCAAGGGGGGAAACATGGTGTGAGTCTAAAAGCATTATTTCCCAGCCAGGGGGAGAATTGGAAATGCAACGATGAACATGTGACTGTCCAAATGTGCAGGTTGCAGGTGGGAAAAGAGCAGGTAAAAGGCTGTATGTTAAAATGGGTCAAGAATTCTGCCTGGAATATAGCAATCAGTTAATGGGAGAATAGGCGCTCAAAGGTCTGCAGCTTCTAAAGGATTCAGCTCATGAGCTCCTTCAAGAAGAACGCAGACCCTGAACTACAGATATTTGCTTCTGTCGCAGGAGAGAACTTGGAAGGGTCCATGTGCCTCGTGGGGGCCTCCATGACCAGAAGCAGAGTCCACACTTCTGGACCCCCCTAGGGATGTCCATGCAGATCCGTCCCGCACCTGGGCTGTTCCACCCACTCTGGGACTTGACATTCCTGTAGGTCAGGATCTCGATCTCTGGGGCAGATGGCTGACCCTCAAGGGCTCCTGCCCCCTCCCTGAAGAGGGTCAGAGGGATGAAGAAGTTCCTTATCGGTCCAGATTACGGAGGAGCCATTTCCAAGCTGGACTAAGTGCAGCCCATTTCCTGGGCCATTTCAAGCAAAAGCACTCCCTCCTTGAGCCACGCCCAAAGACGTGACCTCATTGTAAAAGTGACCGATGAAAACCCAGCAGATTTGCATCCTAAGGCAGGTTTTTGACTCTGGGGTGATTTTTCATAGGTTCCTCTCTCAATAATCAGGAAAAGCAGCCATAGGGAGGTTAAGGAAAGAGAGGAAAAGTGCATCACCTGCAGGTTCCCCCCTGGACTTGAATGAGCAGTAGGGCGCAGGGAAGCAGAGTCCCATTGGTTTCTCTGCTGTGTGGGTTCTGAGATAAGTTTTAAGTCCTCTGGTCTCCTCTTTCAGCAGCTTCAGGAGCTGCTTGGGAATCATCTTTGCTGATATGGTTTTTGGGCAGTGACACATGATGTTTTGCAGACATGTCACGATGGCCCCGGACAGAGGTGGACGGCTGTCCTTGTGCAGGACTTGAAGGGCTAAAAAGACAAGAAAGGGTGTCCTCTGGCCTTGAGCCGGCAATAACAGGACGATGGCGCTGGTCCTGTTCCCACCTACCACAGGGAGGCTCTCATAATGTGGCGAACTCCATTCCCTTCAAGGATTCCCAGCACTCCTTTTCAGCAGCTTCAGGAGCTGCCTGGGAATCATCTTTGCTGATATGGTTTTCCGGCAGTGACACATGATGTTTTGTAGACATGTCATGATGGCCCCGGACAGTGGCGGACGGCTGTCCTTGTGCAGGACCTGAAGGGCTAAAAAGACAAGAAAGGGTGTCGCTTGTCACCTGCTCTTTCCTGAGATCAAGGCTGCAGCAGGAGACACCGATTTCCTAAGGGATAAAGGCATGGGTTCTTGGGCCAATAGGAAGTGTCCCCTCCACCCAGGGCCCTGGATTCGGTTCAGCTAAAGTGATGCCTCACAGCACCACCGCCAATGGCTGGTTACTTTCACTATTGAAGCTCCCCAAATTAGCTGCCCTTTACTTCCCCATCAGAGCAGCAGCTGTCCCAAAAAGGACACCGTGCGCCCCATTCGTGGCAGCCACAGAAGAAGAAGAGCAGAAGGCCCAGGAGAGAGAAGGGGCTCCACTAACTTGGGATCAGTCAGACTGGAAAAGGGGGAGTCTGGGTTGGGGATAGACCAGAGCGTCCCTACCACAGAAGGAGCCCCTTTTGGATCTACTCACCAAGCAAGATGGGCTACAGCTGCCTGGTGGCCACCATGCCCTCCATGTGCTGAGCGGCCAATGCTAGGCAAACCAAAAGAACAGTCTCGGTTGGTTAGGTTTATCCCTGGAAAGCCTGGATTAGTCACTGAAACGGGGCTCTAGCTCATTCTCTGAGGCTTTTCCAGGCACCAAGAGGCAATGGTAGGACTCAAAGCCCTGCAATTGCCTCCTGCCAGACTCTGCCAAATGTGAGGAGGAACCCCTGCTTCCCCTTCTCCTCCTGCTGTCAGTGAAGGCAGTTGTAATTCACAGGAGAGAAGGGCAGCAGATCCTCCTGGTGGATGAAGTTCACCAGTTAAATTCCTGGACAGCCAAGACATCAAGCTAGCTCCTGGGCAGGCCACGCTGTGTAAAAGGGACGCCATCTGGCCTCCCTCCCTTCCCTTCCCCTCCTCCAAGAAGAGGCAGAGGCCTCCCTCTCCCAATGCAGAACCGGATACTGGAAGACCTCCTCCAAGACCCTCAGTCTCCTTACCAATCACGGTGACTGCAGCCAGCTGGTCAGAGGGGTCACTGCTCCTCAAATAATCAATCATCTGGTCAACCATACCCGGGAGGCATGAGATTTATTTCTGCATCTAGGGAGGAGGAAAGGGCTTCATCCATGGACCTCCTCCACCCACGGGCCCAGTCTCGGAGTTCTCTCCAGACCACCTCCCCTTTGTCCCTCCTTCTTCCATAAATGGCACCCTGGTCCAAACTCTGCTACAGGGGGGCCAAGGAAGCCACACAAATAGCCTCATTGGGAGTTAAAGGCGTGGGGCACAACCATCAGCATCTTCCATAGCTGAGTCATCTTAGGAGCATGACTGCCTTTCTCTCTCACCTCTGAGAAGAAAGCCAAGGCAACCGGCTTTACATGCATGTGGGGATCTCCCAATATCCTTTTGGCCCACTTGAAGGCGACCAGCATGTCCTCCTCGGAATCAACCAGCAGATATCTAAAACATCAACCACAAAGGGATATGGAAGCAGAGCCTCAAGCGAGAGCAAATGTTCTTCTTCGGTAGTCATTTCTTCCCTTGGGTTCAAAAAACAGCTCCTTCACCCTGGGGGCCATGGGCTGCACCCGGGAAAGGAGCAACGCAAAGCAGGAACCTCAGCTGCTCCTCCCTGCCCCAAAGCACACACCCCCCAATCATCCCCTCCTCCTTTGCAGGTCCTTACTTCACGAGGAGGAACACGCCCTCAAAGAAGAGGTCTGGGACCAGCATCTCCCAGCAACCTTCTTCTTCCAGTGTGGCCATTTCCTCTTGGTTGCCACCACATGCCAAGAGGTTCTTCAATGCCCTGAGAGTGGTGCTGCAGTAAGCAAAGGGAAAGAGATCTCAGAAATTCATTTAGTTTGATGGACCAGCCATGTTAGAATTGGCTCAGAAAATCCCTCCCCCACCCTGGGGGCCACCCTTGGTAAGGCCCTGAGTATTTGCTTTTGTGCTTCTAAGGTGCATTTGGAATGAAAACAGGCGGGCCAACGGAATGGGTCTGGTTTGCATCACATGCTTCGGACGTTCTTTTCTTTCCTTATGTCTTCGACTTCTGCAGCACAGGCCTGCAAGAAGGCCCAGAGAAGTGCTGTCGAGCCATGGGCAGGACCTTCCTCTGCCCCAGAGAGGTGGCCTATTAAGTGGAGCACCAGTTCGGTCAACATGGCCCCGGAAAGATGCCTGCCAAAGGTCTGTGACAAGACCTAAACCAGAAGTAAGGTGGTCAGGGCATCCTCCCAGCTTCCCTCATTCTCCAACCAGCCACCATCAAAGGCTGAGTGCCCAGAGCTGTACCTTGGCCACGTCGACGGCATTTTGATAGAAGGTGGGTCCACTGGGGTGGGGGTTGTCGTCTGCCCAGGAGATGGGCCTTTTCTCCTTCCTGGGTTTACCTGCTTGTTGGGCTAAGAAGGTGGATGTGGGCATCAGGAAAGAAATAGCCCCATTCTATTTAGTTCCTGCCCAAACTGTGCGTACAGAAGGCAACTGAACCCAAACACATTGGCAAATGGGATGGGTTAAGGACTCAGCGTTTGCAGTCCCACAGCCAGAAATGGGCTAGAGGGCCCTCAAGGTTGACCAGCCTTCTGCTTTTGGCACCACTACCCTTTTCCCTTGAGGTTTCCAGATTAATTTTTCGTGTTGGACGGCAAGCTGGGCCACATTGGATAGCATCAGCCACCATGCTATCCTGAACCAAATCCTGGGCCGAATGCCAATCCGTTTCATTCCCTGGGACCCCATTTAGGGTTCTAGCAGAGGAGACTGCTGATTTACCCTTGCGGGAGCAGAAGGCTGTGGACTTGAAGGAGGGAGGAGAAGGAAGGGTGCAAAAGGAGCTTCCCGGCAGGCCAGGCTCAGGCCCCAGTTCTCTACCAACCCAAAGGCCTGGGAGGCCCTCATCTCCCCCTGCCCTTCTCTGGCCTCAGACTAAGAGGAGCTGCACTCCAGGCCAGGGACCCGTCCCTTGGACCAAGACCTGCACAAGGGAAACCAGGCAGAGGAGCCCCCAGCTCACCCCGGGATCCCCAGACTGAGCCTCCTCAAGACACCCTGGGAGGCATGGGGCCCTTGGGGCCTTTCGTCTGTCCCCGGGGGATTCAAGGCTCACCCTTTTCCTTTTGGATGATCTCCTGAAGGTGGCAAAGTCCTGAAGCAGCTTTGCTGCCGATCCTGGTCTCCTCGTCCCACGTCAGGAGGGCAAGCTGCGCGATTAGTTTCCCCACTCCGGAAAAGGCTGCGATAGCCTGAAAAGGGAAGGAGGTGTCAGTCCTCAGGATCCAAGCGGGAGAAAGATGCCTTGATGTTGTGCTGGTCTAATGATTGGGCCACCAGGGGTCCCAGAACCAGGCAGGTAGGGATGAAGGCCCTGGAGATCTTCCCCTGCTTTCACAGTCCCCCAGTCCTCTGCAAGGGGAGCAGCAGAGGGAATGGAATCCAGGGCTGTTTGATTCGTGCAGCCTCAGCAGAGTGGAGGGTGCTGTGCTGTCACCACAGAAAGGGCACCCAAAGAGCATTTGGTGGAACCCCAAAAAGACGGCCTGAGCCTTCTTGATCCAGTGGGGGACCCTGAGTCTAGGACAGCCAGATCGGGTTCTTCTCAGATCGGGTAAGGAGGGGCATGGTCACCAGTCCTGCCTGAGATGCTCAAGGCTCCTGCAGATGTGCCTAACTGTGGGGCGGAGGGTACATTTATTGGCATGGTTATCCTGGCTGTCAACTGGAGCTCCTGCATAAAGCACTAGGACCCAATTAAGAAAGAAAAAAACTGAAGGAAGGGGATATCAACTCCCCCCCCCCCCGCCAACAATCTGCAGGCCAAGATAAGGAGAGAGGTAACTGTCTTGATACCTGTGGGAAGATCTATGTTGTGACCAGGTACCAAAAGGGAAGTATTTTTATCCTGCCCCATTCCCAAAGATCTCAAGGACAAAAGAAATGATGAAATGGACAAACTGAAGCCAATGGCAGCGCATACCTCAGCGGGGACCTTATTCCACAACCTGGGGGCCACCACCGACAAGGCAACCAAACCTACAGCTGATCATAATAGTAACTATAACTGCACTCCTAGCTGGGCGCAAGAGAGGCCTGATCGGAAGGACCAAAGTATCTTGTTTTTAATCTGTTGTTACCCACCCAGAGACCTTCGGGTATGGGGCAGGATAGAAATGTAAACAAACAAACAAACCAATAAACAGGAAACCTCCATACATACGTTAGATGGGCAGCGAAGATGCAGCGAAGATGCAGAAGGCTGGAATGTTCTTCCCCAAGGATGGCCTGTGGTGGAGGAAAACAGGGCTCAACAGGACTCCAGGAGCACCACCAGCCCCTCGCCCAGCCCAACCCATTCAGTAGTCCCTTTGCCAACTTCCACCAGGAGCAACAAGGGCCACGGACAAAGCCCCCTGTCTCTGGCAACCAGCCCTGGGGAAGGCAGAGGGGTCTGCCTTGGCGGTGGCCTTCCCTACAGGCAGCTAGGTGGTCTGGGGGCTTGCAGGACTGGAAGGGTCCCTCCCAGGGCTTTGAATTCACAGTCTGCAACATCCTTTGCACCCCTTTCTCCCCATTGCTTCACGTGCACCTCCAGCCAGTAAGGAGGAGGCAAGCCAGAGGGGTACTTCCTTCACCTACTTCACCTGTCCAGCCGGACCTCTTTCCCCAAGGGAGCAGAGCCTGCCTCTCCTACTCTGGTCCCTCCCCACCCGCACCTCCCAGGGGCTCCTGGTGCACATAGCACCCCTCTGACCCCTTCTCCTTACATGGATGGACTTGGGAACTTCCCCTTTGAGGGACAGTGACTCGGGGCCCCGGTTTCCCTTATGGAGAGCCTCCAACACCTGGCGCAAAGTGTAGAGGAACGCCTCCATTGTTGACTGATCCTAAAAGCCACAGAGGGAGGGAGACTCGGTGGGAGAAGTAAGGGGGGGGGCAGACCTGCCTGCCGGGCAAGGGAACGAAGACCCTTCCCCTCTGGGACCTCTGCTTCAGCTTTCCCTAACTGCTCTCACCTAAAGGTTCCCTTCTTGTCCAAGATGACCGCCTCTAGGGGACCAGCAGGGGACGGTTGCCCTCTTTGCTCCCAAGATGGACCTCTGGGCCACTACGCGCAATGCCCGCCAGATCCAAGAAAGGATGGGCTGAAGAAGGTGTTCATTTTCCCTTTGACCCAATTCTCCCTTTCAGGAAGCCTCCAGGAAGTCGCCTGGAACCCTTAACCTGGGAGGGAGGGGGGAACCTTGTTCTGTCTTGAAGGGAAGCTGATCCCTTGGCACCTGAGCACAGCTGAACAGAGGCTGGATCAGGGAGGCAGTATCGCCTAGTGGCTGGAGTGCCAGGATCAAGCCTAGAGCCTTGGCCTCAGAGACCTCACAGGGCTGTGGGGGGAATCAGGCATGAAAAGGGTGGTGGCATCACCCTGGCCTCTTTGGACCTAAGGCAGAATTTCCATTCTGTAGATAGATATTCCTGAAAGCCAGAAGGGGGCAGCTTTTTGCCCTGCAAACCTGCCCCAAGCTGTGAACCTGGCATATAAAGCCCCTGACAACCCATGTCGTCTGCCGGCTAAGGGAAAAAGAGCAGTACCTTAGTGCCAACATTGAAATGGTAGAGGCCGTCAGTGAAAATCAACTCCACGTGGGGCGCCAGGTCTTCGGCCCCCACCCTTTTGATGGCCCCCTGGTAGCAGTGGTGCAACCAATTCTGCACCCGGGCCATCTTTCTCACATAGGTGTCCTAATGGGAAAGAGGAGAAGAACCATTCTAAGGACTTTGATGCTCCAAGGTCGAGTTCCCGAAGGCACAGAAATCTGGACTGGATTTGGACTCGGCATGGAGAGATCCCATTAAATTCTCTAGTTGTCCAACTCCAGGAAGGTTCGTCCCCATGCCGGTTCCTTTTCCCTGGATTTTCTGCAGAAACCCCTGCAGAAGTCCGGGGAAAATAACCTCCTCATTAATGAGGCCTTTTCAGGACCTGTCCAGATTTTAGTCCCAGTGTGAGTGACCGGGGGGGGGGGGGGGATGCAGTATTTTCAACGGTTGTTGCAGGATCAGAGAGGGAGGAGGAGGCCGGGTGGCAATGTGGTGGCAGATTGAAAAATGCTGCACAGCACCGTTCACCATTCGCAGGTGCGCTTGTGCGAACCTGTGAGTTCGATGTGGGAACAGCCCGCATCACGTTCAGTGCTGTTCCCTGTGAAATCCGGATCAGGGTAATCCGGGTTCGGATCCTGGATTACTCTGGTCCAACGTTTGCAGCAGGTGGGAACGTGCCCCAAGGAGTGTTTGGAGGTCCAAAAGGCCTTCTTTAGGGCTGCACTTCCTGGAGCAGTAATCCTGCTCAGAGAGTTTCCTCTCTGTGCTCTGAAGCGACTGTGGGCCAGAATGCCTCTTGCACCTTAGAACTGGAAGCATTGACACACCCACGCCTCCAACGCTGATTAAAGGCCAGCCTGTGCTGAGCCTGAAAGTTCTCCAGGGACCCCAGGAGCCCATGAGAAGAATTCTTCCCTTTACTAGTCCCCTTTTTTGTTCCAGTGGGAAGGGGAAGAATGGAGGCCTGTCACTGAGGCCAAAAGGACAGTGGCTGTGGCAGCAGAGTGAGGGACAGATGGCCAGAGTTCCCCTCGGAGGCATGAAAGGGTCAATAGGGCTGGACCACTGAGCTTCTTCACCTGGAAGCTCAGGGGCAAAACCCAGAGACCTGGGGCAGAATGGCCCTCTCCACTCTGGTCCTTCCGGCTGCTTTGGTCTGCTTCTTCCAGCAGGCCAGATTGGAGTCCTGGATGACTGGAGCCCCACACCACCCAAACGTTTGCCTTAGAGAGGCGGGACATCCACACCTGGGGAGAACCCCACAGCCATCACTCACCTCCTGGTTGTCCTCCCTGTGGCAGCCGAGTAGGGAGGAGATAAATTCGGCTGCCACGGATGTGCGCCTCGCCTCCCTCAGCTTGATGCCAAAATATTTGTAGAGGGCAGGCTGAGGGGGAGAAAAGGTGAGTTAGTCTCACATGGAGGCAGACTGTGCCCAGTATGGGGAGGGAGAGAAAGCAGAGATCCCCTACTTTACCTCGGCTTTTGGAGGTGGGCTCGGGGCCATGGCGGCACCCGAAGCAGCTGGGGCCTTGGACTCCACGAAGGACCTGCGGCGGGCCTGGGCGGTGGATGCAGGTGGCTGCCAGAATAAAGTTAGAGGTTAGGAGGGGAGTAAGGGAGAGAGGAGAGGGTGACCCTGCCAGGGGAAATGTCTTGAGGTCACCAGACAGCCATTGTGGTCAAAACACCCATGGAGGGATGGAGATGAATATTCGGTACATTTGAAATTCGTAGAATTTCTGGTACAAATTCTGACATTGGCGGCCGGTATTCGTTGAGGCTTCGGTCAAAGCTTCAGTGAATACCAGATGCCCCCAGGTTATCTCCGGTGGCTGTAGCTGACCACGACTGCCAGGGGGAGCCCTGGAGAATTTTCTCCCCAGCTGTCAACTGCCAACTGCAGGGCTCCTCATTTCTTACGCTGGGAGTGTAGATGGAATAGAGCTTGATGGTACCTAATAATATACAAGAAACATGATTAGTAGGGAGGGTGGAGTCTGCATCCATCCGTCAGGAGCAGAAGCTCATGTAAGTAAGACAACTTTCCGTCCCCCGACGGATGGAGCAGACTCGCTGTGGGATGTACCGAAGCTTCCTTCATGGGTGGCATAAAGAAAAGGAGGTATTCAAGAAATACATACCGTTGTAGGCACCACCTGCTGAAGTACCCTTCATCCAAAGGCTGCCTCAGCTGACCCGCAGTGGACGCTAAATGTAGATGGTGATGTCCACGCAGCCGCCTTACATATCTCCTGTAACCTGGCTTAGTTGCCAATGCTGCCGGTGCTGCTGCACTGCGCGTCGAATCCGCTTGTATATGGCTGCCCTGATTCAGGCTGCTAAAACTTTAGGTGAAGCCTTTTTCCCCAGGTATGCTGGGTGGAAGCAAACAAACATAGACGATGTCTTTCTAATGACCTTTGGCCTTTCCATATAAGTTTTAATGGCCCTTCTTACAACTAAACAATGCCACTGCTCCTCTAAACGATGTTTTGGCTTAGGGCATAGTGAAGGTACATACACTTCCTGTGACCTATGCAAGGTGGAGTCCACTTTCGGCCTGTAGGCCGGATCAAGACGTAGGATGACAGTCGGGAGTAAATTCGCATAATGTGCAGCTCCCACCATGTAGCACCATCCCCTTATGGGGAGCTGAGTGCCCAGAAGCGGAAGGCCTGTTTGGCCTCCAAAGACCACAGAAATAGGCCCAGAAATGCCAGGGCAGACTCCCCTCCCCCTCCGCTGTGCCCCCTTCCACTTCTGAAGACCACGTGGTGGTGTCCCCAGGTCTATTCTGGCCCTCTTCGGAGGCCGAACCAGGCCTTCCAGTTTTGCATCACGCAATCCTCGTTTGGGGAGCTGCGCAAAAGAAGTTGGAAGTGCTTTGCCAGCCCCTGAAGGTCCCTGAAATAGGCCTGAGGATGCCACCGCAGCCCCCGGAAAAGTAAGAGGGTGTTCCTGGCCTATTTGGGTGCTCTTCAGAGTCCGAGAATGCACCTCCAGCTTTCAGCACGAAACTCTCCAACCAGAGATCACGATCCCAGCATGGAGAGCTGCGCGCGCAGACCTGGAAGGGCCTGGGACGAAGGGGCACGGTGTTGGGGAGGGGGTTCACTTCATTTTGTGCACAAATATTCATCTGAAAATTTGTGAATGAATACGAAGCCCCACATTCACGGGGGTGGGATCCGGCCAAAGCTGAATTGCCCCACGTTCAATTCACATCGAATCAATTGTGGGCAATGGCTTCATGTGTACCGCTACACCCAAGGGCTCTTTCCCAACCCACCACTGGCTCCTCAGCTGCGAAAGAGAATTTCAGGGGTCCAGAGAGTCAGCCGGGGGATCAAGGCCTTCTAAAGACCTTATCCCACCCCCCGCCAGTACAGACATTATTATTTTAAATACAGAAAGTACTGTTTTAAAATTTGTTCAATTTATAAAGTGGATATTGACTAGACTGTGCTCCAGACCATGTGAACCCCCTCTCCCTGCCTCCCTCGGGGCCAAAAGGAGGGGGACTGGGGACTGGACCCCCAGATGTGCCAGGAATCACCTTGACTCCATCCCCCTTGGAGAAAAATGGGTGCTGTCCAAACTGTCAGGACTGCTTTAAGGAAAATGTGCTTTCGGAAATCCACTCTCTTTCGGACCTTAACGCATTCTTGTTCACTAGCCTTATCTCAGCCTCAGTTGAAACGTTAATTACGTTCCCCTGCACAATGTAGCGGTGTGCATATAATTTGGGCTACGTTTCCTTTCAGACCTTGTTACAGTACAAGAGAGCCGCTTTCGTGACACTTTGATGAATGTGTACTGTAAGCGTGGCTGAATCGCTGTATCTCTGATTGAAGCTCTCTGTAACCTGCCTGTCAGCTGCCTGTAAGTCGTCGGCTGTTAACTGTTGTTTCTTTCACGCTTTCATGCGCCCGTTCCTTTTCTGCATTTGTAGTGCTTACTCCCACCCACCAGAAATTAAAGCCCCTTCCCTTCTGGAATGAATACAAGTCTCTCTCTTCCTTGCAAGTGATTCCAGGAACAAGCTACGCTGTGCAGTTCCTTTATGCTGCTCTGCTGAACTTTCTACTAGTATCCCTGACTTTATCTTGCCAGACATCTAAAAATCTTAACACAAACTACGTACCAGAATGCAGAGGGGTGGCGGCCTCTTCTGCCTCCCGCTGAACTCCCTGCTGTTCCTCAGGAGGAGGAGGAGGAGGAGGAGGAGGAGGAGCGCGAGTGGTGGATGTCTTGCGCCTGGGCAGCGTAATTTCTTCCTTCCCCAGCCTTGGAAAGACCACCCGCTCCACTGGGCTTTGGGATGCCCTTCTGCTCTGACCCAACGTGATGGGTGGGAGGGTGGGTCTCACCGGCAGTTCACGAAAGGTCTGGCTGGGGAACATGACCGCCCTTTTGAACCCCTCCATTCTAGGAAAAAACAAATATTTACTTTTTTGTGTGCTTTTGTGTTTGCTTGTTTCTATCCCACCCGCCCCCGAGGGTCACCGTGCCGACTTCAACAGTCAGAGGGCACTAAGTGCAGCTCTCCCCTCCCCAGCAGGACTGCAGGACGCTAACCATCCAAGGCCTGGGGGAAGAGGGATGTTACACCTGGCACCCAGACCCCTACAGTGCCGGGGCTTCTCCTTGTAGGCTGTTCTAAAGCCTGGGGGCCAACGCAGTAAAAGCCCTCTCGTGTGCCTTCTCAGCATCTGCATTGCTAGCCAGGGTTTCAGCAGGAAAAAAGACCGAAATTCAAGAAAGACACCCCCCTCCCAGGCTGTCCCTGACTCCCCTTCCCTCCTCAGAGATGCCTCTGGACTGAGGGGAGATGGATGGTGGCGGCCCAAGAAGATACGGCCTCAACTTGTGTTGATTTAGTTTCTTCCTTGTTTTGTAGCCGGCTTTTGGCATTGAAGTTTCCTTTCATTGGTGGCCACCAACCCTTTAGTGACTGTTATGCTCACGTGTTTAGCTCATCTTTTGTTAAGTGTTTTACTTGTTGTGTTGATACTTTCAGTGTTGATACTTTGTGTGCATTTTATTTTCCTACCATTTTATATGTAAAAAATTATATATATAAACACAAGAAATGTGATATGTAGTAACCACTAGGCTGCACAGCCTTCCTCCCCTGGCTTCTCTTTCAGCCCTTTGTTTACGAGGTCTTTCGCTGGTTGCCTCACCAGGAATACTCTAAAAGCCTCGAGATAGAATGCTAGGTAATTTCCTACATTGCACGCTGGGTGCTGTCCAAGGTACTTCCCTCTTTCTCACTCTCTGCTGATGCTGATCCGCATAATGGTGTTACCCAGCCATGTGGACTTAAAATACAGCTGTCCTTCTCTTCCGGCTGAAGATCATTCCCACCACTAACCAGAGGATGTGACATCACCAAGGACATCCGACCTGCCTGACACCAGCCTTCCTCCAATCACCTCCCCAGATGTTGCCTCGACGTCATTTCCTCCACACCCCTTTTTGACTGTACTTAAACCACTGGCAAGATTAGACTTGGCTTGGTTTCCTCCTGATTCCTGCCTCCAGCTTCTTCATTCCCCTCCTTGTTTTCTAGTCTAATTGGGTCAGCCATAAACTCGTGGCTGATCTCCAGGGCTGTGCCGTCAAAGCCTGGGAAAATCTATCATAACCAAACCGGTGTTAAAAGCTGATTTCCAGCAGAAGTGCAGCAGTAAATCCTCTCCCCTACTGCCAGGGCTACTTCCCTGAGCCAAGTCCTATTGGGTCACGTATCCGGAATAAGATAGCTGGCACTTCAACATGGAGCCAACTGATGCATGCATGGGACAAAATCTAGAGGATCATCACCACGAGCCATCAAAGAGGCAATCCTACCAGCGACACGTCTGTGATGTGTCTATGGGAGAGACCTCATGGGCTGCATCTTGCAGTATTCCTTTTTCCTTCTTTCCTTCCTTGTTCCAAATCGCAATGGAAGGAGACCAACCAAGCAAAAACTTACCTGCCCTGCACACAGCATTAATTCTCTGCTGCAAATGCATGTCTTAAAAAGTCCTTGATCAAGCTAGCCAAGGCAATTTTGAAAAGGTGGCCAGATTTCCCTCAATCACTGGAAATAGAAACGTGGAAGATCCTAGGGCAAAGGTTTAATACACATCCTCCCGAAAAACCCAAACCATGCTAGCTTGGGAATTATGCATGGTGGCCTTAAAAATGGAACCAGATGCAAAGCCAAGAGAGAGGACTAGCTACCCTCCTTCTGCTGCCATCTCCATGGCCAAGCCCAATCTCCACAGCACACCCTAACAACGATCAAAAACCCAAGCCTCAGTTTTTCCATCAACTTTCGGCATCCAACCTAATTTTTGAAAGCTTTCCTGGAAATTTCACTGGCGCTACAGCGCCCCCTGGCTACTAATATCTATAGCCACACAATTAATCCAGATTAAAATGTTTTGAAGCCCATAATGCCTCTCTATTGCAGTGAATGCTGGCTCAAGCACAATTTCAAACGATCCCAAAGATATGAGGCTGCTTTCTTTCCTACCAGTTGTGAGGCAGGGAAATCAGGCTCCCAGACAGGAACCTTAATCTGTCTCACTGTTTAAAGGACTGAAACGTAGTGTCACCGATTATGACATTTCATCCAGTTTTTCTAAAACTCTCTTGGAAGCAACAGCTGCAGCCAATCTAACCGCTTCAGATTGGAGAAATCTCGTAAAAGCTCTTGTGTCCCCTGCCCAATTCCTGGTCTGGCAACAGGAAAACAATGAACAATGTGCTATAATCCCCAGAGAAGATGCCACACACCCCAACCCTCTCACCCTAGAGATGTTAAAAGGGGAAGGGAATTTTTCTGATATGCCTGCCCAAGAAACCTTGCTTAGGAGAGCTTTTCCTCTCACTGCAATAGCTGCTCAAGCTGCAAGGGCAAAAATTCCCGGTACCATGATCAAAACATGCCAAGAGGTTGGGTCTGAAAAACATAAAACCATGCGCCTAGCAGCAGCCCTGAAATCCTGATTTATACAGTAAGAAACACTGTTACCACTACGGTGATCCAAATGCACTTTGCAGCCAGATTTCACATGGCCTCCAAAAGGCCTTTCAAGGCAGACTGCAAAAAAGGTTTTCACTGAGGCAGGGAATGTAAAGTTTACCCCAATTGGGCTTTAAACGGGAAGGAGGCAACTCCTCAGCCCCCCAAACCAAGAGGAGTCAAAGACAAGCCATAAGGATAAGTCTGAAAAACCCTTTTCCTATACCCCAGTCTGGCTGTGATCTTACACTGGCAAAGACTGTGACTTTTGAGTTTCCTCAAGCTTTTTAGTGTGCTATTCTCCACAAGCCTCCTCGCATCACCTGGAATAACTACATTCTTCTGCCCAAGGCTGGTTTAAGCAGCAACCACCTTTCCCTAGCACCTACCATCTGCAGCATCTCCGAACAGACAGAGGAGGACCGGCACCTCAGAGTCTGCATCAGCTCTTTCCTACCACAGACCCTGGAAGAAGGACAAGCCATCGCCACACTCACGCAGCTACCATCCACTGGAGAAGGTACGCAGGACATGCCACCTGCAGACAGGGAAAGGTTTGCTTTTACAGTACCTGTCCAAAATAATAGCTGCCCTACCCAGAGATGCCAGTGGACCATCCTCCCGCAAGGAATGCTGAACTCACCCACCCTCTGCCAGTATTTCATCCATCAGGCTCTCCAGCCCTTCAGGAATAAGTATCCTGACTACATTTTGCTGCACTCCATGGATGACATTGCCCTGGCATCGCCAGTGATCGGTCAGCGAGCCTGTATGTACCTCATGCGCATACTGCTTGAATTTGGACTCCACATCGCTCCAGAAAAAGTCCAAATTCAAGAAACCTACGTTTATCTGGGACACAAGGTGCTACAGTCTAGTTCAGTGCCTTCCTATCCGCAATTGGCACCGCCAGCCAGCATGACATTGGTAGAGCTGCAGCAATGCCTGGGACAGCTGAATTGGGCTTGTCCCTATTTCAAGTTACCCAATGACCTCCTGAAGCCACTCTTGGATCTCTGAAGAGGGGACAGGGACCCTGCCTCAGTCCACACACTCACTGTGGAAGTCAATTCCCTGCTTTCCAGACAATTTATGGACGGGCTGCCACAAAACCAAGCCCTGCAACTTGCAGATCTATAAACAGGCCAGTCACCTTATGGAGCCTTGCTGACTACAGATCAGAGCAAAGTTTCCATCATTGAATGGCTCTATCTGTCTAATATACCACCCAGGAACATTTACAGCAACGCCCACGCCTTGGCAGATTTGGCCATAAAGGCTAGAACCAGAGCCAAAAGCTTGAACGGGCACGATGTGACCTGCATCTACTTTGCGTTAGACAAGTCTCCGCATGATTTTCTTCTACAGACTGATGAATCTTACCAGGTGATTGCCTTCACAGAATACGTGGGAGATGTTAAGTTGAACCTGCCTGCAGAACAACTCCTAAAATTAGTTACACAGGTAAAGGTGCACCTTCTGCCCACATGTGCCAGTGCTCCAATCAAGAATGCCTTAACCCTGTACACGGATGGTTTGCCAAAGAGAGCTGTTTTCGTGTATCAAGACCAGGATTCTCAGTGGCACCCTTTATTTACCGAATCACAGACAGCAGCGCAGTCATTCTGGCATTTGAAACTTTCCAATACCAAGACGTTAATTTGATCACAGAATCACTGTATGTATATCAGTTGATACAGCGGCTCCCACAAGCCATTGCCACCACTCAAATTGATGCAGAATTTATAAGTTGTTTTTAAAGCTTCATTCCCTGCTACAACAGTGCATGAGAAGATTCTTCGCAGCACACATCAGGAGCCACACCAACCTGCCAGGACCCTTGACAGAATGAAACCGAAAAGCAGATGAAGCCCTGAGGGTGATGGGCTTGTTTACCGACCCCATTGCCAGCCATGCCTTCTTCCATTAGAGCACCAAGGTACTACGTAAACAATTCCCCATTGCACCCAATGAAGCACACACCATTGTGCAATCCTGCCCACATTGTGCTTCTATGCCTCACCATTTCGCTTACGGAAGCAACCCTCGGGGCACAGAATCATGCCAGCTTTGGCAGATGGACATAACTCATTGCCCAGAATCGAAGCCAGCAACATTTCTTCATGTCACTGTCGACACCTACTCCAGCTACGTATGGCCACCGCACAGAGAAGGCAAAGTGCGGAACCCGTCATCAGCCACCTTCTACAATGCTTCACCGTCATGGAAAGACCACAAAGCATCAAGACAGATAATGGTGCAGCATATCAGTCTGGAAAACTCCTTGACTTTTACCAAAAATGGGACATTGAGTTAACTCATGAAATTCCTTTCCATTCCACAGGCCAAGCCATTGTTGAAAGACCTCATCTTGTCTTAAAGAACATTTTGAAAAAACATTTAAAATCGATTAATCAAGAAGGAGGGATAAGACCAGCAGAGGTGGGGAACACCATGTCCAAGCTTTTATTGACTGTGAATCACCTCGCTCTGCATCCCGTTTCAAAAAATTCCCCTACCGAGAGACATTTTGGTCAGCTAGTAGCAGAACTCAGAGGTCAAGTTAATGATAGAATCCTTCCTGACCCACGATGGTTAGGTCCAACCTCCTTAATAAGATATGCCAGAGGCTATGCTTGTGTCCAATCCCATACAGGTTTCTCTACCTGGATTCCAGCAAGGTGTGTCAAGCCAGCTATCCGGAAGGCAGTGACAGCCAGGCTGCCAGTGGGGGAACCAGGGACAGCCCAGGAACTTTAGCCTGCCACAGAACCTCCAGCCACCCGAGACTGGCCTCCTTGGGGAAGCACCAAGGACCTCTAACCTGCACCCCCTCTAAAGCCATGTGAAATGTTACTTGTGCAGAAATATAGAGATAGTTTTGTTTAAGTTTGTTCAGTGTCCCATATATATATATATGGGACACTGAGTTAACTCATGAAATTTCTTTCCATATGTGTGTGTGTCTGTGTGTGTGTGTTTATCTATCTATCTATCTATCTATCTATCTATCTATCTATCTATCTATCTATCTATCTATCTATCTATCTATCTATCTATCTATCTATCTATGCACACACAAACACACATAAATATATAGTTTGATAAGCCTTATAGACAGTTTTGAATTAGTTTCTTCCTTGTTTTGTAGCCGGCTCTAGGCATTTAAGTTTCCTTTCATTGGTGGCCACCAACCCTTTAGTGACTGTTATACTTGCGTATTTAGCTCATCTTTTTAAAATTGTTTAGTCATTGTGTTGATACTTTCTGTACATTTTATTTTCATACCTTTTGATATGTAAAAAAGTAATATGTAGCAACCACTAGGCTACACAGCCTTCCTCCCCTGGCTTCGCTTTCAGCCCTTCACTTTATTTATAAGGTCTTTTGCTGGTTGCATCACCAAGAATAGCTGTAAAAGCCTCGAGATAAAGTGCTAGTATTTTCTTACGTTGCACGCTGAGCGCTGGCAAGGTACTTCCCTCTTTCTCACTCTGTGCCGCTGCCAGTCGGCGTAATGGCATTACTCAGCTACATGGACTTAAAGTACAGCTGTCCTGCTCTTTTGGCGGAAGATCTTTCCCACCACTGACCAGAGGATGTGACATCACCAAGGACATCTGACCTGCTTGGCTCCAGCCTTCTTCCAATGACATCCCCAGATGTTGCCTCGACGTCATTTCCTCCCCACCCCTTTTTGGCTGTATTTAAACCCCTGGCAAGATTAAACTTGGCTTGATTTCCTCCTGATTTTTGTCTCCAGCCTCTTCATTCCCCCTCCCATTTTCTAGTCTAATCGGATCAACCATAAACTTGTGGTTGATCTCCAGGGTTTTTTCCCCCACTAGAACTAAGTACCCATTAGGGACACCATTAGGCTCAGAGCAGGAAGACCCCATTTCCACAGCAGATCCCATTAGAGCCAGATGTTCTAGGGAAATCCAGATTAATTGGGTCTTTCAGGACCTTTAATCCAGATTTCTTGTATGGGGTCTACAATGGGGTCTTCAGGCATCAAATCTGGGTTATACGGAGTGCGTTTCCACTGTGATAGGACAATGGGGTCTAGGGGTGGGCTTGGGTGTGGGCACCCATTGGTGGGTGCCTCAAAACCCAAAGCTCTGAAGCCTGTGCATAATCTCTGAAGACAGCTCCAGAGGAAACTTTGGAGAACAGCACAGGCTTCAAAGATGATCTGTCAGAGCAATGCCATTTCTATGGAGCTTTGTCCAAAGCTCTGGAGAATCTCTAGAGCAATTGGCCACAAACACTGAAGATTCTCTGGAGCTGCTCTGGAGGATATTCAAAGAATCTCCAGGGCGTCTATGGAGTTTGCACACACACACACACACACACGCCATAGCATAGCTCCCCCCAAAAAACATGGATTCACCACATGGATGCTCCGGCATTTCCACTGCAAGCACGCTAGTACCCATTGCTATTGGGTGCTACACTGCCCATGGAGACACATTGGATACCTCCTTAGATCCAGATCTACTAAATCCGGATGAGTTGAAGGACCCATTCCTTAGATCTCGATCATCTTAGATCTGGATTAAGGTAGGTAAGTGGAACACCGCCATCCAGGATTGTGCTGGCGAAGCCTGGGAAAACCTATCATAACAAAGCCTGTGTTAACAGCTGATTTCCAGCAGAAGTGAAGCAGCAAAGCCTTTCCCTGTCTCCAAGGCTTCTTCCCTGAGCCAAGTCCTATTGGGTCATGTATCCAGAACATGACACGCACGCAGACCTGGGAGTGCCTGGGATGAAGGTGCATGGTGTCAGCATTGACAACAGGTGAATGGGGGGGGGGTGATTTCGTGTGCACAAATATTCATCTGAAAATTCGTGAGTGAATTCAAAACCCTACATTCACGGGGTGGATTCCACATGGCACCTGTACAGTGTTTTGAATGCACAAGGAGATTTGTCAGCCTTTGCCCCTCCCTTGCCCATACAATGGAGGGGAAATGCACAGCACAGCCCCCGGGGCCTCACTCTCCCCTTGCCTTTGTGCCAGGAGTGCCATTGAGATATATTGTGGCAGAGGGTTTGAAGGTGGCATTTTATTTCTACGCCTTTCGTAACACACAGCTGATTCCTTCGCCCCTCATATTTCTACCCTGTCCTGGCACTACCAAATTTCTGTCCCACTCCATTTTGGCCTTTTTCTGCTGTGGATGGAATGAGAACCGGCGTCTGAATAAACTTCGGCAAAGCGGATGACAAGGAGGGGCTGGGGTGGTTCCGCGTTTGGAGGGATGCATTCTGATGGAGGCAGTCCAGAATGGCGGACAGTAGTTCTCTTCCCCCATCAGGGACAGGGCCTCCTTGAGTAAACCCTCTTGGAGGCGCTACTTCATCCACAAGAAGCCGAATGCTTCATCAGAGAGTTCTAGAGCAGGCAAGAGAGAGACACGTGGATCTATATGGCTGACAATGGAGGCACACACCGCCTTCCCCAGGATTGCTGAGACCACCACAAAAAGCCATGGCCTGAGACCCAAGCTGGACCAGGGGTGACCCTTGAATCATACTCTTGAGCCTTTTTTCGGAACTCATGTGCTCTTTCTGAGCCTAAGGAGGGAGGAAGCTGAAGCCCCACAGGGAACTGGCCCAGGAAGGGGGGGCACATCTGCCAACACACAGGCACCCACCTTTTTCATATCCACTGTTTTGGCCAAGCAGCCACCCTGAGTGCCCAGAGTTCCCCAAATGCCACCACCAGGTTCTCTGAGCCCCCCAGAGGCGTCATGTATGGGAGATGGCGCTGGGAACTTTTTGGTCCCTGCTGGGCACTGCTGCCCTCGCCAGCTCTACCTGAAAGGCCGTGTTGGCCTGTGGATCAGGATTCCGAGTGAGGGGGGAGGTCCTCAGGAGGAGGGGGAGGAGGGGGAGCGCCAGACGACCTGCACCGGGGTGGCGGTGGTTATTCTTCTCCTTCACCAGCTGGCAAAGGGCAATGTGCTCCTCCTGGGCTTGGGATGCCCTCCAGCTGGGACCCAACCTGATGGGTGGGAGGGTGTGTGGGTCTAACAAGCACCTCAGAGAAGGTCTGGCTGGGAAACATGAGCCTCCTTCTCTGGAACCCACCATGCCAGGAAAAAGCAATCACTTAGCTATTTATTTGTGTGTTTGTTTGTTTCTGTCCCTCCCACCCCCGAGGGTCACTGGGCCAACCTCAACAGTCAGAGAGTTCCAAGTACAGCTCTCCCTTCCCCAGCAGGACTGCAGGAAACTAACCATGAGTTTTTTAAAAGGGAACGCGGATTAAAAGAAAGATTCTGCACACAACAAAAGGCATGCCAGCCTTGGGGAATTATTATGAGGCATACCAGATAACGAAACTGTTGGAAAGAGATGATAATAGACCAGCTAAATGGGTTAGGCTGGACTGGGCAATGGCTAATTTAGGAGTTAGGTCAGTAGTTTTTGCTAAAATGGAGAATAAAGTGGTCAATAAGGTATATGGCCCCATGCAGGTAACTTTGAACGTATGGAAAGTGGCAAGGAAAACTGGTAGACAGATGGTCAAGATAAGCCATATTAATGACAAGCTAGAAGTACTAAATGGTCGAATCTTAGGTCAATTGCAGGATGACCACATGGTTTACTTCAAGGATTGATTCAATGAAAGAAATGGGGCAAAATCAGATGAATGGTCACAAACATTAGCTTTAAATTTCCTCAGGAGGAATAACATACAGAACATAATGATGAACCCATAGAAATGTCTGGAAGAAGTAATAGGAAGTGGCTGAAGACTAGAAGAGGTATCTGTGCTAGGATACATAAGGTATTAGTGAACAACACAGACCATATTTTGTCACTGACTGATGGATGGAAGGTGGATTTCCTAAAATGCATATCTAAAAGAAGAAAGAGGACTTCTTGGTCCAAGAAGAAACCCATGTGGCTCACAAGTGAGTAGGTGAAGTCATTAAAAACAAGAAGAGTTCATTTAAAAAATGGAAGGCCTGTCCAAATGAGGAGAAAAGGAGGGAACACAGACACTGGCAAGGAAAATGCAAAATGACCATTAGGAAAGCTAAGAAAGATTTTGAGGAGCACAAAAAAGTCAGCAAGTGTCATTTTGCCTCTAGAAATCTATGGCAATGCCACATTTGGAATATTGTGTACAATTCTGGTCACCATATCTCAAAAAGGATATTCTGGAACTGGAAAAGGTGCAGAGAAGGGCAACCAGAATGATAAGGCTCTAAAACACCTCCCTTACGAATCCAGGCTGCAACGTCTAGGCCTCTTCAGTCTGGAGAGACGGCGCTTAAGAGGGGACCTGATTGCAGTATATAAAATTATGCATGGGATAGAAAAGGTGGATAGAGAAAAATAATTTTCTCTATCGCACAGCACTAGAACCAGGGGGCACTCTATGAAGCGGATCCAACAAGGGGAAGTATTTCTTCACCCAGAGGATCATCGGTTTATGGAATTTGCTGCCGGAAGAGGGGGTGACAGCTACCAGCCTGGAGGACTTTAAGGTAGGGTTAGACAAATTTATGGATGACAGATGTATCAATGGCTACTAGAATGAATGCCTAGGTACAGTATATCTTTCAGGCTGGGGCGGGGGAAGCAGGACCCATCTAAGGCCATTTGCTGAGATTCAAGAGCAGGAATAGGTTTGTCCTTCTCTCTGCTTGAGATGCGCATGAGCATTTGATGGGCCACTGTGTGTGACGGGATGCTGGACTAGATGGGCTCTGGTCTGATCCAGCAGGGCTTCTCTTATGCTCTTATTAGAAGCAGATGAGAATGAAAGTTAAAGAAATTAATAAATTACAGCATATGAAGATTAAAGAGTTGAATAGGAAAATTATATAAAGATTGTATAGGGCTCTGACCCAGGTGTCCCTTAGGATTCCATCTTTTTTGTCCTCAGGTGCCAACAGGAGAAGGTATTTCCACATGTGGTGGACATGCAAAAAAGCTGCAAAATTTTGGTATGAAGTAATGTTGGAAAGGCAAAATGGTTTTGGAATTAATATAAGCCGCATCCTGGACTGTGTCTTTTGCAAGTTTACCAAGATCATTCAGCACTGGTACCATATAAATACCTAGTTGATAGAATGTTATGGGCGGCTTTCTGAGTTATAGCCGGGGAGCAGAAAGACAAAAGGAAATGGTCTTGTGAGAGGTGGTAGGGTAACATCCTGGACGTGTACAAATTTGATGGCCTTAGACATCAGTGGCTTTCCTACTCTGGTGAATGTCTTCGTCTAGGTTTACGAAATGCCTGGAGCAAGTTACATACAGCATTTATCAATGACGCACCACCGATAGAGATGAAAGAAGGATTATCGAAATTATGGACGTATTTACTTGTGACCTTTCAGGGTTAAAGGGATTTGCCAATGTTGTTAAGAGTTGGGTTAATGTGTTCTGTTATCTGTGGGCAATGTTTGTTTGTTTTTCTTTTTCTCTCGTTATTCCTTTTGTTTATAAAAGCAATAAATAAAATTGCTATTTAAGACAAAAGTAAAGTGGGGGCTGGGAGGCCATGGGTGGGATGAGGCCTTAACGGAAGGTTCGACGAATGCCAGACCCTTCCGATACCTGGATGAATGGGTGTGGCCCCCTATTGATTTGTCCGCAGAGGTCAAAATTTGTACCCGTTTGTTAGAATGTTGAATGTGCGAATATTCGTGCCCAACCCTGATGTTCAGGACGTGAGATGGGACGGGAGCCCCCAGATTTTTGGGGCTAGAGGAGGTCCCAGGAGTGACCCCCAGGTCGCTGTGTGTGTTTATTCAGTGATACTTGTCACAGCTTTTCCCATGAGCCAGAAACAAGGCCAGGTTTTGCCCCTCCGCTCCCCCCAGGTCATTCCTCCAAGCTTTAGCCTGTCCGTCTGCTTCCAATAGCTCCCAGAGGGCCCCTGGGCAACAACCCTGGCAAGGCCCCCAACCTCCTGCCCCAGCCCTGATGAGTGCCCCCCTTGCCCGCTGATGTCATAAGGGAGCCCCTTGCTTATAAGCTGGGGCTCTGGGGGCCTGGGCTGAGCTGCGCATTGAGCAAGGGTGCTTAACAGGCTCCTAGCCAGCTCCTCGGGGAACTGTTGTTCTCGTGTTATTATTGTCAGAATTATATGATTATTATTATCATAACGGGTCTGTAGACCGTATAAACTACTACTACTACTATTATTATTATCGCCACAAATAGTGGCCCTTTGACTTCCCCAAACATCCAGCTACACCACGTTTGGGTCGATCAGGTAAGGGGGACTCTTGCCCTGGGAGGATCTGCTCTTAGGTACCCCGAGGTGGTTCTTGGTTTGGGGAAGGGAGGATGAGGACCTCAAAGGACCCAGAACCACGCCAAGCTCCAGGCTGCGGTGAGCGCTTTCCCAGGCCATGAGAGCAAGATCCCTGCACTGGGCCCTTCGCTGGCGCCAGGAGCCCCCAGGCGTGGTTGCGCATGCTCTGAATGGGAAGCCGAGGAGGGAAAGGACTGGGGAAAAGGCGCCGGTGCCGGGAGGAGGAAAGGCAAGGGGGGAAGGGGAGAGGCAGACAGATTGTGCATGCAGCAACGGACATGAGCGTTGCCAGGCTCTGGCAGGCAGAGGGAGGCAGCGGCGCACAGCTTGCTGCTGTCCAGGGGGTCACAAAGGGCCAGATTGACTGCACAACAGCAGCAGCAGCAGCAGCAAGAGGGTGGGGGCAGGTAGAGCCTAGGGCTGTGGGGTGGAAGCAGTGTGTGTGTGTGTGCGTGTGTGTGTGTAGAATTAAGAATTACACAGATCATTACCCAATGAAAAGGAAAGGAAAAAAGAACAGAATAAATAGCAAATAGCAAAACCTGTGATGAACTAAACAGTCTAAAAGTGACGTCCCATTGCTCCCATTGTGATGATCAATGATGCTTAAGGTTAAACATCCATCCCTCCTTTTGATTCTTACAAAGCGTCTAATATTCAGATGCTCCCAATATCATATTCTCTCTTTTATGCAGAGGGTCCACAGAGGTCCCCAAATTTTAGAAAGAGGAATTAAAGGCTTTTCTCCAGGAACAAGGCATCCTGTCCATTTCTGCCCCATCCAGCCACTGATCCACCTCCATGGCCTGTTCAGGCTGAGAGCAGAAGCTGCTACACCCCTGGGTGGGTGGGTGGGGAGAGTTAGTGCCAGGTTTGTGTCTCTCTGCTGCCCCTGGGCAGCCTAAATGGGATCAGGGCACTTCGCGGCCCCAGGGACAGTTAAAGGCTGGGGCTGCTGTCCTTCCATGGTGACCCTAGCTTGGGGATCCCCCAGAAGCCATTGCCTGTAGGCTCCGCTCAGCTGTGCAGAAGACGCCTGCAGCAGACGGTTCAGCTGAGCCTTGGAAGGTTTGAGCAGGTGAAGCACTGAGTTAGGCCTGGCTCAGGGAGACGGGCCAGTTCCTTCTTCCAGAGGTCTTCTTGAGATGCTCTGGGTTCACAGGGCAGGCCTAGGCCTAGTCTGAAACCTTTCTAGGGGTGTCGCTTGGGACCAGCTACCTGACTGGTACCTCGGAGCCCCCTAAGCCCCAAAGCGTGTCAGTCCTTGTTGAACGGGACAGACAGAGATTTTCACATTTCACCCTGGCCACAGAAAAAGAAACAAAACCTTTCCGGAGCGTTTCCCTCTGACAGGGGAGCATGCTGCCCGCACACATGTTGAGGCCGTGTCTTCTCAGGCCACCACCATCCATCTCCCCTCAGTCCAGAGGCATCTCTGGGGAGGGAAGGGGAGTCACGGGCAGCCGGGTGGGGCCTTTCTTGACTTTAGGTCTTTTTTCCTGCTGAAAGCCTGGCTAGCAACGCAGATGCTGAGAAGGCACGCCAGAGGGCTTTTTCTGCGTTGGCCCCCAGGCTTTAGAACAGCCTCCAAGGAGAAGCCCCGGCACTGTAGGGGTCTGGGTGCCAGGTGTAACATCCCTCTTCCCCCAGGCCTTGGATGGTTAGCGTCCTGCAGTCCTGCTGGGGAGGGGAGAGCCGCACTTAGTGCCCTCTGACTGTTGAAGTCGGCACGGTGACCCTCGGGGGCGGGTGGGATAGAAACAAGCAAACACAAAAGCACACAAAAAAGTAAATATTTGTTTTTTCCTAGAATGGAGGGGTTCAAAAGGGCGGTCATGTTCCCCAGCCAGACCTTTCGTGAGCTGCCGGTGAGACCCACCCTCCCGCCCATCACGTTGGGTCAGAGCAGAAGGGCATCCCAAAGCCCAGTGGAGCGGGTGGTCTTTCCAAGGCTGGGGAAGGAAGAAATTACGCTGCCCAGGCGCAAGACATCCACCACTCGCGCTCCTCCTCCTCCTCCTCCTCCTCCTCCTGAGGAACAGAAGGGAGTTCAGAGGGAGGCAGAAGAGGCCGCCACCCCTCTGCATTCTGGTACGTAGTTTGTGTTAAGATTTTTAGATGTCTGGCAAGATAAAGTCAGGGATACTAGTAGAAAGTTCAGCAGAGCAGCATAAAGGAACTGCACAGCGTAGCTTGTTCCTGGAATCACTTGCAAGGAAGAGAGAGACTTGTATTCATTCCAGAAGGGAAGGGGCTTTAATTTCTGGTGGGTGGGAGTAAGCACTACAAATGCAGAAAAGGAACGGGCGCATGAAAGCGTGAAAGAAACAACAGTTAACAGCCGACGACTCACAGGCAGCTGACAGGCAGGTTACAGAGAGCTTCAATCAGAGATACAGCGATTCAGCCACGCTTACAGTACACATTCATCAAAGTGTCACGAAAGCGGCTCTCTGGTACTGTAACAAGGTCTGAAAGGAAACGTAGCCCAAATTATATGCACACCACTACATTGTGCAGGGGAACGTAATTAACGTTTCAGCTGAGGCTGAGATAAGGCTAGTGAACAAGAATGTGTTAAGGTCCGAAAGAGAGTGGATTTCCGAAAGCACATTTTCCTTAAAGCAGTCCTGACAGTTTGGACATCATCCATTTTTCCCCAAGGGGGATGGAGTCAAGGTGATTCCTGGCACATCTGGGGGTCCAGTCCCCAGTCCCCCTCTTTTTGGCCCCGAGGGAGGCACTGAGAGGGGGTTCACACGGTCTAGAGCACAGTCACGTCAATATCCATGTGGGGATCCTTTAGCTGCCCACCCCCCCGACTGGTTTGGGCCGCGTGCAGGGGAGCTCCCGGAGGCCATTGTGTTGGGACATAGGTGGGGCACAGGTGTGACTCTGGGGCCGGACTTCCCAGGTGCCTTCCCTTTCTCGAGGGGGGGAGCGTGCTGCGCCCTTGCAGGTCCCAATGCTGGAGTAAGACTCGGGTGTCCTTGCCAGGTGTCTGTGTGAAGCCAACAGGCCTCGAACAGAAGGGGTCTTCCGATCCCGCTGCCTTGCAACCTGATCAGGGGAATTTTCTGCCCAGGTTGAAACAAATCATTGGGCCCCAAAGGACCCGTAGTTGCTATCCATAGTGGGCTGCAGAAAATCCCCTCCCCAAACCCCCAAGGAGGCGTGAACTCAATTAGTACCGTCAGTGCAAACGGCTCTCATTTGGCCCTCCCCTCCCCATGATCAGGCTCAGTAGATCCAGTGAATCCGGAGCTACTGATCCGGATCAAAAGCTCCTCAGTTCAGAAAGGGGCCAGGATCCCCCAAAGCACAGGCTGTTCACATTTTCTCACTCAGTCTGGGTTCCCGTTGGCCCAGGGCGCTGCGTGCAAATGACGCCCTGGGAAAAGTTCAGGAATCCATCCAAGGGTCCTCTTCTCTGCTTCAGGAATGTTAAGAGCGGTAACAGGTTCCTCCTCCTGGGCTGCTTGTGAAACCCTCTTATTGCGCCATCAGGCGCTTCACTGCCTTAGCTAACAGTTTGAACCAAGCACTGTGCTGCCCCCAATTTGGCTACAGTTGCTCTGAAAATGTGTCTGGAGAATCTCCTCCTGAGACCCCTGAAGGCCATTTCTGGCCACGGCTGGGGTCCAGTCCATGATCCCAGGGAGAATTTCGCAGGGAAGCCCCTTTAGCTTGGCTGCTGTCCAGGCCGTGCCTTACCAACAGAACACTCCACGGAGTCTATATTGAGGAAAGTACTTGGGACCCTGAGCCCAAACCCGGAGAGAGATCGGGACTAGGGCTATGCAGGAATGCAATATTTGGGATTCAATTTGAGTCTTTAAAATTTGAATTGAACCACATTTGATTCACATTAAGCAAATTTGAATCTATTCGCCTGAATTTTTATTTGAATTTGCACTTATGAATATTGACAGCATTCGCAGGTGCCCGGATGCACCGTGACGCATCCCGTATGCAACCTGTTCTCATGCCATAGTGATGCGTCGCAATGTGTACGGATGTGGGAAAGATGTGTACCTGCAAGTACGCATTGTGTACACACCGGTACACATACGAATGTCCGGATAATTCGAACGAGTAGATTGAAAAATTTAAAAATCGTACAAATGTTTCAATTTGAATTTAAAGACGTTCAATTCGACTGTGAAATTCTTGATGGAATTTCAAGAGTTCCATGAGTTTCCAATATCTGTGCCCAACACACGGGTGCCTGTGTGTTGGCGGATGTGCCCCCCCCCCCCGCCCTGCCTGGGCCAGTTCCCTGTGGGGCTGCAGTTTCCTCGCTCCTTAAGCCCAGAAAGAGCACTTGAATTCTGAAAAAAGTCTCCAGGGTGGAATCCAAGGGTCACCTCTGGACCAGCTTGGGCTTCAGGCCTTGGCCTTTTGTGGGGGTCTCAGCAATCCTGGGGAAGAGGGCGCGTGCCTCCATTGTCGGCCGTGTAGATCCATGTGTGTCTCTCTTGCCTGCTCTAGAACTCTCTGATGAAGCTTTCGGCTTCTTGTGGAAGAAGGAGCACCTCCAGGGCCGTTCGCTGAAGGAGGCCCTATCCCTGATGGACGAGAGGAAACTTTTGTCCACCATACTGTCCCGCCTCCGTCAGGGAACCAAGGTGGGTCCAGAACGCATCCCTCCAAACGCGGAACCACCCCGGTCCCTCCCCGTCACCCGCTTGGCCGCAGTTTATTCAGACACGGGTTCTCGTTCCATCTGCAGCAGAGAACAGGCCAAAGTGCTTCTGAGTGGGACAGAAATTTGGACCCCGTGGTGCCAGGACAGGGTAGAAACACGAAGGGCGGAGGAATCGGCTGCGTGTTACGAAAGGAGTAGAAATAAAAAGCCTCTAAGAAACCTTCAAACCCTCTGTCACAAAATGCCTCACTCCTGGCACCAAGGCAAGGGGAGAGTGACGCCCCTGTGCCCGTGCTGCGCATTACCTCTCCGTCGTGCGGGCAAGGCAGGGGCAGGGGCGTGCTGACACCTCTCCTTGCGCATTCAAAACGCTGTACAAGTGCCGTGTGGATCCTCAGTCTACGCAAGTCCCTAAGCAAACAAACCCAAAGAGCAAAAGCAAAAATGAACGGGGGGGTTCAGCGAAAGAAAAGAAAGCAACCCAATAGGGTAAAATAAATAAAGACAATGTGTGCTCCAAACACCTATGCGAATAAGAAATACAAAACTATGGAGCAGAAAAGCAAATATAATTTCTAAAAGGTTAAAAATACCTCACGAAGTTTTAATGAAAAATAATAATGGAAGATACTTCAATAAAGGTAATGAATTATAAAATATAAAAGAGGCCAGACACGTTTCGGACAAGGCTTCGTGAAGAAGCACACATTGTCTTTATTTATTTTACCCTACTGGATTGCTTTCTTTTCTTTGGCAGAACCCCCCTGTTTGTGTTTGGCTGTGTGGATCCTGCCTTGATTGATTGATTGATTGATTGACTCACTCACTCACTCACTCACTCGCTCGCTCACATTTCTATCCCACCCCATACCCGAAAGTCTGTGTGCAGGTAACCACTGTTAAAAAAAGATGCACATTAAAAACCCTTTACAAATTCAACAAATTTAAAAACAGTACATTCCGTATTTAAAACAATAAAGACTGTACTGGGGGGGGGGGGGACAAGGTCTTGTGGCCACGATCCTCAGGCTGACTCTCTGCACCCGTGAAATTCTCTTTTGCAGCTGAGGAGCCAGTGGTGGGTTGGGAAAGAGCCCTTGGGTGTAGCGGTACACACGAAGCCATTGCCCACAATTGATTTCATGTGAATTGAACGTGGGGCAATTCAGCTTTGACCGGATCCCACCCCCATGAATGTGGGGCTTCGTATTCATTCACGAATTTTCAGATGAATATTTGTGCACAAAATGAAGCGAACCCCCTCCCCAACACCGTGCCCCTTCGTCCCAGGCCCTTCCAGGTCTGCGCGCGCAGCTCTCCATGCTGGGATCGTGATCTCTGGATGGAGAGTTTTGTGCTGAAAGCTGGAGGTGCATTTTCGGCCTCCGAAGAGCACCCAAACAGGCCCAGGAACGCCATCGCAGCCTCCCCTTCCCCTCTGGCACACCCTCTTACTTTTCCGGGGGCTGTCGTGGCATCCTCAGGCCTATTGTGGGGTCTTCAGGGGCTGGCAAGGCACTTCCAACTTTTTTTGCGCAGCTCCCCAAAGGAGGATTGCCTGATGCAAAACTGGAAGGCCAGTTTCAGCCTCCGAAGAGGCCCAGAATAGACCTGGGGAAACCACCACGTGGCCTTCAGAAGTGGGAGGTGGCACAGCGGAGGGGGAGGGGAGTCTGCCCTGGCATTTCTGGGCCTATTTCTGTGGTCTTTGGAGGCCAAACAGGCCTTCCGCTTCTGGGCGCTCAGCTCCCCATAAGGGGATGGTGCTACATGGTGGGAGTTGCAAATGCAGAACATGTGAGGCCTAGGATGATGGGCGCGGCAGTTGTGGGGCAAGCTAAGTGGTGCTGTGAGAGGTCTTGGGGGGTGGGATGAGAAGGCCATGGGGCACAGGAGGGCACAGGGGGGACGGGAGGCTCCGGGGGCATTTGGGATTCACTGATGCTTTGATTGAAGCTTCAGCGAATACTGGATAATCTGATGTGTGGACAAATAGGCCTATTCCATCCGGCCACCAATGTCCGAATTCTTACCTGTTTCTACGAATTCCGAATGTACCGAATATTCATCTCCATCCCTCCATGGGTGTTTTGACCACAGTGGCTGCTTGGTGCCCTAGAGACATCCCCCCCGGCAGGGTCCCCCTCTCCTCTCTCCCTTACTCCCCTCCTAACCTCTAACTTTATTCTGGCAGCCACCAACGTCAACTGGCCAGGCCCGCCGCAGGTCCTTTGTGGCGTCGAGGGCTCCAGCTGCTGCCACGGGTACTGCCCTGGCCCCGAGCCCACCTCCAAAAGCCGAGGTAAAGTGGGGGCTCTCTCCTTTCCCTCCCTCCCCATATTAGGCACAGTCTGCCTCCATGTGAGACTAACTCACTTTTTCTCCCCCTCAGCCTGCCCTCTTCAAATATTTTGGGGTAAAGCTGAGGGAGGCGAGGCATCCATCCGTGGCAGCCGAATTCATCACCTCCCTTCTCGGCTGCCACCGGGAGGATAACCAGAAGGTGAGTGATGGCTGTGGGGTTCTCCCCTGGTGTGGATGTCCCGCCTCCCTAGGGCAAACGTTTGGGCGGTCTGGGGCTCCAGTCATCCAGGACTCCAATCTGGCCTGCTGGGAGAAGCAGACCAAAGCAGCCGGAAGGTCTCCGGGTTTTGCCCCTGAGCTTCCAGGTGAAGAAGCTCAGTGGTCCAGCCCTATTGTCCCTTTCATGCCTCCAAGGGGAACTCTGGCCATGTGTCCCTCACTCTGCTGCCACAGCCACTGTCTTTTTGGCCTCAGTGACAGGCCTCCATCCTTCCCCTTCCCACCAGAACAAAAAAGGGGACTAGTAAGGGACAAATTCTTCTCATGGGCTCCTGGGGTCCCTGGAGAACTTTCAGGCTCACCACAGGCTGGTGCTTCCTAGGCTTTTTGGTGGTGCCTTGAGCCTCCCAGTCCCAAGCAGGAGAAAAACCACAGCATGCTTGGTTTGCCCAGAATTCATAGACCGTGGGTGCTCTGGTCCTCCCTTTGGTCCACCGCGGAGGGTGTGGAAGGAAAGGGCGCTTCTTCCTTCCCTGACACGCATCCTTTTCTCCAGGAAATTGCTGAAGCCCTGGCCACAGCAGCAGAGCGCCACCTTGCCGCAGTCCTGACCAGGGTCAAGGACCATGGCCGCCGCCTGGTGGAGAAGATCAGGGCCAGCAAAGACGTGACGCCAAAGGTAAGGCTCCCGGAGGACAGAGTGCCGCTTCTACTGGGAAAGGCGGTGGGTGGAATCCAGGTGGTCTCCCCACTGGAAGCCAGTAAATCAAGCCGGAGTCTCATGCTGGGAATTAGGTGGCCACTCTCGCCCTCACGAACGGTCACTTGATCCTCCTACTGCCCTCTCCAGTGACCCATCTGGAACAAGCAACATGGGAGTAGCTGGGGGCGTTGCCTGTGGGAGAACTGGATTAGGTCTGCTTGGGGTGAGACGGGAGAGGTGCAAAAGCCTAGAGGCTCTCTTTGCTTTGGGGAGACCCAGAAGGGAAAAATGAGGGGCAGCTCCCTGGAAATTCCCATGGTGGGCAAGAGAAAGGGCTCCAGGCCAGAAGGAGATGCCTGATGCCCAAGACGGGCTGAATTCCCTGCTCCAGGGGAACGTGAGCTGGGAACGTTTTGGGCCGCACATTCCCTCGTGAGGAGGACCTCTTGGGCTGCATCCACACACATGGAAAAAAGCAGCTGAAAAGGGGGGGTGGCGTGTGGCCGCTGGGGTCTCATCCCACTTCTATTCCACACTCAGTGGCAGAGAATGCACCCAAGAACGACTTTCTTGGCCTTTAATGGGCGTTGCAGGTGCAGGTGTGTGGATGCTACCAGTTCTAAGTTGCAAGAGGCTTTCTGGTCCACAGTCGCTTCAAAGCAGAGAGGAAACAGTCTGAGCAGGATTACTGCTCCAGGAAGGGCAGCCCTAAAGCAGGCTCTGGGGGTCCAGAAGGCTTCTTGGGGCGTGTTCCCACTCACTGCAAATGCTGGACCAGGGTAATACGGGATCAGAACCCGGATTACTCTGGTCTGGATTTTACAAGGAATAGCACTCAGTGCGACGCGGGCTGTTCCCACGCTGAACCCACAGGTGCGCACAAGCACACCTGCGAATGGCGAACGCTGCTGCAGGGCATTTTTTCAGTGTGCGACCACATTGCCTCTTCATGCCCCCAGCTCACCTTGGCCTCCTCCTCCTCCTCTGAACCTGCAACAACCACCTGCCACCGCCACTGCTGCCACACCATCCACTGCCACATTGCCTCCCCGTACCTCGTGCTCACCTCCGCCTCCCCCTCCCCCACTGATCCTGCAATGACCATCCAACGTGCTGCATTCCCTTCCATGCACTACCCCCCCTCCCCCGGTCACTCCTGCTGGGACTAGAATCCAGACAGGTCCTGAAAAATCCTCATTAATGAGGAGGTTATTTTCCCCGGACTTCTGCAAGGGTTTCTGCAGAAAATCCAGGGAAAAGGAACCGGCATGGGGACGAACCTTCCTGGAGTCGGAGAACTAGAGAATTTAATGGGATCGCTCCATGCCGAGTCCAAATCCAGTCCAGATTTCCGTGCCCTTGGGAACCTGACCTTGGAGCATCAAAGTCCTTAGAATGGTTCTTCTCTTTCCCACTAGGACACCTATGTAAGGAAGATGGCCCAGGTGCAGAACTGGTTGCACTACTGCTACCAGGGGGCCATCAAAAGGGTGGGGGCCGAAGACCTGGCGCCCCACGTTGAGGCAATCGTCAGTGACGCCCTCTACCATTTCAACGTTGGCACTAAGGTACCGCTCTTTTTCTGTTAACTGGCAGACGACATGGGTTGGCAGGGGATTTTTATGCCAGGTTCACAGCCCGGGGCAGATTTGCAGGGCAAAAAGCTGCCTCCTTCTGGCTTTCAGGAATATCTATCTGTAGAATGGAAATTCTGCCTTAGGTCCAAAGAGGCCAGGGTGATGCCACCACCCTCTTCATGCCTGATTCCCCCCACAGCCCTGTGAGGTCTCTGAGGCCAAGGCACTGGGCGTCCACAGCTGAGTGGCCTCTGGTACTCCCAGGCTTGATCCTGGCACTCCAGCCACTAGGCGACACTGCCTCTCTGATCCAGCCTGTGTTCAGGTGCCATGGGGTCTGTCAAGGGGTTAGACAGCAAGGAAGGGAAGGGACCGGGGCATGTAATTTACCTCTTCTGTCTGGTTGCAGCAAACGCAGTTCTTCTTTCCAAGAAGCAAGAAGGCTTTTTCTTTAATCAGTTACATAGCTTGTAGAGGGTAGAAAGAATGCAACCTCTAGAGGGGGAGATTGATGGAGAGCAGTTCTAAAGCTCTACACATGTAGTCAATCAGGATACAAATTACATCACCAAGAAGCTTAGCACCCATAGCTAGCTTGCACTTGGCAAGTTAGTATCTTAAGAAAAGTTTCTGCCCATTGTGAGTTTTAGTTCCTGACCCTATTTGAACAGTAGACAGAATCAGCCTCCCTTCAGGGCCCAACAAGGTTCCCCCCTCCCTCCCAGGTTACGGGTTCCAGCCGACTTCCTGGAGGCTTCCTGACAGGGAGGATTGGGGCAAAGGGGAAATGGCCACCTTCTCCAGCCCATCCTTTCTTGGAACTGGGGGCCATTGAGCGCAGTGGCCCAAAGACCCATTTTCGGGGCAAAGAGGGCAACCGTCCCCACTGGTCCCCTACAGGCGGTCATCTTGGACAAGAATGGAACCTTTAGGTGAGGGCAGATGGGAAAGCTGAAACAGAGGTCCCAGAGGGGAAGGGTCTTCCTTCCCTTGCCCTGGCAGGCAGGTCTGCCCCCCGCCCCCAGTTACTTCCCCCACTCAGTCTCCCTCCCTCTGTGGCTTTTAGGATCAGTCAACGATGGAGGCCTTTCTGGCAACGTTATGCCTAGCCTTGGAGGAACTCGAGAAGGGACACGGGGCACCTATGGCCCTGTCCCTCAAAGGGGAAGTTGCCAAGTCCATCAATGTAAGTAGAAGGGGTCAGAGGGGGGCTTTGTGTGCCAGGAGCCCCTGGGAGGTGCGGGTGGGGAGGGACCAGAGGAGGAGAGGCAGGCTCTGCTCCCTCGGGGAAAGAGGTCCGGCTGGACAGGGGAAGGAGGTGAAGGAAGCGACCCTCTGGCTTGCCTCCTCCTTCCTGGCTTGAGGTGCACGCGGAGCAAAGGGAGAAAGGGGTGCAAAAGATGTTGCAGACTGTGAATTCAAAGCCCCCTTCCAGTCCTGCATGCCCACAGATCACCTAGTTGCCGGTACGGAAGCCCACCACCAAGGCAGACACCTCCGCCTTCCCCAGGGGGCTTCCTCCGTGTTCCTCATTGCTCCTGGTGGCCGTTGGCAAAGGGGCTGCTGAACGGGGTTGGGCTAGGCAAGGGGCTGGTGGTGCTCTTGGAGTCCTATCGAGTTCTGTTTTCCTCCACTGCAGACCATCCTTGGGCAAGAAGATTTTGGCCTCCTGCAGCAGAGCTGCATTGTTGCTGCCCACCTGACGTACGTATGGAGGCTTCCTGTTTATTTGTTTGTTTGTTTACATTTCTATCCCACCCCATCCCCAGAGTCTCTGAGCGGGTAACAACAGATTAAAAACAAGATACTTTGGTCCATCGGATCCAGCCTCTTTTGCGCCCAGCTAGGAGTGCAGTTATAGTTACTATTATGATCAGCTGTAGGTTTTGTTGCCTTCTTGGTGGTGGCCCCCAGGTTGTGGAATAAGGTCCCTGCTGAGGTATGTGCTGCCATTGGCTTCAGTCTGTCCGTTTCATCATTTGTTTTGTGCTTGAGATCTTTGGGAATAGGGCAGGATAAAAATGCACATAAATGAGGAATACTTCCCTTTTGGTACCTGGTCACAACATAGATCATTCCCCAGGTGTTGGACAGTTGCCTCTCTCCTTGTCTTGGCCTGCAGATTGCGGTGGTGGGGAGTTGATGTCTCCTTCCCTTCAGTCGTTTCTTCAGAGAAATGGACAAGCTGGGTTTGGGGCCTTGGTCAGGCACCATTAATCGTGGATGTCTGCACCTGGCATCAGAGTTAGCTTACAGGAAAGCTGGTCTCCCTTGATGTCTGCTGCTTTTAAGGGCGCCCCATCGTCTGCCTGTTCCCATGGAGATGCTCACAGAAAGCCCATTGGCTTCCCCCGCTTCCGTCTCCCCTATGGGATGTTTGGAGGCATCTGGTCCAAGATGGATGAGCCACTCTGGCACACAAAGAAGTAGCCCCTTTGAGTTTTCTGGGCCTCTGGAATTTTAGCTGCTTTGAGAAATCCTTTTGCATGGAAAGCCATTGGAACCTGTCCCTGACAGGACTTAAAGGGCGCCGAAGGGCAGGAGGTCAAAAGCAGATGTAGCGCCTAAGCAGAGCCGACCTGGGCAGTTGTGAGCGCAGCCAGAGTCAGGTTGGGGGGCTGGAAGAAACAAGGCAGTCAGTGCCGGTTTAGTCTAGTGGTTACAGAGCCGGACTCCTATTTGGGATTACCGGGTTTGATGCCACTCTCCTCCATGAAGCCAGCTGGGTGTCCTTGGCCTAGTTTCAGCTGTTTTGAGCTCTCACAGCCCTACCGACCTTACAGGGTGTCTGTTGTGTGGAGAAGAATAGAATGCTTTCTCAGCTGCTTTGAGTCCCCTTAACTGAGTGAGAAAAGTGGGGTAGAAAAGCCAACTCTTCCTCTAGTATGCAAAGCGATGAAGGACACCACAAAGGGAGCAGCAGTCTGAACCAGATCATGGTTGAAGGAGCAGGGTGCTCTGGAGCCGAAGGCAGCAGCCTAAGAGCCAAGAACCCTTTTATGCCTGCGGTGAAAAAAAAATCCAGCTGTCGGCTGCTGGATGGGCCAAAGTCCCACTGGCTCCAGGTTGCCTGTGGACTAGGTGTCCACCTTGGGTCAGAAATGAGTATCCCAAAGGTAGATGTCACTGGCACGGGTTCCCTGGTCAGCCTCGGCTCACTTTCTCTCTCAGTGTTCTCTTCTGTTGTCTTTTTTTTAATTGTATTTTTATTAGTACTTATTTTATTTAATTTTCCATTCTCAGCACCTTCAAGCCACCCCTAGATAGAGGGACAAGAAGAGACTTGGTGAGGAGGATGTTCGGCCACCTCACCCTGTCCCAGGTAAAGGAAGCTACTCTTCACCAGGTCCCCTGGCTGCCAGTTAGCTCCAAACGAGAGGCCCAGTCACCCGGGGCTTGGTTAAGGTCACGTGCTCCCTCTTGCATCCAGTGGCCTGGGGCGGGGGGGGGGGGCAGCATGGGGGAGAGAGGGCCCGAAGATCCCGTTGTCCTCAGGGAGAAGACCTCCACTGTCACCCTGCACCCAACAACCCTGAAATGCTTTGCAAATGGCTGCTGAAAACTGGACATATTAGACACACCTACAGCTTTGGAAGTCATTTATGTGGAGAGAAAATGAAAAATATTTATTAGGATACAGAAAAGAAACTTGGAAATGGGGGTAGAGCCATCTCACTGCCAATAGCTCACATGACTGTACAAAACAGACAAAAAGAACAGAAATATGTACAAAAAGTAACAATTATCTTGCTAGCATTTCATATTATGCAGCAAAACTCCCCCCCAAAAAAATGCAGTTAAATGCAGCCATCAGTCCTTTATACAGAAAATCTAATAGGAGGGTCTCTGCTCCTTTATCAGATAAGAACAGACAAATTAATATTATTCTTAATGTACAACAGCTGGGCGGAGGCTAGGGGGGACAAGGCGAAACCAAACTGTAGCTTCTGCCCTGCCGCAGCCTCCTATATCTTAAAACATAAGCTTCAAAAGATAAAGATTTCGGACAAAAGCAAAAGGGAAGGACAGAAATACAGGTAAAGTTGTTTAAAGCAACTGTTATCCCTTCTTATTAGCCTCACTTTTGATTAATATATTGCAAGCATTTATACTGCAATTCTTGCCACAGAGAAGATACTTTTGCCTGGACAAATCTTGCTCTTCATTTCCTAGCCCGAGCTAGCCAGCCGCTCATGTCCCTCTGGCTAGTGCCGAGTTCTTCAAATGAAAGGATCAAGTATTTCACACCACGTTAGCCATTAGTGCCTCGCCTTCAACATCTGTGACTTAAAGATCAGGCACTCTCTGAAGCAAACAGGTGCTTTAGCTTGAAGTAAGAGGCCTATCGGGCAAGAATTACAAGACAGAGACAGAGGGGCGAAGCAGCTTTGAGCTGTAAGATTAGTCTCTAGCCTGCAGCAAGCTTTATCTATTAACGGTCACCAAATGCACTGCTTCTATGCTGCCTGTTTTCACTCTGGCCCTCCAACATTAACTTTCTAACATTTTAACGCACGCAAGCGGAGTAATATAAAAGCAAATGGAATAATTAAATTTATTTTGTCTAATCGTCCTGACCATGAATAGAAGGCCACCGGATAGCTGCTTCTGCTTGCACCTGGATAGAAGGACAGCTTTTTTCTTTTGTGCTTATCATAACCAGAAAGATACAAATGAAGCAAGCAACTTGCTTCTTTATTTCCTCTTTTTCCTTCATCATTACAATATTCCAGAGCAAAGTTAAGCCTGTGTGTTTTTATTTCTCCAAAATGTGGAGTCCTTTTCAAGGATCACAGGTTTACGATTTCATAATCATTTTATTCATAAATCATAATTCATATCATAAGAGAAGAGGCCAGACGCTTCTTTCCTTCACCCGCCGCGTCTGGGCGTGGTATAATGTGCCCGTTGCGCCGGGTCCAAGTTACCTGCAGGACATATGGGATCCTGAAGGCCTTTGCTCCTCTTTTGCAGGACACCCAGGCGTTCGCGGCCTTCCAGGATTTTATGGCCGGGCTGCTTAAGGAATCCCCCCACGCTGCCACCCTGGAAGACACCTTGGGGGTAAGGGAACTGTTGAGAAGTTGTGTGTGCGGGAGGGTGCTGTTGGGAGCTGTCTTTTCTTTCAGCCTTGGCAGAGGGGCAGTTAGATTGGAAACCTCCAGATGGGCCCTCGATGCAATGCAGACTGTGACCTGGTAGCCCTGGTCCTCCTTTGCTGGCCCAGGTTGCCCCTTTCTCCAGCAAGAAGGGATCACGGGGCTGGAAACGGAAGGGATTAAAGTCACGAGAGGGGAGGGGTGTGCCAAAGGAAACCACAAGTTCGTCTCCCGCTTGTTTGGTTCAACGGTGCACCCATCAGTGGAGCAAACAGTTGTTTGTCTTTCTTGCCAAAATTGAGCTTAAAGCAAAACAGGCACTTTCTTCCCTTCAGAAACGCCCCTTCCAATGGGCAAAACACGGCAACCCGGAGTTGTTCAACTTCCTTGTCCCTGTGCAGGCGATAGGCTGCTTCAGTTCAGTGGCCTTTTCAGATCTCCAAAGGACCGCAGGTTCCATTGGAACTGAACTTTGCTGCAGGCCCCCAAGCCCCATAGCCCGTGTTCCCGCCCAAAGGGCCCTCGCTGCAGAGGGATCCAGAGGTTGGACTGGAATTGATGGCAACCTTAAGGGGATATGAGGTCGGTCCTCATACTGCTGGAGGGGCCTCCTAAAAGCAGGCAAGCGCCCTTCTCACAAGACAGCTTTTTCCGTGGCTCTGTTCCCATGCCGCTCCCCATCTTGAAACGAGAAAGACCTCCATACAACTAATGAACTGAAAGCCCTACAGAAGCACAAGTTCCGGTCAAGGCAGCCTCTTGGATGGTCAGAGAGGCAGGCGACGCAACAGCTGGGGGCTACAGCTAATTCACTTGGACACAGCCAATCCTTGCGTTCCCACCAGCCGGCGCTCAGTGAGCTGTGGCTTTCCAAACACAGAGCGGCACCTGATCCACCCCTTTCCTCACCCTCTCTCCCGCAGATCCTCCTTGGCAGCATGGACGCCAAGGACAAGCAGGAGCGGGAGCAGGCAGTGGGCGCAGCCGGCTTCCTTCTGGAGTTCCTGGCCCGGAACTCACCTCTGGACGTGAGTGTTTCTGAGCAGAAGGAAAGGAGACCACAGCTGACCGCCCTTCTCATTCTTTGTGCAGAGCGAGGGCTCTTAGCTTTGGCCAAGCCCAGAGGAGCTCTTCTGTGGGGTGGTTTTGGCCAGGGCACCTGAAGGAGGAGGGGCAGTTCCTGGGGCCTGGGAAAGGGCTGTGGGGCAATCAGGGCAGGGTGTCGAGGAGCGTCCGAGGGGCCCCGTGCATGGTGCAAGGTGCATGGTGGGCGCCAGGGAAGGAGAGTGGACAGCGGCATGGCATGGCCTGCCCAGAAGCAGTCCTGGAAGTGGGATACTTTTCTGGAGCCCTGCAGAACGTTGCTCCCTCTTGAACGTGCCCTGCCCTCTCCTGCTGCTCAGTCCAAGACAGAAATTGGCCCAGACATCTCCACACCAATCTTGGCATCTCTGCCTTTCTTCTGAAGACGGTTGGGGCTTCTGCATCTCTCACAGTTAGGCAGATCTGTAGGAGCCTTGAGCATCTCAGGCAGGGCTGGTGACCATGTGCCTCCTCTCCAGGGCTGGCAGGCCACTTTTGATCTTGAGTCCCCAAAGTGAGATCTGAGAACAACCCGATCTGGCTGTCCTAGACTCGGGGTCCCACAGTGGATCAGGAAGGCTCAGACCATCTTTTTGGGGTTCCACCAAATGCTCTTTGGGTGCCCTTTCTGTGGCCACAGCACAGCACCCTCCACTCTACTGAGGCTGCACGAACCAAACAGCCCTGGATTCCACTCCCTCTGCTGCTCCGGACATCTCCCTTGCAGAGGACTGGGGGACTGTGAAAGCAGGGGAAGATCTCCAGGACTTTCGTCCCTACCTGCCTGATTGTGGGACCCCTGGTGGCCCAACCATTAGACCAGCACAACATCAAGGCATCTTTCTCCCGCTTGGCTCCTGAGGACTGACACCTCCTTCCCTTTTCAGTCCATCATAGCCTTTTCCAGTCTGGGAAAGGTAATAGCGCAGCTCGGCCTCCTGACCTGGGACGAGGAGACGTCGATCGGCAGCAAAGCTGCTTTGGGCCTTCGTCATCTTCAGGCAATCCTGAAAAAGGAAAAGGGTGAGCCTTGAATCCCCCTGGGGACAGACGAAAGGCCCCAAGGGCCGCATGCCTCCCAGGGTGTCTTGAGGAGGCTCAGTCTGGGGATCCCGGGGTGAGCTGGGGGCTCCTCTGCCTGGTTGCCCTTGTGCAGGTCTTGGTCCAAGGGACGGGTCCCTGGCCTGGAGTGCAGCTCCTCTTAGTCTGAGGCCGGAGAAGGGCTGGAGGAGGTGAGGGTCTCCCAGGCCTTTGGGTTGGGAGAGAACTGGGGCCTGAGCCTGGCCTGCCGGGAAGCTCCTTTTGCACCCTTCCTTCTCCTCCCTCCTTCAAGTCCACAGCCTTCTGCTCCCTCAAGGGTAAACCAGCGGTCTCTTCTGCTAGAACCCTATATGGAGTCTCGGGGAAGGCAACAGATTGGCATCCGGCCCAGGATTTGGTTCAGGATAGCACGGTGGCTGATGCTATCCAAAGTGGCCCAGCTTGCCATCCAACACGACAAGTTAATCTGGAAACCTCAAGGGAAAAGGGACAGTAGAGCAAAAAGCTGGTCAACCATGAGGGCCCTCTAGCCCATTTCTGGCCCTGGGGCTGCAGGCACTGAGTGCTTAACCCAGCCCATTCTGAATAGGTGCTCCTTCTGCCTGTCCGCCTTCCCTCTACTCTCCATCTGAAAAGCCCGGGTTCTCTGTTGGAGAACAGCAGGCCTGGAGGGACGGCAGGCGACCGGCCTCCTGTCCAGAGATCTCGACCTTGAGTGAACCAGCACCAGGGTCCTCAGCTCCCCAAGCCGGTGATGGGCCATAGTGACCCCTTTGCCAATGGGTTTGGGCTCAGCTGTCTTCTGTACGCACAGTTTGGGCGGGGACTAAATAAAACGGGGCTATTTCTTTCCTGACGCCCATGTCCACCTTCTTAGCCCAACAAGCAGACGCAACCAGGAAGGGCAAGGACAAAAAACACATTTCCTGGGCGGATGACGACTCCTGCCCCAGCGGAGCCACCTTCTATCAAAAGGCGGTCGACGTGGCCAAGGTACAGCTCTGGGCGCTCAGCCTTCAATGGTGGTGGGGTGGAGAGAGGGAAGCTGAGAGGAAGCCCTGACTGCCTTTCCTCTGGTTTTGGTCTTGTCACAGAACTTCGGCAGGCATCTTTCCGGGGCCATGTTGACAGACCTGGTGCTCCATTTGATAGGCCACCTCTCTGGGGCAGAGGAAGGTCCTGCCCACGGCTCCGCAGCCCTCCTCCGGGCTTTCTTGCAGGCCTTTGCTGCGGAAGTCGAAGACGTGAGTAGAGAAAAGAGAGGAGGGTGAATAGCAGGTGGGAGGGAAACATGGGGAAGGGGAAGGCAAGTGGGGTCCGCTCTGAGCCCAGGCTTTCCCGAGGGACTCTGTGCGTGGTCCTCTCCATGGGACAACCGTAGGGCAGCCTCCTCCTGGCTTCCTGGGTGGGGCTGAGGAGAAGGACTGTGGAGGAAAGAGAAAGAAAACAGAGTTTCAGAAGGCAGGAGGTGGACGCTTGAGCTTTTTAACTGTGGGCCAGTGCAGCAAAGTGCTTGAATAGCCCCTGGCCAGCATCTTGGACCCCCTGTGTTTGAATCCCAGATCTGCCGGCAAAGCTTACTGGGTCACCTTCGGCAGGTCCTGCCCTCACAGCCTCAGCTCCTCCGCCAGTGGCCCCATGCCCGGATAAGAAGGGACGAGGGTCTCCTGCACCAGGCTCCCATGGCAGGCCAAACCCAACCCTTTCGCAGTGTGAAATCTAGGCCCTCGAGGCTCTTTGGAGTGGCCCAGAGGCTCCCTGTAGCAAGGGCCAAGCAGAGCCGGCCCCCCCAGACATGCCCGAAGCACTGCTTTTTCCCTCTCTGCCTGAGGCCACGATGGGACTTAGTGGGATCTGGCAGAGGAGGGAGGCAAGACCTTGGCGTTGGGTGGGAAAGGCGAAAACAGCGACCTGATCTCATCTGACCTGCTCTGCTTTCTCTTCGTCCAGCTTCCCAAAGTCGTCCGGGGTCTGTGGACCCAGCTGGCCCTCATCCAAGACTCGGCCATCAGGGAGAAAGCCCTGGCCGGCTTTTGCCACCTGGCCGCCAGGCGCTTCGGGGGCATGGTGGACGCCCTGCTGGAGTGCTCCCCCAGCTGTGACAGGTAGGGGCCTGAAGCAGAAGCCGCCATCTCCCTGCCAGTGTCTTTCTTTTCTCCACCTTCCCCAGATTCCCAGCCCGTCTGCTCTGCTTCCAAATCCTGTAGCGGCCCAGAAAGGTCATTTTGCCCAGGAGCAGCTTCTTGGCCAAGGCCCAGTTGCTCCAGACACCCAGCTTGTGGCTTGTCGCCTCCCAAGGCAGCTGCGGGCTTTTGGCCAAGCAGGGCAGCCCATCCATGGCCCTCTTCTCGCAGGCCCCTTCCTCTCCCACTCGTCTCGTTCAGGATGACAGCCATAAGCGAGCATGCTTCCCTTAGATTCCGTGTTGTGTCCCCTGACCTCTGGGAGAGTGCGCAACAGGGCCGAACATCTCTATGGCTGTCATGAATGGGCCAAGTGCCCTGCTGTGGCTCCAGCGGCCACTGAGGAAGAGAGCAAGAGAAGCCAGGAGCAGCAGCCTGGCCGGCCTCTGCCCTCTACCTGGCTCTTTGGGGGGACGAGGTGGGATGAGGCAGGAGGCCTGACCTTTCCTGTCTTGGGCTCTTTGGGGAACCTGCAGCGCCATGACTGAGATATGGACGGCCCTAACTGCAGACCCGTACTGCAACGAGAAGCTGGTGGCTCCCCTCCTGAAGAAGATCTTGGAGGGGGAGACCACAGTCGAGGCCCTTGTGAGGCGACCCAGCCGCTCTCCGATGCCCCTGGCGGTAAGAGCCCTTCAGCTCCCCTTTCCCTGCAGGTCAGCTGGTCAACACGTTCCTGGCTGAAAGTGAGCCAGGCAGGGGTGGGGGAGGCTTCGTGCTGGGAGGGCGGGGTGAGAAGATCTCCCTTGGGGCTGGAAGAAAGGGGAGCTGGCAGCCCCAGGATCTGTTCCCGGGCACAGAGCTGGGCTGTAGCCACTGGTGCCGAAGGGTGTCCTCAGCTGGGGTGGGAAGGGAACGTTTCCTGATGATGCAACCCACACACCCTTGCACCGGTCACCCCAAGTGGCGCCAAGAGCAATGGCTGCTCCTTGCTTCCATGTTCGACATCAGGAGGCCTGGAGGTGACCTCTTTCTTTTCCCTTTCTTTCACGTCTCCAGGCCACCAATGCCCTGGCGCTGATTTTCTGCCTGCCTGGGGGCTCATGGGCACTGGGCCACAAGTTCTCCCAGGTGCTCATCGCGCTGAGCACCCAGCTCTTCCTGTTGGCAGGAAAATCAGGAGGAGCCACGGCCACGCCATTTGCGTAAGTGACCGGCGAGTAATCCTTGGGCCCCGTCCCCTGGGCTGCCCAAGTGCAAGCGCTTGCTGCTTTCCATGGGGGTTCCTCCAAATGGTGGGATATCTGGGCAGACGGTTCGCAGGGACCGAGGGATGCAAACCTGACGTGTCCCGTCCGCCCGCCTGTTTTCATTCCTGGCTACCAAATGCGCCTTGGAAGCAGAAAAGCAAATACTCAGGGCCTTACCAAGGGTGGCCCCAGGGCGGGGGAGGGATTTTCTGAGGCAGTTCTAACATGGCTGGTCCATCAAACTCAATGAATTTCTGAGATCTCTTTCCCTTTGCTTCCTGCAGCACCACTCTCAGGGCATTGAAGAACCTCTTGGTGTGTGCTGGCAACCAAGAGGAAATGGCCACACTGGAAGAAGAAGGTTGCTGGGGGATGCTGGCTTCCCCAGACCTCTTCTTCGAGGGCGTGTTCCTCCTCGTGAAGTAAGGACCTGCAAGGGAGGAGGGGACGATCGGGGGGGGGGGGCTTTGTGGCAGGGAGGAGCTTTGCGTGGCTCCTTTCTGGGTGCAGCCCAGGGGCCCCCCGGACGAACCCAAGGGAAGAAATGACTGCCGAAGAAGAGCATTTGCTCTCGCTTTGAGGCTCTGCTTCCAAATCCCTTTGTGGTTGATGTTTTAGATATCTGCTGGTCGATTCCGAGGAGGACATGCTGGTCGCCTTCAAGTGGGCCAAAAGGATATTGGGAGATCCCCACATGAATGTAAAGCCGGTGGCCTTGGCTTTTTTCTCAGAGGTGAGAGAGAAAGGCAGTCATGCTCCTAAGATGCTTCAGCTATGGAAGATGCTGATGGTTGTGCCCCACGCCTTTATCTCCCAGTGAGGCTCCTTGCGTGGCTCCCTTGGCTTCCCTGTAGCAGAGTTTGGGCCAGGGCACCATTTATGGAAGGAGGAGGGACAAAGGGGAGGTGGTCTGGAGAGAACTCCGAGACTGGGCCCGTGGGTGGAGGAGGTCCATGGATGAAGCTTCTTCTCTGGGGCTTCAGAGGTCTCCTGAGGATTGCAGATCTTCCTCGGTGTCTTGGATAGATGGCAGCATTTGAGTTCCAATGCCCTGTGCGTTGCGAGGGTGAGATGGCCGTCCTTTCAGTGCCCTCGCTTCCGTAGCTGTTCCTAGAGGCTCCTTTACATTTCCCCTGTTAATCCCCCAATGCCAAGGAGGGCAGAGGCGGTTTCTCCATTCCCTTTCTCACCCCCTTGATCACTCTGACGTTTCCTCCTCAGCTCCTGCTGTGCCCAGAGATAGCCGAAGGGAGTGACACCGAGGACCTCGTGGCTATCCTGGAGGAAGGGAGGATGGAGGCCGCTCCCTTCTTGCAGGGCCTGAGCATCCGGGGGCTGGGCAATCTGCTGCAGCACCCCGTGGAGGTAAAGAGCATCCCTGGGGAAGCAGGAGGAGGAGACGGGACATGTGGGGCTGGGAGATGCCAGAGTCTACAGGTGGTTGGAGGTGTGAAGGCTCCTTCTAGTGGCCTCAGGCCTTATTGGGCTCGGGACCGGATTTACTTGGAGAAGGAAATTAGGTACAGAGTTCAGCTTGGGGACCCGAGAATACGAGGAAGCAAGTAGGAAGGCTCCCTTCCCATGAACCTCACTGCTGACCCAAGAAATTGGACAGCTTCTTGGAGGTATCGGGGCAATCATCGGAGAGCAGGCTGCCAGTATGGCCCGACCGGAGGGTTCTACTCCTCTGCCTTTCCCTCTAGGCTCTGGGGGCCATGTGGGCATGTGGGTCTCATGGCCTGCCTCTTTCTTTTCTTCAGGTGGGGATCTTCAAGCCCCTTCTCGTGCCTCTCCTCCAGAGCGCAGCCGCTCAGGACAAGCTGGTGGCCAGGGAAAGCGTGAAGGCCCTCATTCCCTTGGCCCAGCTGGTGGAGGACGAGGACGAGGAGGCGGCGATGGAGGAGAAGAGGCTTCTTCCTCAGCTGCTGAAGTCCTTCAGGGATGTAAGTCAAAGATGTCCTTGGAAGTTCTCCTGGGCTTTCACGTTGAAGGGGTGGAGTGGCCCTTCAGTCCCCCTTCCACATCCTTGGAGGAAAGGGTGTGGATGCAATCTCCACTCCTCTCAATCATTGGCCTCCATTTATTCTTAGGAGGACCTCAACATCCAGCAGGCAGCTCAGTTGCTCTTTGGCATTTTGATCAAAAAGCCGGGCCAGCTGGAGAGCAACCTGGATGCTGCTCGAAGAAGCCTCGTGCCTCTGATAGTCTCTGCAGCCAGCGCAGAGACCAGTGAAGTGAGTATCTGTTAGAAGATCTTGGCCAGAAACTCCCTCCCCAAAGACAGAGCCACACGAATCAGGCGGAAGCCCCTGACGACGGCAAGGGTCCCCTAGTGGTAGCCGGTGCCGGGGTCCCATCTGGACACAGACAGACCTAGAAACATCCTGCAGGAACCTTCAAAATGTCAGTGGCTCACAACGTAGCCGAGGAGGGAGAGAAGGCAGGAGAGAAGCTCAGACAGGGAGAGACCCTCAAAAGAAGCTCAGACAGGGACCACCACGCAGCCTCCCCCTGCCCAACTGGCAGATTATCCTCACATATGAGCCTGCATCTCTACCCATAGTCGGTTGCAGATCCCTGCTCCCCCCCCCCCCCCGATGCTCAAAAAGGACCCACAGAAACCCTCTCTGCTTCTGGGCTCAATGCTCCTCCCTTCTGCCTTCTCCCAAACCAGAAGAACCATCAGGGTTACATTTAGGATGTTATTCCCTTTGTTCCCCTAAAAAGTCAGAATCAGGGGTTGACTCATTTCTGCCCCTTTCTTCCTTGTCTAGGTTGCCAGGTCATCTTTGTTGGCAACCACAGAGGCACTCAACCTGGGAGCCGTGCCCTCAGACGCCACCGACTTTGAGGCCCCGGAAAATCTGGGGAGGACCGCTGCCTCCATCCTCAAAGACGTCGTAAGTAGAATTACAGTGGTGCCCAAAGACTCCAGTCCTCTTGGCTGAGCCTCCTTCACGTGCAGATGAAAGCGGGTGGCTTCTTTGTGGGAGGGGAATGCAATTTGACCGGGGACTTCATCTATATTGGGGTGGTCCGTGGAGATCTTCCAGACAGGCCCTCCGAGTTCTCCATCCTTCTTGAGGAAGAGAAAAGGGGAAAGCCGGTTTGCCCTGTCTGCTTAGAAAGAAGAGGAAATCGGTAGAAGTATTACAGGGTGGTCCCCACCCTGAGCCCTGAGAGGACCACAGCTTCACCCTCTTTTCCCCACAATGGGGTCCCAGTGGAAAGCGCCCTTGGTTCTCCCTGAATCTCTTTTGATGCACAGCTGATCCAAAAAGTAGAATGCAAAAGACGTTGCTCCCTTCTGCCCTGGGCTCAGAGTCTGGTCTTAGAGGTGGAAGTCAGGCTTTTGCGAAGCAGGGAAAACCGGACTTTAAATTCGATTCTCTGCTGGCAAAGCCTTTATTGGCTCGGATGGAAGCCAATAAGCTGGAGGACAAGAACTGTCCGGATTTTGTTTTAACTGTATTGGCTTACAAAGAAAAAAAAGTCTTGAAACGGACGTGCCGAGAGTTTCCTATGACACGATGGCGTAATTTTTGTATGGTCGTGGATATTAGGAGGGGTTCTACCATAAGATCAGCTCTTTGGGAGCAGAGAAGAATTTCCAAATGGAATCCTTTGTCCTTTCCTATGTTCCAAAGCAGAAAACCGAGGGGGGAAAGCAAAGATACTCAATTGCCGAGAGATCGCAAATGTCTGTCCTTTCCCCCTCTTTAATAGGAACTCTACGTCAGTACGCTGCAACGGGAAATCCAATTTTTGGCAAAGAATTCTGCTTGGCTTGAGGGCAAATAATATCATGGATGCCTTCTATCCCAGTGCCTCAAGGGCTTTTCTGTCTCAGAGTCTGAGGCCCTGGTCACAACTTCACTTTAAGCCTTCTTCAGTCCATCTTCAGGCCTGACTGCTCACACCTTTTCATGATTTCTATCCATTTTGCCTGAATGGAAAGTCCACAGATAAAATGGATAGAACTAAAAGGGTGCGAGCAGCACTGGGGCCTGAAGGAGGTTTAAAGTGAAGGTGTGGCCGTGGCCTGAAAGTCTGTCTGTCAGGAGGCAGAAACTGGGCAATACAGCGTCCCAGCTAACTTTCCTTCGAGGTCTGACCTCTGACTTCCAACCCTTGGGAAGGGGGACGGGAGAGATGGACAGAGGTCCAGGAGAGCTTCCACCATTTGACCACTCCTTCTTTCTCCCTAGATGCAGAAATACGTCTCGTGGCTCCCGGGTTTGGTTGACCAAATGGTTGATTATTTGAGGAGCAGTGACCCCTCCTATCAGCTCGCTGCAGCGACCTTGATCGGTAAGGAGACTGAGGGTCTTGGAGAAGGCCTTCCAGGCTACGCTTCTGCATTGGTTCTGCCTCTTTTTGAGGGTGGTGAAAGGAAGGGAGGGAGGGAGGCCAGATGGTGTCTCTTGTACACAGCGTGGCCTGCCCAGGAGCCAGCTTGGTGTCTTGGCTGTCCAGGAAAGTAACTGGTGAACATCAGCCATCAGGAGGATCTGCTGCCCTTCTCTCCTGTGCATTACAACTGCCTTTGCTTTCAGCTCTTCCCTAAACCCCAGGACGAGAAGGGAAGCAGGGGTTCCTCCTCACATCTGGCAGAGTCTGGCAGGAGGCAATTGCAGGGCTTTGAGTCCTACCATTGCCTCTTGGTGCCTGGAAAAGCCTCAGAGAATGAGCTAGAGCCCCGTTTCAGTGACTAATCCAGGCTTTCCAGGGATAAACCTAACCAACCGAGACTGTTCTTTTGGTTTTCCTAGCATCGGCCGCTCAGCACATGGAGGGCATGGTGGCCACCAGGCAGGTGCAGGACATCTTGCTTGGTGAGTAGATCCAAAAGGGGTTCCTTCTGTGGTAGGGACGCTCTGGTCTATCCCCAACCCAGACTCCACCTTTTCCAGTCTGACTGATCCCAAGTTAGTGGAGCCCCTTCTCTCTCTTGGGCCTTCTGCTCTTCTTCTTCTGTGGCTGCCATGAATGGGGCGCACGGTGTCCTTTTTGGGACAGCTGCTGCTCTGATGTGGAAGTAAAGGGCAGCTAATTTGGGGAGCTTCAACAGTGAAAGTAACCAGCCATTGGCGGTGGTGCTGTGAGGCATCACTTTAGCTGAACCGAATCCAGGGCCCTGGGTGGCGGGGACACTTCCTATTGGCCCAAGAACCCATGCCTTTATCCCTTAGGGAATCGGTGTCTCCTGCTGCAGCCTTGATCTCAGGAAAGAGCAGGTGACAAGCAACGCCCTTTCTTGTCTTTTTAGCCCTTCAGGTCCTGCACAAGGACAGCCGTCCGCCACTGTCCGGGGCCATCGTGACATGTTTGGAAAACCTCATGTGTCACTGCCGGAAGACCATACCAACCAAGATGATTCCCAAGCAGCTCCTGAAGCTGCTCAAAAGGAGTGCTGGGAATCCTTGAAGGGAATGGAGTTCGCCACAGTATGAGAGCCTCCCTGTGGCGGGTGGTGGGTGGGAACAGGACCGGCGCCATCGTCCTGTTATTGCCGGCTCCAGGCCAGAGGAGCGGCAAACTGATTCAACTCCATTCCAGGTCAACCAAGAATCTCCTCCGATATCTCGTTGCAAAGTACGGGTCTGTTGAAGTGCCAGCGGGTGGTGGGTGGGACCAGGAACGGGGCCTCGCTCCAGCTCCGTTCCTAGAAGGCCAGCGTCCAGCCCTGTTTCAGCTGCCCTCCAGGGGCCTCATCGTGCCACATGGACTTTTCTGAGCCAGCCAGATGAAGATTGCCAGAGAAGACTACGGGAAGAGCCCTTGCTCTTGGGGCTGATGCAGGATCCTGCCTCCTGCCAACATCTACAGCTGCCAGTCTAGATCGCTTCAAGGTAGGTTTGGACAAATTTATGGATGACAGATGTATCAATGGCTACTAGAATGAATGCCTGGGTGCATCTTTCATGCTGGGGGGTGGGGGGTGGGGCGGAAGCAGGACGCTTCTAAGGCCATTTGCTGGGATTCAGGAGCAGGGAAAGGTTTGTCCTTGTCTCTGTTTGAGATGCCCATGAGCATTTGGCAGGCCACTGTGTGCGACACGATGCTGGACTAGAGGGGCTGTGGCCTGATCCAGCAGGGCTTCTCTTAGGTTCTTGTGTTATCTTCCCAGACTTGATACCTCCAATCAAGAGGACCAATGAACTGCCAGCGGGAATGGAGCCTTGCTCTAGTTCCGTCCTAGAATTCCAGCATCCAGCACTGTCTCCTCTGGCCTCCAGGGGCCTCATCGTGCCACGTTGCCTTCTCTGAGCCTGCCAGATGAAGACTGCTCATCCAAGACCGCTCTTCTGCCTCCTCGTAGAAGAGAAAAGGTTCTCTGTTTCCTCCTTCCCAGCTCAGCCTGCAGCCACCTCCTTTTCTTCGCTTCGCAGCTCTCCACTTCAGCTCAGCTCCCAAATGCCAACCTCCTCCGAAGCCTCCTACACTTGCTTCCCAGCACCAGCCTGGCTCTTCTCACCCACCGAGCGCCTCATCCACAGTTGCTGAACGCTCCAATCTCAAGATTCCTGCGACTTCGCTCCTGGCTGCCCCTTCTGCAGGATCTCACCACGTGCCTTGCTTTCAGAAGCGTCGAGGGAGACACCCATGTCGTCATCCTACCAGATAAGACCTTGGGATAGCAAAGCAAGAAATTTCTGGGACAAATGACCCTGCCGGGAAAGGGAGACTTTCTTGGGCCTTAGTTCCACCTCTATCTCCTGGGGTGCCTTAAGGGGAAACTTCACCCAGAGTTCATTCTGGGCCTCCTCATGAAGATGAAGGAGGGCCCATCCTGTTAGTTTGGCTCCATCTGCACAAGATGGAGCCAGATCCAGACCAAGAGGGCCTTAATCCAGATCTAATGCAGACCCGTGACATTGGACTAAGAGCTTTCATCCGGATCGTGGAGGTGCGCAGATGTCCTCCTCCATGATCCAGAACCACTTGGGGCTGCTGTTCTGTGCTGCAGCCTCCCCCCACAGTGAGGAGTGACAGTTCTGATGTCATCCATGCCCCACCGACGTGACTGAGATATGTAGGATACAGATCAAACATGCATAATGCAGAAGGGACCAGAGATCCTCTGTAAGGTTCTTAATCTGCCCTTCTTAATTTCAGGCCACATTATGACTTGATTATTTTGAAATCACGTGCAATTAATGTTGAATAAAAGGGGCTTTGCTTTGCGTGGGAAGCGAAGCCTCCTCCCCCTTCCCTTGTCCCTGATCACCTGATGAAGTGCAAAGACCAGGTGGTGGCCAGAGCGAGGAACAAGGCAGGGGTGGCTGTGGGAGACGCAAGCTGGGGGTGGGCAGAGGGTCCCCCGTCCCTCTGGAGCTCTCCCCCAGGCATCCTCTGGCCCTCCAGCCGTCGAATATATTCAACCTGCGCACAAGGGGGAGGCAAACAATATAGCCCCCCTTTGATCTACGTTCAAAGTGTTAAAGCTTCGGATTCACAAGTTTTTCAAATTCAAATTATCATGAGACCACCCACTCAATGCTCCCTTGCTTTTCTCCTTCCAAACCCCTCGTATTACTCCTTCAGCAGCCGCGATGGACTGGCGATTAACAGATTCATCTTCCCTCCCAAGCAATTCTTTCAAAGATGGGAGAATATGGGGATATGTCTCAGGACCAAAGGAACTTTGACCCACAAGCTATTTCCTTGCCTCTAATTTCCCAAAATCATTTCTACCGCCACGCCCTCCCAGCATGTATGTATGTATGTACGTATATTTCCATCCGCCCTATACCCGAAGGTATCGAGGCAGCTCACAATAAAATCAGTATAAAAATAGGAAACACGTGAGTCAAGACGGCGACAACACCCGCATATGTTAACAGTAGGGATGTGCACGAAGGCCATTTCCCCCATTCAACTCGATGGGAATGGGGGAATATTCAGCAATATATAAATCACCCCCCAGAGGACGTGGGGGGGGGGGTTAAGCTTTGTGCAATGTTCACAGGGGAAGAGAAGAGTGTTAAGATTCATGCACTTAAAAAGATATTGAAAGATTCTAAAAGACTTGAGAAGATATTGGCTAAGGGTAAAGTTATACAAATAAGGGGAGGCGCAGCTTACAGTTTAAAGGACGGGGTTAAGGTTTAATAGATGTGGCTTATTATAAGTCTTGATTTAGAGACCGAGTAGCAGAAATAGATTATGTATTGTGGTTAGAAATGGAGAAATGTTTGTAAATGGAATCAGATCGAGGCAGTTTAAAATGCCTATTGGCACAAAGCAAGGTTGTCCCCTTCCGCTGTTATTGTTCGCTCTGGCAAAAGAACTCAGCTCCAGGTGGTGGGATGAATATATGTCATTCATGTTTCTTTTATTCTTATGATTATAATATATACTTACAATAAAAATTGATTTAAAAAGAATTAAAAATGTTCAGGTGTGAAGGGAACCCCCCAAACTTCCCTTCCCCTCACATCGTGCCCCACCCCCGCCCGCGCTTGCTGCTGCCGCCAGTGCCAACTGCTTCCCGGATGAGGGAGGTGCGCGTGGACCTCCGGAAGGCCTACCTGGGCATCAGAGGAGCACGCAACTCGCACTGGTGAGCTGGGGGGGGGGCAAAGCGGGATGGGAAGTGGGGTGTGTGGGGATTTCCTTTGGAGTGGGGAATTCTTCCGAAGCTGAATATCCCCCCAATTGAAATTGGCTTCGTGCACATCCCTAATAAAGATATAATGGAGGCATTAAATATTCAGAGATAGCTCAGTGAATTATGGAGCATATCGTATAGATTGAGGCCCCGATTCAGCTTGCAGAACTCCTACAGTGCAATGTTTGTGTGTGAGAAAACTTTAATAGAAGAAGAAGAGTTGGCTTTTCTTCCCACTTTTCTCACCCATTTCAGGGGGCTCAAAGTGGCTGACAAAGCTTCTATTTTTCTCCCCATAACAGAACACCCAGCTGGCTCCATGGAGGAGCATGGAATCAAGCCGGTATTCCCAGATAAGAGCCCGGCACCCTAACCACTAGAACAACCCGCAACACAAAATACATATCATTTTCTTACTGCTTTACATTTTCTGTAGCCCACCTGGAGACCTTTGAGTTTAGGGCGGGATAAAATGAAAATAAGCAAGGAAGTCAATAAATAACTTACAAAGTAGAAATTAATAACACCCCTCCTTGTCCCCACTCACAGTTTGAACTGTTCTCTTTTTTTGTGTTGAGATCCAAACTCATTAATTTCTAATATTTTGTTTCCGATCTCATTGTTTTCTGTCCTGACGGAACCATCTTCACTTATGAAGAGTTCTCCTAGGTTCCCTCAAACCTAAATCAACCTTCTTATGCAAAACCCTATGATTTCAGAATGGTCCCTTAGTGGCAGAGCAAACGGATGCACAGAATGAGCCAGTGCTCCTGGCTGGAGGGCGCATCCTAGTTTCTGCCCCTAAGAACTCTCAAGCATGAAATGTCAGAATGGGGAAGAAGGACCCCTTGCTTTGGTGTGCTCCCATGGGCAGCGCTCCCTCAAGATGGCTTATCAAAAGGTCTGTCTGCAAGGGCAGCCCTTGAAAAGAAGAAGACTTCGAATGAAGAGGAACTACAGGAAGATCTGATGCCGTGAAGACAAAACTCAAGCAGAACAAAGACGCATCAATCCGCCCAGCAGTCATGTACTCTGGATATTGTATCCACATCAGTCGGTCGAACCATTTGTATGGACACTACTTTTCCAAAGGAAACTCCTGAAGGTGGTTGACGACAACAGAAACCATTAGCTACCACAACACAAAATACATAGAAAATCAAGAGAGAAAGATACAACTGAAGACTAACCAGAGCTCAACTTTGGGGCACGGCTCTAACAGCCCCCACCTGCCACAGGTGAGAAAGAGCATTCTTCTTCAGAAAGGCGCAGACACAACAACGCAAAGAGATCAATAAGCTGGGAAGCAAGAAACAACAACTCCCAATATGCATGAAGCACCCTTGCTCATTAAGGTGTAGAAAACAAGGCGAGAAGGCGACGCCACACCTGGAAAAGGCTCCGGGAGATCATTCTGAATCATTAGCTGGGAGAGCTGGAGGATGAAAAAGAGCAATGGAAGGAAACAGATGCATTGGCTTCGTGTACAGGATCTGGAGGCGCTTACTAAGAACACCATGGGCTGCAGTGAGAACCACCAGGTCGCTCCCAGATGGCTTCTGTGAGGCAAAGACTCTCAAGCAGACTCTCACATACTTTGGGCCCATGATGAGAAGATCGGAAGTCCTAGAGACAATTGTTTTCTTTGAGAAGGAAGGAAGGAGAGGGGACAAAGGAGAGGTACGGCACGGGACAGAGAGGGTCCCAGCATGACGGAAGAGAGGCGAGTCCCAAGGACACAAGTTGGATCATCGGCTGAAGAGAAGGATGGTTAACCAAAATAAGTGAACCCAGGACCTTACAGGTAAGCCCCACCCATGGGACCCAACCCCCTCCCAAGCCAGAGTGGTTCCAAACCTTAGAAGGGAAAACCTGATCCCTTGACACTTTGGCCGCTTCCCCATTACAAGCTTATGTCGGTTTCAAACCGTTTTCAATCCTCACAGACCCCACATCAGTTTGACTTAACACGCTTTCCATGTTAACCCTCATTTCAATAGGTCTCACTCCGGATTGTGCGCTTGATACGTGTTACATTTTTTACCATTTTAAGGGATGAGAATCCATGTTTAGGGTTTCCCTCTCCCAATAGCTTGCTTCCAAAGAGACTGATTTCAGTGTAAAAATCCAACCTTCACAGCAGCCACTACACTGTAGCAATCCAGCCACTTCACACCTGATAACAGTGTTGCAATTTTGCACAATTCTAGCTCTTTGGAGTTCTGACCTTTAAAGGGGAAAGGAAAGCAGGGCATGTTTTGGGAGATGTGTGAATGTTTAAAGCCCCTTTGCTTGAGTTGCCGGTGCTGCTGTGTGCCCTGGGCAATGGGGAGAATCGCTGGCTGCCCGCTGCCGGTTTTCCTCCATCCATCCAAGCGGCAGCCACCCAGCCAGGCTCGGTGAAGGGGTCCGTTATGGGTGGCGCGTTCACGCCAGGAGGAAGAGGGCAGGGCAGCCCCAAAAAGTGTTTTTTAAAAAGTAGCCACTTGAGTCATGTAAGCAAGGTACGATCCTCAGAATCCGGATCGAACGCGATTAAGTTTAAAGTAATGGGAACAGGCAAATTTGCGTTTGCATCCGGTTCTATTATTTCGGTTTAGGGAAACCGAATTAAGCTTATAATGGGGATTTTATTGATATAACATAACGCAGCCTCGGCCCTTCCCATCACTCCCTCTCCTCCAGGTGAGCTTCTGACCCACTTGCGCTTATGGAGATGCTCCCGAGATGAAAGCCGCGGTGAAGGGGAAGCGGGGATTGACAAGGTGCTTCTCCTGGGGAAGCTCAGTTTGTAGGCATCGCCTCCCATCCCTCGCTGCCTCCCCATTTCCCACCACTGGCAGTGGCCACTGAGACCGTCTGTGTCCTCGGTTGGGAAAGAGAAAGCAGGGCTGAAATTAAGGCAGCCCTGGAGCACCTCTGGCAAGATACACCTGTGGGCTGTTCAGGGCTGTCCTCTGGCTTCTCTGAGAAGAGGCAGCATTGGGTCTCTACCTGGTTAGGACTGCACCCTCACGCATTTGGGCTTTGGGTTTTTCATCCTCTTTCTCCTTCTCTCCCTTGAAGCATGTAGGATAAAAGATTCACAGGGAGCAGCGGCAACGGCGGTGGAGTCCAGCATCGAATAACTCGACGGCTGCCAACCTGTGTGAGTTCCCAAATTTCTCCCCCTTGGCAAGCCAGTCCTAAAACGGACCTCCTCCACGCAGTTCTAGGTCTGGATCCAAATGACTCGATTCCTCAATTTAATTCTTACACAGAACTCCTAGAGTGGTGAAGAAAAGAACTAGAAAAAGGCAAAGAGGAAGAAAATGAAAACAAAGTTTTCCCAGGTTCCAAATTATGCCTTTGACATTGCACAGCGTGGGCTGTTTTAAAGATGATTTTTAAAATTCTCTTCCAAGCTTCTGCGCTGTTCTACGCTCGGGCACTGGAACGTCCATTGAACTTATGTCAAGCTGAGATTCCTTCACAATGATGTCTTCTTTTCCCATAATTTTAGGATTTTAAGTGTAAATATTCAACCCTTTTAAGGAAAGAAATTTAAGAAAAGAAGTCAAGAGGAGGACCTGGATTGATCTTCATAACTGAGGAAAAAAGGGAATCTCCATCCGCCAGATGAAGGCATTTCCAGCTGATGGTGATGAAGAGGCGGTGGACAAAAGGGCTCTTCTGCTGGCCTGATAAAGGGACAAAGGTGGGTGGCCTGGAGACACAAGAATGTGGGACAGAAGGTGATGAAAAGCCAAAGAAAAAAGCAGGGCTAACGTAGGACTGATCCTTGCCCTTCTCAAGAAACATCTCCCAGCCTGCACTGGCCTTCTTATTGTGACCATGCTTATGGACAAATATGGGCAGCACAGTGGCGCATGAGGCTTGCAAATTCTTCCCTGCCAGAGATTGATGACCAATTTAGAAAAGAAAACATATGGGGCAGCACTTAGACTGACCCTCGGTCTCCACAAAAAGGGCTTTCTTCTGGGACCTTGTTATTGTAGGAAGGCAAATAACCAGTAACGGGCAGCATAATGGCACAAGGAGGTGGCAATACTTCTCTTCCAGAGATTTATGAAAACTTCAGAGAAATAAAGGGCAACACTTGGACTAATCCTCAGTCTTCACAGAAAAGGCTTTCTCAGCATTCATATTTGGGTCTTCTTAAAAATTGGACTTTCTCAGTTTTACATTTCAGGCCTTCTAATCGTGGCCAGACAAATAACCAACTATGGATAGCATTGTGGCACATGGAGGTGGCAAATTCATTCCTGCCATAAATTTATGACAACCTTGGGAAAAGGAGGGCAACACTTGGAATGAAACTTGGTCTTTTCAAAAAGAGCATTTTCAGCCTCCACATCTGAGACCTTATTATCGTAGTAAAGCAAATAGTCAACGTTTGGCACCATGATGACACATGGAGTTGGCATATACTTCTCTTCCAGAGATTTATGAAAACTTCAGAAAAAAAGGGGGGCATCACTTGGACTGATCCTCGGTCTTCATAAAAAAGGCTTTCTTTTTGCTACCTAGTTATTGTGGCCAGGCAACTAAGCAATAATGGGCAGCACGGTGGCACTTCCAGGTGGCAAATACATCTCTTCCAGAGATTTATGAAAACTTCAGAAAAAAGAAAAGGGCAACTCTTGGACTGATCCTTGGTCTTCACAATAAGTCTTTCTTTTGGGGGCCTTGTTATTGTGGCAAGGCAAATAACCAACTATGGGCAGCATAGTGGCACAAATTCTTCCCTGCCATAAATTTATGACAACCTTAGAAAAGAAGGAGGGCAACATTTGGAATGAAACTTGGTCGTCTCAAAAGGGGCTTTTTCAGCCTCCGCATCTGAGACCTTCTTATCGTGGTCCAGCAAATAGTCAACGTTTGGCAGCATGATGGCACATGGAGGTGGCAAATACTTCTCTTCCAGAGATTTATGACAACTTTACAGTAAAAGAAAGGGCAACACTTGGACTGATCCTCAGTTTTCACAAAAAAGGCTTTCTTTCTGAGACCTTGTTATTGTGGCAAGGCAAATAACCAACTATGGGCAGCAATGTGGCGCATCGAGGTGGCAATCTATTCCCACTCAGAGGTCGATAACAAGGGCAATACTCACAAGATACTCGGTCTTCAAAAAAAGGGCCTTCTTTTGGGGGCCTTGGTATTGTGGCCAGGCAAATAACCAGTAATGGGCAGCATGGTGGCACTTGGAGGTACAAATACTTCTCTTCCAGAGATTTATGAAAACTTCAGAGAGCAAAAAAGGGCAGCACTTGGACTGATCCTCAGTCTTCACAGAAAAGGCTTTCTTTCTGGGACCTTGTTATTGTGGCAAGGCAAATAACCAATAATGGGCAGCATGGTGGCGCATATACGGTTGATGTTAAATTATACCCTGCAAAAAATTGATGACAATAAAAGAAGGGCAACATTTGGAATGAAACTTGGTCGTCTCAAAAAGGGCTTTTTCAGCCTCCGCATCTGAGACCTTCTTATCGTGGTCCAGCAAACAGGCAAAGATGGGCAGAATGGTGGTGCATGGAGCTGGCAAATACTTCTCTTCCAGATATTTATGACAACCTTACATAAAAGAAAGGGCAACACTTGGACTGATCCTCAGTTTTCACAAAAAGGGCTTTCTTTCTGAGACCTTGTTATTGTGGCATGGCAAATAACCAATAATGGGCAGCATGGTGGCGCATCAAGGTGGCAATTTATTCCCTCTCAGAGGTCGATGACAAGGGCAATACTCACAAGTTCCTCGGTCTTCATGAAAAGGGTTTTCTCAGCCTTTATATTTGGGTCTTCTTATAATGGCCAGGCAAGTAGCCAATGAAGGGCAGCATGATGGCACATGGAGGTGGCAAATACTTCTCTTCCAGGGATTTATGAAAACTTCAGAGAAAAAAAAGGGCAACTCTTAGACTGATCCTTGGTCTTCATAAAAAAGGCTTTCTTTCTGGCACCTTGTTTTTGTGGCAAGGCAAATAACCAACTATGGGCAGCATGGTGGCGCATCGAGGTGGCAATTTATTCCCACTCAGAGGTCAATAACAAGGGCAATACTCAGAAGTTCCTCGGTCTTCACAAAAAGGGCCTTCTTTTGGGGGCCTTGTTATTGTGGCCAGGCAAATAACCAGTAATGGGCAGCATGGTGGCACTTGGAGGTGGCAAATACTTCTCTTCCTGAGATTTATGAAAACTTCAGAGAGCAAAAAAGGGCAACATTTGGACTGATCCTCAGTGTTCTACAAAAATTGGGCTTTCTCAGCCTTTACATTTCAGGCCTTCCAATTGTGGCCAGACAAATAACCAACTATGGGCAGCATTGTGGCACAAGGAGGTGGCAAATTCTTCCCTGCCATAAATTTATGACAACCTTGGAAAAAAAGGAGGGCAACATTTGGAATGAAACTTGGTCGTCTCAAAAAGGGCCTTTTCAGCCTCCGCATCTGAAACCTTCTTATGGTGGTCCAGCAAACAGGCAACGATGGGCAGAATGGTGGTGCATGGAGGTGGCAAATCCTTCTCTTCCAGAGATTTATGACAACTTTACAGTAAAAGAAAGGGCAAGACTTGGACTGATCCTCAGTTTTCACAAAAAGGGCTTTCTTTCTGAGACCTTGTTATTGTGGCAAGGCAAATAACCAACTATGGGCAGCATGGTGGCGCATCGAGGTGGCAATCTATTCCCACTCAGAGGTCAATAACAAGGGCAATACTCACAAGATACTCGGTCTTCACAAAAAGGGCCTTCTTTTGGGGGCCTTGGTATTGTGGCATGGCAAATAACCAATAATGGGCAGCATGGTGGCGCATGTAGATGACAAATTCTTCCCTGCCATAAATAGATGACAGCGTGGAAAAAAGAAGGGCGACCCTAGGGTGATCCTCTTTCTTCACAAAATGGGCTTTCTCAGGCTCCACATTTGGGGCCATGCCATGGGCAACATGGTGGCGCATCGAGGTGGCAATTTATTCCCTCTCAGAGGTCGATGACAAGGGCAATACTCACAAGTTCCTCGGTCTTCATGAAAAGGGTTTTCTCAGCCTTTATATTTGGGTCTTCTTATAATGGCCAGGCAAGTAGCCAATGAAGGGCAGCATGATGGCATTTGGAGGTGGCAAATACTTCTCTTCCAGGGATTTATGAAAACTTCAGGGGAAAAAAAGGACATCACTTGGACTGATCCTCGCTCTTCACAAAAAGGGCCTTCTTTTTGGGGCCTTGTTATTGTGGCCAGGCAAGTAACCAGTAATGGGGAGCACGGTGGCGCATGGACAGGGCAAATACTTCTCTTCCAGAGACTTATGAAAACTTCCGAGAAAAAAAAGGGCAACTCTTAGACTGATCCTTGGTCTTCATAAAAAAGTCTTTCTTTCTGGCACCTTGTTTTTGTGGCAAGGCAAATAACCAACTATGGGCAGCATGGTGGCACATCGAGGTGGCAATTTATTCCTACTCAGAGGTCGATAACAAGGGCAATACTCATAAGATACTTGGTCTTCACAAAAAGGGCCTTCTTTTGGGGGCCTTGTTATTGTGGCAAGGCAAATAACCAACTATGGGCAGCATAGTGGCACAAATTCTTCCCTGCCATAAATTTATGACAACCTTAGAAAAAAAGGAGGGCAACGTTTGGAAGGAAACTTGGTCGTCTCAAACAGGGCTTTTTCAGCCTCCGCATCTGAGACCTTCTTATCCTGGTCCAGCAAATAGTCAACGTTTACAGCATAATGGCACATGGAGGTGGCAAATACTTCTCTTCCAGAGATTTATGACAACTTCAGTGGGGAAAAAAAGAGCAACACTTTTACTGATCCTTGGTCTTCACAAAAAAGGCTTTCTTATTGGGACCTTCTTATCGTCATCCAGCAAATAGCCAACGATGGGCAGCAGTGTGGCACATGGAGATGGCAAATTATTCCCTGTCATAAATTGATGAAATCTTTAGCTGGAAAAAAAGGGCAACACTTGGACTCATTCTTGGTCTTCACAAAACGTGCTTCATCAGCCTTCACATTTTAGGCCTTGTTAATGTGGCCAGGCAAGTAGCCAATGATGGGCAGAATGGTGGAGCATCAAAATGGCAAATACTTCTGTGGTGGAAAGTGGTGACAGGCTTAGAAAGAAGAAAGGCAACGGCTGGACCTATCCTCAGCCTTTTTTAAACAGCCTCTCTCCACCTGCATGGTTGGGGAGTTAATAATTTGCCCTGGTTCATGTACAAAGATCAATACAATACATCTATATCAGAAGTTGATGAGAAGCTTAGGAAAAGCAGAGCAGACAGGGGATTTTTTCTTTCACACCTATAGACTTTTTAATGAGAATTCAACCAAAGATTCTTCCTCAGAACTCTGTGCGTCAACCAAATAAAAAACAAGTTACTCTGAAATGAAAGGAAACCTCTTTTCTTCTTTGGAGAAAGTACCATCAAGCAGACCCTCATAGACTGATCATAGGAAGAGGGAAAGATCGTGGACTACTGGTGTCCAAGCTATATTTTAAAATGGAAAAGTACCCTCTGGATGAAGTCACCAAGGAGAAATGATCCTAAGGAAAATCTAATGGACAGAATTCCATAAGCTTAAAGAGCAAGATGATCTCTGAATTGGGGAGAGAGCTTAAGCTTCAGGAGTCACACCCAGAATCCCAGCCAGATATGAGCTGGAGATGCTTCATTTAAAAGACCACTCTAAGGAGCAACGTTGAAATGTAGGCTTTGCCAAAGAGACCTTGAGTCTCTCAAGGGGGAGAAACCTTTTGAAAATGGGAACTTTGAAGAGATCATCTCTAAAGAAGTGACAGGATGGAAAGGAGGGATATCAGAGGAACTTCAGTAAAGAAGCTGAACGGGCAGCAACAGAAATCAAGCGAGGTAAGTCCAGATTCCTGGCTAAGACCACCAAAGCCAGACGGACCCCAAGAAACTTTGAGCTCTGTCCCACACAGAAAGTTTGTGGCATGGGGTATAGATCACTCATTTTCCTTTGTGGGCTTTGTGTGGGCACGCCCATACCCGTACCCCTGATTGGAATTGCCTTTGGTGGTTGGTTCAGAGCCATTGTTTGAGCACCAAGGGAGCCCTGGTCAGATATGGGTCATGGTCACCCCTTGCTGAAATTGTCCGTCTTCTTGAGAAACAGGACTCAAAGCAGACTAACTGCAGTCACACCCAATACCTGATCATCCTTCTCAGCTCAATCTCAGTTTGGGTCAATGTATGGTCAATATCTGGGGTTGCAAGTGTTATTTCATTGCATTGCTCTCACTAAACCTACTGAATGGAGATCTCAGACTTCAACATGGTAAGAGAGAGAAAGGAGTTTGGAATCAGGAACAAGCGTAGGCGATTGGACTGCTCCCGGAGCAGGAGCTTTTCCTTCCCAGGAAGGGGAGGCCATTTTGTGAAGGAGCAGTGCCGGTTTTGGCAGAGTCCTGCACGAGATGGAGCCAAAGTTGCCTGTCCATGGTAAAAGAACTTAGGGAGAGTCCCTGGGGATTGATAGGGACTGAGCAACCAGACGTAGTCACTCTGTGCAAGAGGTACCGATCCTGAATGACTGGTGTTAATCAAGGCAGCAGGTAACCAGAGTCCATAGAAGGAGGTAGAAGGAGGGAGAGACTTCACAGCCACCCCAGGCCTTGGGTGGGGGAGTCTGTGGGTGCTCCTTGCCAGGTATCTTAGGACAGGTGACCTCAGGTGAGCCACCCAGTCACGCATTGTGGGATGAATCAAACGTTGCACAAAATTCGGTCCAGTACTTCCCACCTCTCTCTGCATCCAATGGAGGAGGCACCTAATGTGAAGATAATTTATTTGGCTAGTCATATGACCATTTCAAATTACAGTACAAATAAAAACAAATAAAAACAGAGCAAATATGGCAGAGGTGAGCAGCCAGCCTTCTGTTTACGGTCAAAGACTTATTTGCCCAAAATATTATTCAAGGAGTGTGCTCTTTTCCTGATAGCTTTCAGAATGTAAAGACTTACTCTGATTATAGTGGTTCTTTCTTGACCTTGCAGGAGAAGACTAAGAGGACAAAAATCAATTATTCCCTGTTTCCGAAGACCTGACTCCGACATCGGACGTCGAAGGTGTTTTTGTTGTTTTGTTTACTCTTCTTCCTCTTGCAATTTTTGTACTGTTCTATTGTTGGGCTTTTGACCCTTCCATTGGACTGATTTCAGGCTCGGATTCCATCATCCTGGTATCTGCTTTTCCCATCGTTTAAGCTCTTAATGCTTTAGAAATTGATCCTTTCTTAAAAAAAAGAAATGTAGTGGAAAGAGGACCAGAAGGGTGTTGGGTTGATCCTAGTTATTGAGGGAGAAAAGGCTATTGCAGCCTGTACAGCGAAGGCACTTCCAGTGGGTGGGGATGGACAGGAGATGAACCAAAGATTATTCTGCTGGCCTGACAAATGGAGGAAGCTGGTGGGACACTAGCAAATGAAGGTGGCAAATACTTCTCTGAGAGAGAAGACGATGAGAAGATTAGGAAAGAAAAAGGCAACAGTTGAATAGATCCTAAATATGTTTTGACAAGGCTTTCCCAGCTGCATCACTCAGGACTTCTTAGTGTGGCCTGGCAAAGGGTCAAAGATGGGCAGCATGGTGGCGCATTAATGTGGTAAATGCTCCTGTGGGAGAACATGATGACAAGCTTAGGAAACAGGTGGGCAACACTTGGACTGAACCACAGCCTTTAAAAAAAAAAGTATTTCTCAGCCTGGAAAAGAGAGGTCTGAATATTGTATATTGGCAAATTTAGAAGGATGGGCAGCATGGTGGCGCACTAGGTTAGCCAATACCTCATTGGCAGAGAATGATGACCAGCTCTGAAAACAGACAGAAAACACTTTGGCTGATCCTCAGTATTTTGAAAAATGGCTTTCCCATCCTGCAGCACTCAGGACTTCTAACATGTCCTGCAAATGGTCACAGATGGGCACCATGGTGGCACATAAAGGTAGCAAATCCTCCTGTGGCAGATTTCTTTGACAAGCTTACAAAAGAATGGGGCACAAGATCTGGACTGATTGTCAGTCTTTTTTAAAAGGAAGATCTGAGCCTGTGCAGGTCCGGACATTACAATTTGACCCATCCATTAGACTTCTTTCAAGCTCGGATTCTATCTGGTTAAGGTTTTAAAAATCAATCCTTTCTGGGCAAAAAAAAAAAAAAAAAAAAGAGAGAGAGAGACAGGGAGAGAAATGTAGTGGGAAGAGGACCAGAAGGATTCTTGGATTGATCTAAATTATTGAGGGAGAAAAGGCTATTGAAGCCTGTAGACCAAAGGCACGTTCGGCGACAGGTGACAGACAGGAGATGAACCAAAGATTATTCTGCTGGCCTGATGAATGGACAAAGCTGGTGAGATGCTGGCAAATGAAGGTGGCAAATACTTCTCTGAGAAGATGATGAGAAGGCTAGGAATGAAAAAGGCAACAGTTGAACTTATCCTAGATATGTTTTGGCAAGACTATTTCAGCCTGCATAACTCAGGACTTCTTACTGTGGCCTGGCAAAGGGTCAAAGATGAGCACCATGGTGATGCATTAACATGGCAAATGCTCCTCTGGAGGAAATTTATGACAAGCTTGCAAAAAAGTGGGACAACATTTGGACTGATTGTCAGTCTTTTTTAAAAAAAGGCTTCCCCACCCTTGACTACTGAGGCCTGATTATCATGGCCTGGTGCATGGAGAAAGATGGGCAGCATGGTGGCGCATTAAGTTGGCAAATCCTCCTGCGTGAGAAAATGATGACAAGCTTAGGAAACAGACGGGCAACACTTGGACTGATCATCAGTTTTTTTAAAAAGAAATATATCAGCCTGCGCAGGTCTGGCCATTACAGTTTGACCCATTCACTGGACTTCCTTCAAGTTCAGATTCCAACATCCTGGTGTCTGGTTAAGGTCTTAAAAATTGATCCTTTCATTAAAAAAATAAAAAGAAAGAAAGAAATGTAGTGGAAAGAGGACCAGACGGGATCCTTGGATTGATCCTAATTATTGAGGGAGAAAAGGCTATTGTAGCCAGTAGACCAAAGGCACTTTCAGTGACAGATGACGGACAGGAGATGAGCCAAAGATTATTCTGCTGGCCTCATGAATGGAGAAAACTGGCGGGATGCTGGCAAATGTAGGTGGCAAATACTTCTCTGAGAAGATGATGAAAAGACAAGGAATGAAAAAGGCAACAGTTGAACTGATCCTAGATATGTTTGGACAAGACTATTTCAGCCTGCATAACGCAGGATTTCTTAGTGTGGCTTGGCAAAGGGTCAAAGATGGGCACAAATGTGGTGCATTAACGTGGCCAGTGCTCCTCTTTCAGAATTTTATGACAAGCTTACAAAAGAGAGGGCAACATTTGGATTGATTGTCAGTCTATTTTAAAAAAAAATTCCAGCATTGAGAACTGAAGCCTGATTATTGTGGCCTGGAGAAATGGAGAATATGGGCATCATTGTGGTGCATTAAGGTGGCAAATCCTCCTGTGGGAGAACGTGATGACAAGCTTACGAAACAGATGGGCAACACTCATCTTTAAGACAAAAAACTTTCTCAGCCTGCGTAACTGTGGCCTGAATGTTGCAGACTGGAAATTTAGAAGGATGGGCAGCATGGTGGCGCATTATGGTAGCAAATCCTTCTCTGGCAGAATTACATGACAAACCTATGAAAGAATGGAGCATGATTTGGACTGATTGTCGGTCCTTTAAAAAAAAAAAGGCCTTTCCCAGCCTTGGCAACTGAAGCCTTATTATCGTGGCCCATCAAATGGAGAAGGACAGGCAGCATGGTGGCGCATTAAGGTGGGAAATACCCCTCTGCATAACATGATGAGAAATTTATTTTAAAAAGGGCAACACTTGCACTGATCATCGGTTTTTTAAAAAAGAAATATCTCAGCCTGCCCAGGTCTGTTCATTACAATTTGACCCATCCACTGGACTTATTTCAAGCTCAGATTCTATCATCCTCAAGTCTGGTTAAGGTTTTAAAAATCGATCCTTTCTAAAAAAAAAAAAAAAAGAAAGAAAGAAAGAAAAAAGAAAAGAAAAATGTAGTGGAAAGAGGACCAGACAGGATCCTTCGACCGATCCTAATTATTGAGGGAGAAAATGCTATTGCAGCCTGTACAGCAAAGGCACTTTCAGCGACAGGTGACGGACAGGAGATGAACCAAAGATTATTCTGCTGGCCTTATGAATGGACAAAGCTGGTGAGATGCTGGCAAATGAAGGTGGCAAATACTTCTCTGAGAGAGAAGATGATGAGAAGATTAGGGAGGAAAAAGGCAACAGTTGAACTGATCCTAAATACGTTTTGACAAGGCTTTCCCAGCTGCATAACTCAGGACTTCTTAGTGTGGCCTGGCAAAGGGTCACAGAAGGGCAGCATGGTGGCGCATTAATGTGGTAAATGCTCCTCTGGCAGAATTTTATGACAAGCTTACAAAAGAGAGGGCAACATTTGGACTGATTGTCTATCTTTAAAAAAAAAAAAAAGGCTTCCCCAGCCTTGGCTACTGAGGCCTGATTATCATGGCCTGGTGGATGGAGAAAGATGGGCAGCATGGTGGCGCATTAAGGTGGCAAATCCTCCGGTGGGAGAACATGATGACAAGCTTAGGAAAGAGATGGGCAACACTTGGACTGAACCCCAGTCTTTAAAAAAAGTATTTCTCAGGCTGCACAACTCAGGCGTGAATCTTGTGGCCTTACAAAGGTAGCAGTAAGGTGGCAAATACTTCCTTGGCAGAGTGTTATGACAAGCTTTGAAAACAGATGGGCAACTCTTTAACTGATCCTCAGTCTTCCAAGAAAAAAAAAAGACTTTCTCAGCCTGGACAACTGAGGCCTACTTATCATGGCAGAGCAAATGGAGGAAGATGTGCAGCATCATGACGTATTAATACGACATATCCTTCTCTGGCAGAATTCTCTGACAACCTTAAAAAAGATTGGGGCAACGTTTGGATTGATTGTCAGTCTATTTTTAAAAAAGTTTTTCCCAGCATTGAAAACTGAAGCCTGGTTATTGTGGCTTAAAGAAATGGAGAAAATGGGCAGCATTGTGGCGCATTAAGGTGACAAATCCTCCTCTGACAGCACGTGATGACAATTTTACAAAAGAGATGGGCAACACTGGGACTTATCTCTGGTCTTTAAAAAAGAATATCTCAGCCTTCTCAGCCCCGGCCCTTACCATTTGGCCTTGAAATGGTCAGCCATGGGCAGCAGAGGGCCAGATGAAGGTGGCAAATACTTGCATGGCAGAACATGATGGAATCCTTACAAAAAAGCAAGGCAACACTTGCACTGATTATAATCCTTCTCTGAAGAGTTTGTCTAGTTTCCATATCTGGGGCCTTATTCTCGTCACCTTCCAGGTGGATATTCTCGTGTCTGTTTTTCCCATCATTTAAGTGGTTAAGGTTTTAAAAATTGATCCTTTCTAACAGCAGCAACAACAACAAAAATGTAGTGGAAAGAGGACCAGACAGGATCCTTGGATTGATCCTAATTTTGAGGGAGAAAAGGCTATTGTGGCCTGTACAGCGAAGGCACTTTCAGCGACCGGTAATGGACAGGAGATGAGCCAAAGATTATTCTGCTGACCTGATGAACGGACAAAGCTGGCAAATGAAGGTGGCAAATGCTTCTCTGCGAAGATGATAAGACTAGGAATGAAAAAGGCAACAGTTGAATCCATCCTAAATATGTTTTGACAAGGCTTTCCCATCTGCATAACTCAGGACTTCTTAGTGTGGCCTGGCAAAGGGTCAAAGATGGGCAGCATGGTGGTGCATTAACATGGCAAATGCTCTCTGGGAGAATTTTATGACAAGCTTACAAAAAAATGGGGCAACATTTGGACTGATTGCCAGTCTTCTTTTTTTAAAAAAATCTTTCCCAGCCTTGACAACTGAAGCCTGATTATTGTGGCCAGGGAATTGGAGAAGGATGGGCAGCATGGCGGCGCATTAAGTTGGGAAATCCTCCTCTACAGAACGTGATGAGCAACTTACGAAACAGATGGGCAACACTTGGACTGAACCTCAGTGTTAAAAAAAACGTTTTCTCAGCTTGCACAGCTGAGGCCTTCTTATCATGGCCTAACAAATGGAGAAAGTTGGGCCGGATGATGACCCATTAAGAAGGCAAATCCTTCTCTGGCAGAATTCTATGGAGCAACATTTGGACTGATTGTCAGTCTTTAAAATAAAAAAGCTTTCCCAGTTTTGCCCCCTGAAGCCTTATTATTGTGGCCTGGCGAATGGAAAAAGGTGGGCTGAATGGGATCAGAAGCTTACGAAGCAGATGGGCAACACTTGGACTGATCTTCGGTCTTTAGAAAAGAATATCTCAGCCTGCCTGGGCCTGGCCAGTACAATTTGGCCTTCTGATGGGCAGCCATGGGCAGCAGAGTGCCACATGAAGGTGGCAAATACTTGCATGGCAGAACATGATGGAATCCTTACAAAAAAGAAAGTCAACACTTGCGCTAATTATAATCCTTCTCTGAAAAGTTCATCTAGTTTCCCTATCTGGGGCCTTATTCTCGTGGCCTGCCAGGTGGATAAATATGGGTGGCATGTAGGTGCATTAGAGTCACACGTTCCCAAGGATAGAAATGGTTAACGCAAAGGCAACCGGGGATTATTACTAAGAACCCCATGGGTTGCCATAGGAAGAAATAGGTTCATGCAAAATCAAAGAAAACATTTTCTTTTTTTAAGAAAGGATCATGCAGCAGACACTCTTAGACGTTCATGATGGAATAGGAGCAAATAAAGTGCTACAACCAACCCCATGATGAAGATGGTATAAAATTCAGGGGGAAGAAGACCAGTTCATCCCAGAAGTCTGGGTGAATCCAAAGATAATTCATATCCTGTGACTTAAACGTGTGGGGAAGTTGAAGAAATCCTCAACTATTGGTGTCCAAGATATGTGCTAAAATCGAAAACTGTATAGAAAAAGACAAAGGAGGAAAGATCCCAAGCAAAAGCCAAAGGACAGAATTCCGTCAACTGGAAGAGGTAAGGCAAGTGAGGAGCGGGTGGGAATGGAGGGATGGGGGGAGGGCTTATTCATTCCGTGCACAGATATTCCTGGGGGGTAATATTCAGCCAGAGCCGAATCTTTCCCCATTTAATTCACCTCGAAGGGAATGTGGAAACTGGCTTTGTGCCCATCCCTAAAGTCTCCCTTTGTGGTTGGGCTTTTTCAACCAGTGATTCCAATGGCCTTTGGTGGTTGGTAGAGATGCTGTTTAGATAGGCTTACTATGTGGGCTTTTGGGGGTGATTCATTACATTGCTCTCTCTTTAGGCCTACAGCATGGAAATCTCTGGCATCCACATGGTGGGGCCAAGAAAGGGTGTGGAATCAGCAACAAGTGAAGGCGATCTGAGTCGAATCTTCACGGCATGCGTTATTTCGGTTTAAAGAATTCGAAATAAAAGAACCGGAACAAAGCTGTCCACACGACTTGCAAGTTGATCCGGTTCCGATTGCAGCCTTAACGCGGGATCAATACTCGGAGTCCACATGGCAGCATTGTCCTCCCGCCCATTGCCCACCCTCTCTCTGTGATTGGTTTTCCCTGGCAGGATCCCACCCTCCCTTCCCTGTGAGTCATGCAGGCTTTTTTGCCTCTTTGTTCTGATCAGCTGTCATTGGGACGCCCCCTGCCCCAGTCCCTCTGGCGCACTCAGCTCCGCCGGGGACCCCCTGCTCGATCCGGCACCTTCTCTCCCCTCCCTTCCCCTTCTCAGCAGCAGCAGCAGCGCTGCACCATGGTGCCCCAGAGGCTCCCCGAGAAGGGCTTGTCCGATGCCGTCTCTCCTCCTCCTCCTGCAGTTGTGCATCAGCAAGGCGCCCCTCCGCCGCCCTTCCCTTCCCCTCCGCCCAGCGGACAGGCCAGCCCACCTGGTGCGGCGCCATGCGCCGGTCTCGCCTCCAAGCAGTCCGCTTCTCACCCCTCCGTTCTCATCCTTCCACCGCAGCGTTACACTGTAGCGAGGGAACCAGCTCTTAACGTTGTAAATTTCCGCAATTTCAAAACTACAGACCTTTAGAAAGTGAAAGGAAGTAATACAGCTGAGACTCTGTTTCAAAGGACCGGGGCTTTAAACATTAAAGAGGCATAGGGTGGCTGTGGTGGGGTGTCATTCATTCATATTTTTATCCCAGTCTATACACAAGGGTCTCAGTGCGGGTCACAACACATTGGTTTTAATGTGTTCATATTAAACATATTAAAGCCATAACTTTGCCTGAATGTGGGGAGGAAAAAGCTGTTTCTTTAGTCCACCCTCAGAGCAAGAAAACATGAGCAAAGTGACCAGTAATTTTCTTTCCACATTATCTCTCCCAGAGGTGAATTTTACCCTAAAAGAAAACAGCTTGCCACTTTGCTGATATATTCTCTCACTCTGAAAGTGGACTGAAAGGGGATTAAACCTTAGGTGTGACCACAGCCTCACCCTTAAGGGGGCTCAAAGCAGCTGACAAATCTTCTGTTATCAGCCATTTAAGGGGACTCACAGCAGCTGACAAAGAAAATGAACGGTCACTTTGCTGATGCGTTCTCTCGCTCTGAAAGTGGACTGAAGCTGGATTCAACCTGAGGTGTGACCATGGCCAGAGAGAAAGATGCCCCAGAGGTCAGAGATTTTTGGTGGATCGGGGTTGGGGTGCTGTTCAGGACATAGAGAAAGTTGCCTGGCAGGGAGGGACTGATCTGCCTCCAGGCTGCAAAAGCTTTGGATTGTGTTTTTCCAGCCCTGCATCCTTCAGAGGGACTGGACTGGCTGGGAAAGGAAAGTTCCCCGGGGACTCCAGGGCTTTCCTTTCCTTTCCCTTAAAGTTCAGAACTTAGGCGATTCCGAAGATGTCTGGATCCCTCTTTCCCACCCCTGCTTCCCTGGCACCGAGAGGCTGGGCTGGAGGGCACCAAGGGGCTTCTCCTTTGCCTCACAGGGCACACAGCAGCCGCAGCAGCAACTCAAAACCCCTTCATAGCCTCAGCTTTTAAAATACAAGCTCCAGGGCTTTCCTTTCCTTTCCCTTTTTAGAGTTCAGAACTTGCGCAAAACTGCAACATTGTTATTAAGCTACATCGCTACAGTGTCGCTTTGGAGGTAGTCGCTGTTTGGAGGCTGGATTCTTTCAATGAAATCATTTGAAAGCAAGCTATTGGGGAAGGGAATCCTAAACATGACATGCCTACAATACGGAGAGCCCATTGGTTACAGATCTCTGCTGAGCTCTCACAGCCCCACCCACCTCACAGGGTGTCTGTTGTGGGGAGAAAAACAGAAAGTTTGTCAGCCGCTTTGAGTCCCCTTAAATGGGGGTGAGAAGTGGGGCAGAAAAGCCAACTCTTCTTCTTCCTCCATGAAACCAGATGGGTAACCTTGGGCTAGTCACAGCTCCCTTCTGAGCTCTCACTGGGTGTTCTGTTGTGGGGAGAAGAACAGAAGGTTTGTCAGCTGCTTTGAGTCCCCTTCAATAAGTGAGAAAAGCAGGGTAGAAAAGCCAACTCTTCTTCCTCCATGAAACCAGATGGGTAACCTTGGGCTAGTCACAGCTCCCTTCTGAGCTCTCACAGCCGCCCCCCACCTCACAGGGACCGAAGCTGGATTAAAACCTTGGCTTGTGGTCACACCTAAGGTTTAATCTAGCTTCACTCCACCTTCAGAGTGAGAGAACACATCAGCAAAGTGACCAGTAGTTTTCTTTCCACATTATCTAGTCTAAAGGTGGATTTTCTGAGTTATTAACCCTGAAAGAAAACCAGCTTGTCAGTTTGCTCGTGTATTCTCTCACTCTGAAAGTGAACTGAAACTGGATTAAACCTTAGGTGTGACCACAGGCAGAGGCAAAGTAGCCTCTGAAGGGGGCTCAAGTGGTTGACATTCTGTTCTCACCCTTCAGGGGACTCAAAGCGGCTGACAAGCCTTCTCACCCTTAAGGGGGCTCAAAGCGACTGTTCAGAACCTTCAAAGAGCTGAAATTGCGCAAAACTGCAACATTGTTTATAAGGTGTGAAGTGCCTAGATTGATACAGTGTATCTTTAAGGACTGGAAGTTTATAGTGGGTGTTTGAGGGTGGATTTTTTCAATGAAGGAAACCCTAAACATGACGTGCTTCTAATACGTACAACCATTGGTCACAGTGCGATTGGGGGCGGGACAGCCTTAACACTGAATCTCATCCCGGAACGATACTGTCCACACAGTAAAAAATTAAACACGTGTCAAGGGCATGTTCCGGAGTGAGACCTGTTGAGATCAGGATTTATTTCAAATCGGGATAACGTCGTTTAACATGGAAATACCATATTAAGCCGAAGTGCCGTCTAAACTGCCCGAACTCAAAACATTTTGAATTCGAGATAACGACGTCGTGGGGATGCGGCCCTGGTGGCCCTGGGACAAGCAGCTTTTCCTCTGGAGAAAGGAGAGGCCATTTTGTGAAGGAGCAGAGCCAGTTCCAAGGAGATTAACGAACAAGGAAGAGCAACAAATTGAAATGGACAGCAACAAACTGTCTGGCTGGGATAAAATGATGCTAATGCCAACCAGACCAACCAGACCATGATACTGAAAAACAATGTTATCTGTGTCAGAATTGGCTATGCCAAAAATAGCACCGCAAATTGTTCATGGTGTACATTAAAGCCATTTTAAGATAATGCGTTTCACTAAATTTTTATTTATTCTTTGGAATGTGGAACCTCTGGTCTGAACATCCTTTTCCTTCCAAAGGGGAGCTTTGACCCCACAGCCAACGCCCTGCCTCCATTTTGTAGCACCTGCCTTGAGATTCATCCGTCTGGAGAGCCTCATCCTGACTCTGAATGGGCCAATCCCTTGGGGTGGGAGCGAGGCGCTAAGCGCAGGGTGTGAGCAGGAGTGTCCCAGCCGCTCTGCTTCTGGACCCAGCAGCTCTGTTGGTCTGGTTCCTCTTCTCCCACCCTGAGAGTCCCGATAGATAGGGGATGGGACAGTTGCTGCAGGATCTCCTGCAACGTTCACCAGAAGTGCTGCCCTCCATCTCTGTGCAAGGACTTTTCTGTGCAAGGAGGAATGGCTGGGGGGTGGGAGAGGAACTGGCTGCCCCTCCTGGTTTCTCCCAAGGGTCCGATGTCCCTTTGGTAACACAAAGGAGTAACATAGATGTTCCCCTGGTCCTAAATGGGCATTCCCCGAGCTCCTCCTCATGGGTTTTGGCTGGCCTTTGACAAAATAAGGAAACATCTTTTCTTCCACACTTTTAGGCACTGCTACAGTTTAGGGACACTCATTTTTATATTTGGTTTTTAACCTGGTACCCCATCCTGAGACCTTTGCAAACAAACAGTGAAACCTGCTATATCTGGTCCATTGAATGTGTAGAGGTGGTTCTTCTCAGTCCCACCTGTGCTGGCAGGGAAGCCTGCTAAGACCAAAGCCGCTCCTCATTCTGAGGTTGACCACTCCAGTTCGCCCATGAGCGGCCTTATCCTGCAGCCCATCACTCCCAGTTCAAGTTCTCCCATTTGACCTGTGGGATCTCTGAGCACATGGGCGCCTGCTGCCTAACCACAGAAGGGGAAGCCAACAGACCATTGGTAGGACTATCTCTCTTTGGTACCAAAGCAAGTCCCTTGGCCTCTTTGGGTTTCACTGTCAGCTGGACACATGTCCTTCCTTAGCCATTCTAGTTGGCCTTTGCCTCAGTCTCCCCATCGGTCTGTTTCAAAAATTCATCTTGGGCTACCTTGCTAGAAACATCTGGCTTCTGCATGCTGGTTTCTGAGCCAAGGGTGACCCCTAGTGGTTTTGGATGAAAAGTGCAGGTGATCATTGGTCGACTGGACCTCTGCACACTCAGGGGCTAACAGTTCAAATGAGCTTTCCACTGCAGGGATGCAACGTTGTGCATAAGAGAATGGCCACGTATATACTAATTGGTTATTGCTAATTAAAATACACAAAATTGTTCAATGAATGCAATAAAAAGGCGTCATCAAAGCCTTTGTGTATTTTTTATCATTCCATTTGAATCCTTCTGCACCATCATCATCTCAAAGAGAAGCAGGAATGGATGAGCATTGTGAACATTTGGAAGTGATGGCATTCATTCGTCACAAAGAGACCAGGGGGCGGGAGGGAGAAGGCCCCAAATGGCTGCACACTGAAGATGTGGCTGAGGGCTGAGGAAAACATCTGGAGTCTCAAGTGCAAACAGATCTAAGGCAACCAAATTCCCAGCTCCAAGAGCGTCTGGAACCAGCAGCCACTGGTTAGAAAACAGCCACAGTTTGGCTGCCTAGACAAGATCAGACAATTCTGGGGCGACAAAGATACGGAAGGTGTGTGTCCAGCTTGTACCACCGAGAGTGGAGAAATGCTGCTATGGGTCGCCTTCCCCATTTGACAGAATGGGATCCACTCTGGGTGGATGAAGTAATTAGAGCACCCCCTAGAGAGCTCACCTGTGCTGCCCAGTGAAGTCCAGTCCCATCCACTTCATGAACCTCCCTAGGCCATAGCAGTCAATGCCAAGTATCCAAGGGGTGTCCAGACTAAGCTGGGATGGAAACGCTTGTACCCCCAAGGTTGTACAAAGGTGGCTGTGCATCCACTTCCTAGGGGGATTAGGACGCGTGAGTCTGAGAGAGAAAGAGAGACCCCTGGACCCTCTTCCTGTCAAGAGCCATTCCACCTGCTTCATGCCTGGTGTGGCCACCAATACCTAAGATCTGCAGGGCCATAGGTTCCCTAGCCCATGTGCTCAGACACTGAGCTCCAAACGTTCAGCACCCTGGACAGTTCCAAGAATGGGCGGCAGCAGGAGGTTAAGGCAAGAGCAAGGAATTGGGCCTCTCAGAAGGTCCTTCAGACCAGGGCCTGAAAAACTGCACTGCTCCCAGTATTGCTCCCACCAGCCCCCACACATCCAAGGGTGGTGGATGGTGGGACCTGGTCCTCTGCCATAGCTTTCTAGAGGCAGAGTGCCCCTCCGTGGTCCAGTGCCTTCCCTCTTTGGAGTGGCTCAGCATTCGAGTTGTCCAGTCATTCTGGCATCTTTCTGGCTCAGCTCAGCTGTAGGTCCCTGGCCTTTCCTGGGTTCATTTTAGCAACTCCAGTTCTGCATTTCAAGAGTTTTACTACAGTTATGTGTTCAACTGTGTGACAACCTTCACACTCAGGTGCTTTAAAAACAGATCAAAAGCAAAGTTGATCTATTGGCAACAGGAACTTTGTCCAGCACAAAGTGAAACCATCATTAGCAAATCTATGATTAAAAAAAAGGAAAAATATAGGAATTTAGTTGGAAATCAGAAGCCATTCAAGTACTGCTTCCAAGTTGTGAGGAGGAGGAGGAGGAGGAGGAGGAAGCCACCAATATCCCCATGGAAGGTAGGCCAAGAAGGCCACAGACGCTGTTTTGATGTCAAAGGTTCTGAAATTGTGTGTGGGCTGATTTGGATCAGCACTGACAGACGCCTTGCCACATTCCGGATCAGTCATCTGCGCTATTCTGGACCTGTTGATCTAGAATTAAGGCAGATAAGTGCAGAAATAAACTCTCACTGCACATTTTCCTGGAATGGCTATGTAGCTTTACAACCTGGGGGCTTGCACATGCGCACAGCCAAATTCAAGGTGAAAATGGCCACTGTGGTCGCACAGGGACTGGTGCTTGCCATTTCTGGGTATTGTGTGTCATTGAAATGCCCAGAAACAGCCAGCTCGCAATTGCAGGAGCAAGCATCCACGATGTTGCCCCCCTGCCTGGAAGGGAAGACATTTGATCTGCCTCCTCCAAATGTAGAAGGGCAGAGAAGAATGACCTTGGCTTGATCCAGGAAAGCAGTTCCTACATTTTGACCCCAGTTCCAGATATGAAACCCTTAAAAATATCCGCTTAAGGAGAGGTGTAATTACATTATTAAGAACCTTGTTTGTTTTCAAGGAGGAAATTATGCATTAGGAAACGAGAGGTTTAGAAACCTTAATTCCTCTCAAGCTGCTTGTGCCTGGTACTCAGAGGACTTCCTACTTTTGCCAAATGCTTGCCAGCTGGAATCCACTCCTGGTTTTCAAATTAAAAAAAATGTGCTTCATTCCGCTGCTGTGATCTGGAGGGCCTGCGTGTGTTCATTTTCTTTCAAGGCTCTCAGCCGCTTGGGTTCAGCTGAGGCTAGGACTGTTCAGTTACAGCTGGACTTTTACCAAAGCACCTCTTCTGGCAAAAGACAAGAGCGGAAACAGTTTCTGTGTTTTGCAGTCATGAGCCATCGTTAAATCTTTGGTACCTGACACCAGTGCCTCATTCATGTTGGTTCCTAAATATTACGCTGATTTTATTATTGTGTGGTACAATTTCAGTGTGCTTGTTCTTAAATGTTGTAAGCCGTCCAGAGACCCTCGGGTATGGGGCGGGATATAAATATAAATAAATAAATAAATAATAAATAATAATAAATATGTTTTAATTTGGTTTCAGTCCACTTTCAGAGCAAAGAAGAAGAAGAAGAAGAAGAAGAAGAGTTGTCTTTTCTACCCTGCTTTTCTCACCCATTTAAGGGGACTCAAAGTGGCTGACAAAGCTTTTCTATTCTTCTTCCCACAACAGAACCCTGTGAGGTAGGTGGGGCTGTGAGAGCTCAGAAGAGAGATGTGACTAGCCCAAGGTCACCCAGCTGGCTTCATGGGGGAGGGGGAATTGAATCAAAGCAACTAGCTACTCCCTTTCTCCTTCTTCTAACCGAAAGGTGGGTTTTCTGAGCATCAAAATAACTTGACAATTGGCTGATGGGTTCTGTCAATCTGAAAGTGGACTGAAGCCGGATCAAAACCTAGGTGTGAATGCAGCCCCAGTCAAACATTTTGTGGGCTGCTTTATGGAGGCAGTCTCTAGGGCTGGCTCCAGATGAAAGTGTAAAAGCTGGGATTATCTTGGGGTTGTGACTGAATTGCCTCATATCATTGCGGGAAAAAGAACGCCCAACTCAGGTTTTCTGAATACAGGTTCATTTCACTCCTCACAGACCTGGACCAGGTTTCACCAGACATCTTAAGGAATTAGCCATAGATACCTGGTTAATCTTACTATGGTAGTTATTCCATAGGAGAGGACCACCATGAAGTAGTTCCCATTCCTAACAGTTAATTCCTTGAGATAGGGCATGGATAGGAGAACTCTTTGAATATTTTAACAGGTTAGAAGGTCTGAATAGGAGAAGGTGATCCTTCAGATATTTGGGTACACTTTGAAGCCTATGAAAACAGACCTCAAAACAACAACAACAACAACAGTCTAATGAAACACAACTAATGCTCCCAATATAGGTTCAGGACCAAGAGAAATATTGAAAAAGATCAAAATCAATGAAGGCCCTTTCTGGGTCTTCAGTGGCAGAAGGATACAGTGTTGGATAAACAGACTAAGGGTGTTTTCCCACCGCGCTCCTTTAATCCGCATCTAAGAAGATCCGGATCTAGGGAAAGGGTACTTCCCTTAATCCAGATCTAGTAGATCTGGATTAAGGGAAGTAAATGTGTTTCCATGGGTGGTCTAGCACCCAGCGTCATCAGCGTCATCATGCTAATGCCCCCGCAGTCACAGAGAGCGATGGACTACAGGCGTGCACGAATATCCATTGCCATTTGAAATCCAATCGAATGTGCCAAATTTTGAGATTCAAAGTCAAAAAGAAATGTCCCGGAATTTGAATGTAAACATTTGAATTGAATTTTGAACTTCGGAGCTATTTGTTCAAATTATCCGGATGTTCGGGTTTGAATGAATAGGTTCGAATTTGGTAAATGCAGATCAAAACTTGTTACATTTGAAATTAAAAGATTTGAATTGGATTGGATTTTCAGATATTCAATTCGATTCCAATAGAACGTAAAAACAAAAAGATCCCCACGCTGGACACAAGATGGTGGCACTCTCAGGAGGCCTGGCTGGCAATCGGACAGTAGGTAAGTGTTCAATCACAGGAGGTATTGGTGTAGGCTAATGTTTGCTAGCATTTGCAAGTGTGAACGCTAGTAAATGTTAGTTGATTGCACTCCTTCCAGTCCAGTGGATGGGAAGGTAAGTGCGAAAATACCCCTGGACTTTTTTCTGGCTGAGATAGCTCTATGACTATATTAGCCATGGCTAATAAAGACTAGCACCTTCCATTTATATCTCAGCTGCCTTTGGTGCATTCCCATTTAAGATTTGAAGAGCTTTGAATTCATTTTCAGAGCTCAGCATTCCCAAAGGTTCAGAGTAATCTGCAGTTTCTGAGGGTTAAAGGTCCCAAAACACAGATTATTTATATCTGAATAAAAAGAAGGCTCACTGCTGGATTCACAAATAATCCTAAAAAAGAAAAAATAAAGAAGTAATTCTCGCTATTTAGCAATGGGAACGCAAGCAGTTTTTTTGGGGGGAGGGAACCATGTTTTAGAGGCGTTCTCCTCAATTCCCCCTGATCCAATGATAAACTATGATTTCCTCCCCTTTTCCCCCATTACGTGCTAAGGTGGAGGCTTGGCTGAAAGTGTGAGAGTGAGCAGCTGTAGCAAGAGATCAGACATCACAATGTAACGAGATATCAGACTATAGCGGGGAGAGTCTGATTTTACTTAAAGAGACAGGGATCAGAAAGACTTTACCCTCGATGCCTGCCATTTTGCATTGTGCCGATGCTGCAAGAAGCTGGTGCCTACTTCGACCCTCGTCCCTCCTTCCTTTCCCCGTTGCGAACTCTATTCCCTCCCTTTCCCACCTGGTTTTTCCCTCCACCGTGCCATTTTGCTGCTTTGTACCAATCTAGCACAAAGCAAAGGGGAAGTGATTAATCTTCTATTGCTGTGCTACAATGTGGGGAAAACTACTTCCATGATATGAATCGAGCAGGTTTGTATAGAGGGTGGGGTTTGGATCGCCCACCCCAATGAAGCCAGGATATGACTGAACAGAGAGGGGGCAGTGGTTTCTCTCCTGCAAGTCCGCATAATAAGCTACCAGTGGGAAAAAACAGCACACTGCTGATTTTTTAAAAAAGGATTAAAACCTAAATTGTACAGTGGGAACCTGCCCTTTGAGTCCCCATAATTGAGAGAAAAGTAGAATATAAAAACCAACTCCTCTTCCACCACCACCTCCTCCTCTTCTTCTAACTAGACAACATCACTGCTGGCAGTGTCTTTGCACGTTTTACTGATTCAGAACATCTGGGTATTCAGCTGTCCTGAATGCCTGGAAGGGCATGACTACAACTCCATGCATGCGTGAACACCTGTTTCAGTCTCTACGCATGCTCAGTGGACAGACCTATTCTGCCAGCTCTCTCCAGAAGGCAAATAAAAAGTGTTATTGCTGGAAATTCCAGCAAGCGTTTCTAGTCCTTTCGAGGGGAGAAATAGTTGGGCTGGGCTGGGGTTGCCTCAGATATGTGAAGCAAATCCACCATAGCAACGCCATCATGACACTGTATTTCCCCTGTTTGGACGGGGCCTGAATTTCTCATCCTCTGGTTGTCACATGAGGCTTCTAGGGGCCTTTCACTTGAAATCCTCAATGGACAACCAGTGATGAATGGGCCTTCCAGTGAGCCAGTTTGGTCTAGCAGTTAGGCAGCCGGACTCTTACCTGAGAATACTGGGTTCGATTCCGCCCTCCCCCATGTAGCCAGCTGGGTGACCTTGGGCTAGTCACAGCTCTCTTCTGAGCTCTCACAGCCCCACTTACCCCACAGGGTGCCTGTTGTGGGGAGAAGAATAGAAGCTTTGTTAGCCGCTTTGAGTCCCCTTAAATGGGTGAGAAAAGTGAGGTAGAAAAGCCAACTCTTCTTCTTCTTCTTCTACCCCAGTTTCATCACAGGAAAACTGGTTCGATTTCTGATGCCACCCTTGCCCCTTTGATGTTACACAAAACATGCTGCTTTTTCTTTTGCTGAGATACGCCATCCAGAGGGATAGCCACCAGTGATGAATATCCTCAATCCGGGCAAAAACTGTTGCAGGCTTTTCATGTAAGGCGACGTGTGGTTTCTTCTTGACCCTTTGCCTCCTTTCTGCGGTGGAGCTGCAGTTCACAGATTACCAGAGGACCATATGGATTCCATCTCAGGCATTTCAGACTTGGGGTTATGGAATCACATGTGTGTCGGGAGACATGCCACACTTAATTAGAAGCAGATGGGTGCTCTTGGAATGGATCTGTTTACAACTTGAAATGCAGGTACCTAAAGGGAAAGGAATGGAGGTGAGGCTTAGCTGCTGCTCTTAGCACAGGGTGGGTGAATGTTGGATAGGGGATCTGAAGGGCTTCCTTCAGATGTTGCTTGAAAATAAGGGAAGCAGAGTGTAGGAGTTGCCCGAAGATCTGCAGGGGAAGTCCTCCTGGTTGTACCACCACCCTTGGGAGCAAAAGGTGTGAGCACCTGGGATAGGACCTTTTCAGTGGTGGCTCCCAGATTGTGGAATAGTCTCCCTCCTGAAGTGTGCCAGGCATCTTCACTTTATGCATTTGCCCTGGCCTTTGGATAAACAAGGGATTACTTTTCCTCCCCACATTCAGGCACTGTTATGATTTCTGTTCATAGCTAACAGAAAGCCCCTCTGGTTTCAGCATGGAGCAGACCAGAGGGCAACTGCCTTGGTGAAAAAAAAAAACTTGTTTGCCATGTCATCTGGCATCTCTGTGGTTTCATTTTACAGTTTACAGGCACCCTATGATGTGACAAACGAAGCCTTTTAACTGAAGATGCCAAATTGCACCTTATGTCCGAGGGAGCTGACAATGGTGATTACGCCCTTAGCAGAGATATGCCCCAAAAGTGGGCCCATTTGCCTAGTGCAAAGGGGCCTTCTGGAACACATAAGAGCATTAGAGGATCCCTGCTGGATCAGGCCACAGCCCATCTAGTCCAACATCCCATCTCACACAGTGGCCTACCAGTTGCTTGTGGGCATTTGCAAGGTCAAAATGGATACCTGCTTGCAGCTGACTGCAAATAGCCTTTAGAAACATCTAGCCTGTTTCTCCGTTCTAGTAGTCATTGATACATTTGTCCTTCAAGAATTTGTCCAACTCTTTTTTAAAGCTATCCAGGCTGATTGCTGTTATCACCTCTTCTGGTGGTAAGGTACAGTGGTACCTTGACATACGAGTTTAATTCGTTCCGTAACCTTGCTCTTATGTCAAATCACTCGTATCTCAAAGCAATTTTCCCATTAATCCATTCCAGCTCCCAAAACACCACCTCAGTTGTTTTTGTTATGTACTGTACTGTATTTACATACTCGTATCTCAAATCTTGCTCTCATCTCAAAGCAAAATATCACTCGCTCGGCGGCTTGCATCTCAAAACACTTGTATGTCAGGGCACTTGTATGTCGAGGTACCACTGTATATTATTGCAAGTGTACATCACTTCAGTGCAAAAGGGGTTAATTTTTTTGTGTATTAGAGTTGCAGTGTGGGAACTCCTGATTGGATAATTTGGCTGTAACAGTTTGCATATCACTTGGGCTGCCTCCAGACTTGCGGAATACATCCACAGTTAAAGGTAAAAGTGCAGCCTTCCTGGCTCAGAAAACAGCTCTGTAGCTTCCCATCAGAAGCTGAGAGAGCTGAGTTTGCGTGCGCCATCATGCGGGTTGAGACAGCCAATCACATTTGAGCTGCCTTCCTGCTCTCGTCGTGCAGCCTGGACTGGCGAGAAAATTTGAATTTTCTTTATACTGCGCAGTGTCCTTAGATCAGCATCAAGGTAAGTGCACAGCAACAATCAGATCACTGTGTGTGATGCCCTGATCACGACTGCACATTCCACTGTGTGCTATAAACAAGTGTGGATGCAGCCATGCTCTCTCTCTCCTGGAGCCAGGAGTAGAAAGATGGACTCTAGACATGCATATCTGATTTAAATAAGTTATGAGACACACAACGTATAGGTAAGTAAAGTTATGATGAAACAAAACATGAAGTTGTATGCTTTAAGTCTGAGCCAGTTTGGTCTTGTGGTTAGGGAGCCAGACTCTGATCTGCGAATATCGGGTTTGATTCCACTCTCCTCCACAAAGCCAGCTGGGTGACCTTGGGCTAGTCACACCTCTCTTTCTGAACTCTCACAGCCCCAACTACATCACAGGCTGTTCTGTTGTGGGGAGAATAGAAAGTTTTGTCAGCCACTTTGAGTCCCCTTAAATGACTGAGAACAGTGGGGTAGGAAAGCCAACTCTTCTTCTTCTTCAACATGCTCTTTGCTAAAGTATAGTTTTATGAGTACAAAACAACAAAATTCCATAGACTGATGACTCTCTGGGTGAAAAAAATATTTCCCCTTCTCCATCCTAACTCTTCTGCCCATCAGCTTCATTGAATACACACTGGTTCCAGCTTTGTTTGACAGAGAACATAATTTTTCTGCATCCAGCTTTTCCACACCATACATGATATCTGTGGCAATCCCAATATAGTGCAGGGCTATGGAAGTGATACCCCAAATGCCTGGATAATAGCACATGTGGGATCTAAGTTCTCTGGTGGCACTTTTCCTTTCTTCCTCCTACAAAATAGCTACGTTTCTGCAAACACTCTCTAGATGGTGCTCTTCCCTTTGGAGTGCAACCTGCGAAGCAAAGTTCCATCACAATGCGTTTCTGGCAGCTTTTCCAATGTTCTTTTGCAATCCACACCATTTTAGAAACTTCTTTTTAAAAGCCTACCTAAAATTCTTGGGTTATTTATGTGATTTCCCCTTCTCCTCCACACACACACTGAATGCAATTTCCTTTTCCCACTGGCTTGTCCTTCTGGCTTTTATAGACTTGGCAAAAAGCGCTGGCCTCAGAAAAGAGGAGAAATAAATGTGTAACTTTTAGACGCATTATTATTTTATTAATAGCATTAATCACGCTGGTGCCCTTTCCTTCCTCTCCTCTAAAGAATCACAAATTGTGCCATGAAAACACTCTAGTCAGAGGATTGCAGTGTACTGAGGATAATAGTTTTGTTTTGAAAGGCATTGCAGTGTGTGTTTGTGTGTGTAGCAAGAATCCTAGGCTGTGGTCACACTTAAGGTTTAATCCAGCTTCAGTCCACTTTCAGAGTGAGAGAACCTATCAGCAAAGACAAGCTGTTGTTTTCAGTGTCAATTAACTCAGAAAATTCACCTTTGGGATAGATGACGTGAAAAGAAAAATACTGGTCACTTGGTTGGCGTGTTTTCTCACTCTGAAGGTGGACTGAAGCTGAATTAAACCTTAGGTGTGACTACAGCCCTGTTCTTTTGTGGATGGGATAGCCGCCAGTCCCCAAAAATATGGAAATAGAAACTTTGAATGCAATATATATAAAAAACTAAATTGCAAGCAAAAAACATTTGTATTGTCGTTTTCATTTTTCATCTTTGTGCCCTATAACATTACAACCTTTGCGACTTTTTATCAATGCTCAGCTTAAGTCCAGACAGTGTTGCAATTTCCCATAAATGTAGACTATGGCTGCATCCCCAAAAGACTTATTTACTTCTCCACTGTCACTCTACTGTCACTTTACTGAAGTGGACTTTAAAAGTGCCATGCAAATCAGGAATAAGCGTCCGCATGAGGCTCAGGAAAATGCGTGTTTTTAATGCACCTTCCGTCCCCATAGGATCCCTGTTTTCTCTGCGTGCATCTTTTTCTCCCCGCCCCTGCTCTTGTTCATAGGGTGCCAGCGGGAATGGGGAGGAACTGCGCTCGGTGTGGCCACAACCAGGAAGACAATCCCTGACAAGTGCAAAGGAGAAACAGCAATTGGCTCTCTGTTCGTCTCCCAGATCTCCCCCCCCCCCCGAAATGGCTTCTCGTGCTGGAAAACATTCACTCTCACCACTTTCCCTGTTTTTGCTTTCAAAAATCCACCCTGCCCAGCGCACGATCGCTCATTCACTCATCACTTTCCCTGTTATCGCTTTAAAATCCACCCCTAGCAATAATCCACCCATTTCACACCTCACAGCGATTGCAACAATGTTGCAATTCTGCGTGATTCTGGCTCTTTAGTTCTGAGCTTTAGAAAGTGAAGCTGCTTGTGTTTCTGCTGTGTGTGCAGGCGGCAATCCCCGCCCCTTTTGCCACGGAGCGTCCTCAAGGTAAATGTAGCGAGGAAAACCCGCGACTTACAGAAAGAGCGCTGGAAGAGTTGTTTAAAGTGCATGTATTTTGTCGCGCGATTTCCACGTTTTGTAGCGCTGGAACCTCGTTAAAAACCCTGGCTTGGGGACGCTCAGAGGCAAAAGGAGAGTCTTGGCAGACTTTTTATTCCTTGGGGACAGGCCCTATGTGTCCTTCCAATGCTTATCAGGCATAAGCAATCACTTGTTTCCCTCTGTAAGAACGAAGACACAGGCAGGAGGCCTTTCAAGGACATTTGCAGGGAGCCAAAAGCAGGTGAAGGTTTTTGCCCTTGTGTTATGCCTCAGAATGCCCAGAGGTAATTGGCAGGGCACTGGGACAATAAGGGTGCTGGCTTAGATGGGCTGTGCCCTGATTCAGCAGAGCTCCTCTTATGTTCATAGGATGCCTCTGAAGGCCATTGGCAGGGAGTCAAGAGCAGGCAACGCTTTTTGTCTTTGCTTTCTTTTTGAGATGCCCCAATGGCAGGCCATTGTGTGAGGTGGGATGCTGGACTAGATGGGCTGTGGCCTGGTCCACAGTGGGTCCTGTTTATGTTCATAGAATGCCTCTCAGGGCCCTTTGCAAGGAGTTGGGAGCACGTGAAGGTTTTGCCCTTGTCTTCTGCTTGAGCTGCCCCAGATTGGTGGGGCACTAAGTGGGCAGGCTGCTGGACTAGATGGGCTGTGGCCTGATCCTCTCAGCATGTTCTTGAGCTGCACTCAGATCTTCTGGAATGAAGTTTCAATCTGCTTTGGACTAAAATGTCACAAGTAACCTCCGTGAAATAACTGCTTATATGAAAATTGAGATTTGGATAATGAAAATAATCAGGTTTTGTGACAATATGAATACTCTTGCAGTGGGAACAGAGATTTATCCAATTCAATCAAGAGACCTGTTTCCTTTAACCCAATTTCTGGGTTTGTGGCTGGCATGCTATGCTAAAAACACACACCAAGATAGGAGTTGCAACTCTCTTTATTGCTAGCAAAAAGGGAAACCAGATAGTTCTCAAAGACCGGTCTCCCTTCATCCATACTGAAAGACATACTTATGCACATAGTTGTAGCTCACCAACAATATGATTAATTACTAGAAATGTGCACCAATGTTTTTTTTAACACTCTATTTGAATAGAATAGAATACCTGAAAATCCAATTCGATTCAAATCTTTTAAATTCAATTTTAACCAGATTGGAAGTTACTAAATTCGAATCTATTTGTTCGAATTGTTGATTTGAATATCCACATACAAATGTGGACAACACTCCTATGTGCACGTACACCTCTTCCCCACATCTGCGCACATCCATACATGTCCATATGCATCCCGTAGTTATCCCGTATGCAACTCGTTTTCGTCCCGTACGGATCCGTACAAATGTGTGCGGATGCGGGACAGATACGGATCTTCAAGTACGCATCGTGTACAAACTCATACACATGTGAATGTCTGGATAATTCAAACGAATTGACCTGAAATTCAAAATTCAACTTGAATGTTTACATTCAAATTTTGGGACATTCTATTTGAGTTCGAATGTCAAAATTTGGCACATTTGATTGGATTTCGAATGCCTACGAATATTCATGAACATCCCTATTGGTTACGTTTGTGTTAGGGTATTTTGGGAAGAAAACTCATTTACAATGATTATTCCTTACTCAAATTCTATTTGAGCCAGTTTGGTAGTGAGTCAGTTTGATCTGAATGCTGGATTCATATCTGGTAGTCACCCAGTTTGAGACCGCCATTTGGGTGACCTTGGGCAAATCACAGCTCTCTTTCTGGGCTCTCACAGCCCCACCTACCTCATAGGGTGTCTGTTGTGGGAGGAAGGACAGAAGGATTGTAAGGAACCCCCTCCGCTCTTTCCTCCCCATGCAGTCAGCAATTGGACACCATCATAACCTGACTTCATTGGGGCGGGCAATTCAAATCCCACCCTCTATATAAACCTGCTCCTGGAGATAATGGAGTCCTTTGGCAGCAGCTTTTGTTCACCACTTGCCCCCCTCCCCCACTGTAGCATAGCTTCTTTCTCATGCTAACAAGGCAGTAGAAGATTAAAGATCACTTCTCCTTCTTATATTGGTGTTTTGTGCGAGATCGATAGATCAGAGCAGCGCAAAATGGCAGGAGTGAGGCAAAGAGGGAGCGGGCGGGCTTTTAAACAAGTGATGACAGCTTTGTGTCTTTCAGGATCGCTGATCGCTTGTAAAATCAGAGACTTCACTATTGCTACATCTCACTCTCACTAAATGTATCTCGTTAGCTACAGCAGGCTCTTCCTTCTTCACTTCCTACCCCCCACCTCCCTTTCAGCTAGGGCGATCTCCTTAGCATGTAATGGCGGACAGCCCGGGAAGAAGAATTCACAGTTTCTCATTGGGTCAGGGGAAACTGAGGAGAACGCCCCTAAAGTATGGTTCCCTCCCCCCAAAACCACTTGCAATCTCATTTGCTAAATCAAGTGGAGTATTTCTAAATCCATCAGCGAGACCTCTTCTGATCCGAATATAGATAATCCACATTTCAGGACTTTTAATCCTCAGAAACTGCAGATTCTTTTAAAACTTTGGGAATGGTCAGCACTCAAAATGATCTTAAAGCTCTTTAAGTCTTGAATGGGAATGCACCCCTGGCTGGCGTTTTTTGCGCTTGTAATGGTTGAGAAGAATCACTGGCAAACTACGTATCCTTTTTGAATAATCTGCGCAGTTCGGTTAAATTTGGATTGTATTCATTTTGAGCGTTATAAAATTTTGTTTATCTCAAGGTGGATTTGATACAGAATTATTTAAGAGAGTCACAGATGTGAGCAGCTTTCTAGCTGTGTTTACACTTCAGGTTTAAACCAACTTCAGACCATTTTCAGAGTGAGAGAAGACATTTGGCATTATTTAACTCAAAAATGCACCTTTAGGACAGATAATGTGGAAAGAAAATTACTGACCACTTTGCTGATGTGTTTTAGAATATTTCTGCACTTGGCTTACCATCCATTGGATGGGAAAAGTGCATAACAGACTAGCATATACTAGCATTTGCACTCCAGCCTAAGCCCCACACATCTGGAAACTTATCTTGGTCCATGTGTGTGTCCAGTCACCGTTAGGGCAGCCCCACCTTGATCACAGAGGCCCGCGTGACTGTGCATTTGCCGGCGCCACAGCGATGATGCTTCGCACATGCACATTGTGACCATCTGAAGTGCTACTGCACTGCAGGGTACCTCAGATGACCCCACACACTGGAAATGGTGTGAATGGCGGTAGCGTGGATGCTCCAGGTAAGCTTCCAGATAAGGGTGGGTGGCGGGTGGTTCGCAATTTCATGAACCACCACTAGCTTAGGATAGGGTAACATCTGGGCAGGCAGGGGGCATTTCTAGGTTGTAAATGCCTCCTGCAAGTGCAGATACACCTGCTCAGATGTTAACCTATTGAAAGAGGACTGAACCTGGATTGAAACTCAGGTGTGAACACAGGACCTGAGTTTTGACAGCTTCCATCCCAGTAATCTCAAAGAATATGCCCCTTACTTCCAGCATACATTTCAGACAGTCTCTCATATAGGGGCTTTTCTCCACTTACCTGCAGATAATCTTGGGTCAGTGGGTCTGAAATAGCCTATCCCACTGTTCCGGATTGCGGTGAGGCTTGGACAGGATCGGTGCCATCTGCAGTGACAACACCGATCCAGATTAAGCTGCCCTGCGGCTGTGAAAGTCACGCAAGCATTGCAGCCAGATCTCCACACCTCTGAAGGGTAGAAACGAAAGTTCCTAGGCTCAGGACTTGGGTGTGTGGCTTTTGGAACAAACAATGGCAAGCTGCTGAGAAGCACACACACACCCGTTAACCTTGAAGACAGAAGGTTGCGTTCTGCATTCCTCCATGTTCTGGATCAGGGCCCTGTTCCCTCTGGTAGCCCAATTTAAACTGTACTATCGGGGATCTGGGGCAAGTTGACACCTCCCTCCCCATCATGTGGATGGGAAAGGTGTGTGATGCACTAATGTTAGCCTACCCCCTATATGATTGATCACCTACCTTTGATCAATTCCCGGGCTGATCCTCTTCTGGGTGCCAGCACCTAGAGGGTGGTGCCCTCCACGACTGCACTTGCATCAGCACCATTGCTATGAGGACACTGAGGACGCGTCCCCATGCATGCCGTTTGGCACGGAATGGGCATTCATGGGACTGGGAGGGGGTCCGAGATCAATCCCAGCCCATCCCCATGCCATTCCCGGTGACGCGGGCTGGGTGCTGGTTGGGTGTGGATGGAGCCATCCCCCTGCCAACCATGCCAAACCCTGTCACAGGGGAGCAGTGCCCCCTCCTCTGTGTCCACTCTCTCCTCATTGGAAGCCGGATTGACATCAGTCCACCCCTGTGCTGCCAGATGCAAATGCCGCATCCCCCCTCCTTTAGTGGCACAGAAAGCCAGGACTGGGCTGGGAGGCATGGAAAAAAAAGTTAAAATAGAGCTTACTACTAACAATAAATTTATAAATAATTTTAAAAGACCGAAAGCTGCTATGAGGTTTAGCGGCAGTAAGGCACTTGAGTAGTTTTGCGCACTTCCGCTCCACCAGGAACCATGAGAACGCCTGTCAAGTTTAAAAGGGAAGAAATCAAGCCATTTTCATGATCATCTTGGTGACTGGGAAACAAGGGTGGAATATTTTCCGTGGAAAATGTACAAAAATTAAGCCATTATCCTGCCTGCCTTGGCGATCGGGATTTTTCCACTCCCCAAAAATGTCAGTGCCTCCAATGCATTTAGTCCTGGTCTGGCATGGTTTTGGGGGATTTGGTCTGTGGAAGCCGGAACAAATTGAAAACGCATGGGGATACCCCATGCCGAGCCCGGTTTCAGTACTGGTCCAAATGTGCATGGGGACACACCCTGAAACTCTGCACAGTCTCAGTCATGTCAGGGGGTATTCAGAGCTGCCAGCATGCTTGCACGGCAGCTCCAATGACCTCCCCAGCCGGCACAGGTGCGAATGGTCACCGGCTGGACACGACAGGTAAGTTCTCAGTCACTTGGGGTAAGTGTTGGTGGGCTTTGTGCACCACAGCTGGTTCACAATAGGTGAACATCTGGGAAGGCAGGGGGCACTTGCAGGCTGTATATAGTGGACTACGGGCTGAAGTGCGAATTGGCCCCTGGATTAGATGCCTCCTTTGCTATACACTGCCCTGTGGGAAAGGCCAAGGTTACATTTGCATGCTGAGTGTTGTTTGCTGTGGTTTTAAAAATACCTTGTGCTGTTGGATATGAGCCAGTTTGGAAGGATTTCTGTCCTGTAGGGCAAGATAGAAATACCTACCAAACAAGCAAAGGTATCACCGGACAAGGTTTTTCCTCAGCAGATATGGAAGCGTACCGGGCTTGTTTGGTGGGTTAACAGGAAGAGAGACCTCTGTCCACAAAGAGTTCAGTCTGAAGGCTGTTTATAAAAGTAAGAAAACACACATGGCTGCAGCTAAATGGGATCTGGGTTTAATGACATTTCCTTGGAAACATTTGAGTTAAACAAAGGGAAGGGAAAAAAAAGTGAGAGAAAGCCAAGCACGAGTTAGTCTTACTGAAAACCCAGGCTTCTGTTTAGTATAACTCACGTCTAAGGGCCAAACTGGAAGTGGCTGTAGCTCAGTGGTAATGAAAGTGACTTGGAAAGCGGACTGTCACTGGTTCGATCCCCAGTCTCTCCCCAGAGGTAAGGAATGGGAAACTATTTCTGCATTTCTGCCAAGAGGTGCCCATAGTGTATGGGAGTGTCTGTAAGCTTAGTGTTAGAGCAAACAGTCGAGAAAACAAAGGGTGACCGATTCACTCCCCGGCCTCTCCCTGGAAGTACGCAATGGCAAACCACTTCCATATCCCTGCCAAGAAAACTGCACCAGGGTGCCAATGCTGGTGAGTGTGAACAGGCCCGATGTGCTACAATGTGCTTGTGGCTTCTGTATTTTAATATTTGTGTCTCTGGAGCTTGTTGCTCTGTTTGTAAAGACGGATATAGAAAGAGGAAGCAAGTACAGAATTCTGTCATGTGGTTTTACCTTATAACCTCACATTAATAAATTCCAGTGACCTGCTCTGGGGCTTTAATAAAAGAGCAATTTATTACAGGCAGTTATAAATAGCAAGTCACATTGGGGAATTAGGGGCATTCCTTTCTGATTTGTGCTGTGGTCGCTTTGTGCTCTGAATAAGGCTGAATGGTGGATAAATTGAAAGTCCTCCGAGTGATTAATATACTGGCATCTGTTTTCACTAGGGCTACAAGCTGTAATCTGATTAATCAGTCAATTAATCAACTAATTCCATAGTGCAGCAGTTTTCAGACCTTCTTACCCTCATCAACAACCACTTTCCAAGCCATGTCAGTTTGTTGGGCGTATCGCCATGGAGGCCCTGGGCACTGTAGAGGATTCTGGGATATTTGCATTGGTACAGCATGTCACAAAAGAGCATGCTGTTAACTTGGCAAATTTTCTCCTTCTGATTTTCGGGCAAGGCGGCTTGATGATGAAGGTGGAAAAGCAACACACGTCCACCCACCCAAAGCACAAATTATCTCCATGCTAATTTAGACGTATAAATGCAGATTCTGAAATAATTGTTATAATTAAAACCCTTAGGAGGCTGCCCTACAGTTCATTGCCAATGGGGACCTGCCTGCTTTCTCCTGGGTTTGCTTTCTGCTAGGGTTCAGCATGTTTAAAATGGCAGAGAAATGGCAGAGAAACTGCCTGGAAAGCTGGAGGATGTAGGTTCAATCCTTGGCATCTTCTAGAAAAAAATAAGAGCTGCCTTTAATATCCCACTTTTCTCACCCTTAAGGGGACTCAAAACAGCTGACAAACCTTCTGTTCATGTCCCCAGAGTAGAGGCCCTGTGAAGTAGGTGGGGCTGTGAAAGTTCAGAAAGAGAGCTGTGACTAGTCCAATGCCACCCAACCGGATTCATGGAGGAAAAATAAGAGTTGGCTTTTATACCCCACTTTTCTCACCCTTAAGGGGACTTAAAGCAGCTGACAAACATTCTGTTCTTCTCCCTACAGCAGAGGCCCTGTGAAGTAGGTGGGGCTCTGAGATCTCAGAAAGAGAGCTGTGACTCACCCAGGGTCACCCAGCTGGTTTCATGGAGGAGTGCGGAATCAAATGCGGCGATTTCCAGGTAAGAGTCCAGCTCCATAGCCACAATACCAAAGTGGCTCAGACCACATTGTTGGACTCAACTTGAAGGCTCCTTTAGCTTTACTTTTAGGACAGAGGTTTTGCACTAACACACTTAGTGGATTGGTAGAGCTGGAGGGAACTCCCGCATGGTGCATAATGCGTGGAGCTGCTTTTTTATTAGAAACAGCTCCATGCATGGCAAAGTTCCACCTGCACATATAGGGGTGGAACAGTTAAGCAGTTAATATAGCCCTGCATGCTTCATCTGTACCTCTTCCACGTGGAAGAGGGGCAGTGGGAGCATGTGACTGGTGGTGCAGGCATGATTGTGGGCTGCATTGCTCGGTTGCCCTGGCATGCGCACTGATGCTGTCGCCGGAGCACAGCAAGTGCTGCTGTAATGGTGGTGATTTGTGCTCAGCCATTGCCTAGTAAATGTGCCAACTAACTTTGGAATGTTTGGGGTATCCCTAAGTATTAGGGTATTCCGCCCTCTCCCATGAAGCCAGATGGGAGACCTTGGGCTACTCACAGTTCTCTTCTGAGCTCTCACAGCCCCACCTACCTCACAGGGTAACTGTTGTGGGGAGAAGAATAGAAAAGCTTTGTCAGCCGCTTTGAGTCCCCTTAAATGGGTGAGAAAAGTAGGGTAGAAAAGCCAGCTCTAAGGGTGGATGCCCAAACCATTCCAGAACTTCATCTCTCTAGGGTGGGAGGCGAAGTGCAAAAATGCTCTAATTTCAGGCAACTGTCTATAAGCAATTCTTCCCCTCCCTTTTAGAAGTAGTTGTGCTCCAGGGCTACAGCAAACTGCCTGGAAAGCAAAGGGCTGCATCCCCATTATAAGCTTAATTCGGTTTCCTAAACCGAAATAATAGAACCGGATGCAAACACAAATTTGCATGTTCCCATTACTTTAAACTTAATCGCGTTCGATCCAAATTCTGACTCAAGTCGCTACTTTTTAAAAACCACTTTTCGGGGCTGTCCTGCCCTGTTCCTCCTGGTGTGAATGCGCCACCCATAACGGACCCCTTCACCGAGCCTGGCTGGGTGGCTGCCGCTTGCCTGGATGGAGGAAAACCAGCAGCAGGCAGCCAGCGATTCTCCCCATTGCCCAGGGCACACAGCAGCAGCAGCAACTCAAGCAAGGGGGCTTTAAACATTCACACATCTCCGCAAACCTGCCCCTGCTTTCCTTTCCCCTTTAAAGGTCAGAACTCCAAAGAGCTAGTATTGTGCAAAATTGCAACATTGTTATCAGGTGTGAAGTGGCTGGATTGCTACAGTGTAGCTGCTGCTGTGAAGGTTGGATTTTTACACTGAAATCACTGTCTTTGGAAGCAAGCTATTGGGAGAGGGGAACCCTAAACATGGATTCTCATCCCTTAAAACGGTAGGGTCCCCACAGTGAGACCTGTTGAAATGAGGGTTAACATTTACAACGCTTTGGGGCGTTGTTAAGCCAAACTGACATGGGGTCTGCGAGGATTGAATCTGTATTGAATCCGAAATAAGCTTGCCGTGGGGATTCGCCCGAGGACAGCTGAGGCCAGTTTGCACTTGGGCTGCTAGAAGATGCTGGGGCAGCTTCAGGAAGCACTTGTAGGAGGCGTTTCCAAACCAGAAATGTTTCCCTCCATCCCAGAAGCTACCTCATTGTCTTACCTGTTCCGTCCAGTGGAACAACCATTCGCACTTCTGCCAGTACCAGGGGTTGTCTGAGGTGCCATGCAAACACTTTGGCACTGTAATGTTTTTGGGTTCATCTCAGCTCAAAGAAAAGGCGACCACCACATGTCTGTATCTGCTCAGGAAAATGCATGGGAATGTGAAATAAGGCCTTGTTCCCAACTCACTGGTACCAAGGAGTAATAATGCAAGTTTAAGCTGGATTTGGATTTGGAACGCTTCCAAAGAGTCTGGCTGTCCAAACTCTGCATGTCGAGGGTTTGTTGAACTACAACTCCCACCATTCTTTGCCTCTGGCTGGGAGTCACGGGTGCTGTGGTTCAGTTAACCCTGGAATTGTGGAGTAGGGATGCACATGAATGTATTTTGACATCTGAATCCGAGTAGATTCGAATGTCATAAAATCCGATTCTATTCAGTTATTTAAGATCCGAATGTCATAAAATCCAATTCAAATCTGTAACATTCGAATCCATACGTTCGAATGTTAGATTCATATTTAAAGATACAAATGTTGACAACATTCATATCTGTTATATGTATCTGTATGCATTCTGTAAAAATCTGTATGCATCTCATATTTTAAGCGCAAGATACATATAATTTTCGTGCAGATTCGTATACAACGAATATATACATTCAAATTATTCCAAAATCCGAAAATCCGTATTTGAGTTTGAATATTCATGCACATCTCTTTTGTGGATGGCTTTTAGCAGAGAATTATCTCTGTAAAGTAGCATCTATAGCCATCCTATGGTTAACTATGGGACAAATGTACTTGAAAATTCTTTGGACAATTCAACCCTGGGCAGTATTGTGGACTAACAGTGGACTCAGGGACTCCTTTCCCCTGGGATCTTTCCTTCGGTTGCATCAGCATGCTGAATTGCTTGCTGATCCAGTGTATGGCCAGTGTAGAATCTACCTTGGGCCCTTTCTGCATTTACCTATATATGATCTAAACCACTGTGTTTGAATTAGACTGGGTAGGGTCTGGGTTTGCCTCGTTCACTTACTTCTAAGCTAAGGTAAAGGGTTATGGTGGTAGTGCATTGAGGGGGCAGCAAGGTGACTTAGTGAAGGTGAATAGGGGTGTAGTCAGAAACAGCCATGGATGTGGGGAGGTCACAAAGCGCTTTGACCTCTAACCACCTCAAACATTCGAATGAAAGTACTTTCATCACATTCCTAGTCCAGCATCCTATCTCACCCAGTGGCCCACCAATTGCTTCTGGGCACCTCAAACAGAAGACAAAGCAAAACCTTCACCTGCTCTCGAATCCCAGCAAAGGGCCTTTGGAGGCATCCTGCCTGTCTTCCCAGCCTGGAGGATGATCCTAGGCATCCGTTCTAGTAGCCATTGATTCACCTGTCACCCATGAATTTGTCCAACCCACAATTTATTCAGGCTGGTTACTATCACCACCTCTTCTGGATGTTAATGCCATAGACTGATGGAATATAAAGGGAGGACTGTGCAGCTGTTTGCACTGGGATAGGCCAGAAAATGGCTGATATGAATACCTCTGGTCCATCCCAGGGGCTCTACCCAGAAACCTCTCTGCCTCGGTCATTTCTGAGGCAGGAGGCAATATGGATGATGTTTGAAGCCAGAATCCTTAAACCTGCTATGACCCAGGGAAACACTTGGTTTGCTAATATTATTGCCTCTGCTGGCAGGTCTGAAGACTGAAACTAGAGGACCATCCAGCTTCTTATTACCTGCAGCGGACATTGCACAGAGCACCTCTAGGCCAGACATTACTCAGCTAGCAGGCCTGACTTGATCAGCCTCTCTATCTTCATGATAAAGCAACCCAGGGCATCCTTGACAGGTTTTATCAGAAAGCTGTCTAGACTTCACAGCAGGTTGGGCAGTTTGAGCCTGAGTGTGTTATCTGTGGCAAGACTACATTCTTCTATCTCACTTCTGGAATTGCACTGTGCGTAGGAGGTGCAGGCCAGCCAGCAGATCATGGCGGATCTTGGCAGATCTTTTGCGCAGCGCCGCAGAGAAGAACTCCATGGGGGCCAGGAATTCTTTGCAATTTCCTGGTGAAACTAAGGGGCTGGGGGTGTTGGTGTTGCTGGAGGAATCTTGCTGACTGAGTGTTGCTCATAAATGCCTTTCCCATTTCTCACACCTTTACTGAAGGTTTTCTAGCGCAGCGTGAAATATTTCCCCCCTTTCTCCCTTTGTGGACCGGCCGTCCTTAAAGAGAGGAATTTAGGTGGCTTGGACTAATGGGCAGAAGTTCCTGCAATGTTCTCACAGAAAGAAAGTCTTGGCAAGTGGATCTGCTGCCGGCCGCTGTGCCATCATTGCAGGAAATGCCAGGCGGGCGCTGTAGCCAGCTGGGCAGCGGTCAAAATGGCCCATTGCTCCGCCTTGTGACTTTCTGAAAAAGTCATGGAGCTCTTCATGCTTCACTCTCATTTAACTGCTGAAGCAAGGTTTGTCGGAACAGTCCGTGGAGTAGGGATGTGTGCACAAATGTTGTGTTGTTGTTTTTTACATTCTATTCAAATCAAATCAAATACCCTAAAATCTGTTTTGAATGAAATCTTTTAAAATTTAAATTTAAAAGATTCGATTCCTTTTTACCAAATTTGAATCTATTCTTTCAAATGTTTTTATTCGGATCTGCACATACGAATGTCGACAACATTCCTATGTGCACATCTGCATCTTGCACACATCTGTACATGTCCGTATGCATCCCGTAGTTGTCCTGAATGCAATCTGCTTTTGTCCCGTAAGATGCATATCTTCAAATATGCATCATGTACGAACCCGTACATAGACGAATAAATGGATAATTTGAATGAATGGATCCAAAGTTTGAAATTCAATTGGAATGTTTACATTTGAATTTTGAGACACTGAATTGAGTTCGAATGTCGAAATTTGGCACATTTGATTGGATTTTGAACGCCTTTGAATATTTGTGCACATCCCTACTGTGGAGTCTGTTTCTACAGACTAAAAGGGATTCTGGTGCCAACCATTTGAGAGCATCCATGTTTGGTCAGGAACTGAGCTGCCTTTGCAGGGATCTTAACTTTTAAGAAAAGCAATTGCTCAGTTGTTCAGAGCTTTTCTGCACTGGGAAAGGGGTGTCCTTTTCTGCAAAAGCAACAGGCCCAAGGGGAAACCCATGTATAGTCCAGATGTCTGGTGATAAGAGGTGGAAACAGGAGGCAAGGCCTCCTGTTTGCCTGGCTCATATTTAAGCAATCACTTTTTATGGGTCTCTGAAACTCAGGGTGCATCCCCATGCACTCCGTTTACTTTGGGTTGGATTTGGGATATTCCCAATATGGAATCTAGTTCTAATTGACCCATCCCCATGCGAGTGATGAGAGGGAAACACTACCAGGTGGCACACAACACACAGCAAAGATAAACAATGATAATGAGGGGCATTACTAACAGGAGGGAAAAGCAGCTCTATTACATGCCCCCTTCCCTGATCGCCTGATCGGCAAGCTATGCATGGGTAATGGTTGATTTTGCACATGAGTGCTGCATTGCCTTAATGGGTGACATGCCCGTGGCCTCCCTGTGGCGGCCAAAATGTGATCCCACTCCCAACAGTTTTGGGAATTTGGCAGGAGGGAAACCTATCTCTGGGGTGGTGGGGAGGCCTACCAGATCACATTTTGGCCGCTATAGGGAAGCCAAAGGCACATTGCCCATTAAGGCTATGCAGCGCTCATGTGCAAAATCAAACCATTACCCATACATAGCTTGCCAATCAGGCAATCAGGGAAGGGGGTGTAATAAGTGTAGCTGAAAAGACACTCATAGGACAAACGAGAGCCATTTGACCCCCTCACCATTTCTCTTTTAATCATAATTTATTAAAAGAAATCCTCAAACAGTTGAGATCGCAGCGCGCAGGACAGGAACAGCGAGCACAGGCAAAACCCCACCCATTAATGATGCGAGCACCAGTCTCCTCCCCCAATAACCCAGGAGTGTCCTCATGCCTCTAAAATAATCCAGGCTTACCTCCCAAATCTCAGCAAGAAGAGTTTGCAAGGGGAGTTTATTTACCTTGGATTTGGGTGATTTGTTCCGCATGTAGCCCAGATTGGAGCCTTTGCATGGGGACGCTCCGAGTCATTCAGATTCTTTTCTGAGTATAGAATGCATGGGGACAAGCCCAATGGCAATTCCAGAGCAAAGTCCCTCTGGAATAATCGATGGGTTGGTGCTGCCTTTGTGCTATTTGTTGACAGCACAAAATACTAAGAAATGTACGACTGCCACCACTGTGCATGTGCAACTGTCTTTTTTGGCTCCTCTACATGCATAATGGCCACGTGGAAGATGGCAGCTCACAGCCACAGCATACAGCCAGGTACCATGTAGTGCTATTTTGGGAAAACCAGTGTTCACACACACAGTTAGGGGAAAAGAAAAGAAAAACATCTTAACCCTAACTGATGCTAAATCTTCTTCAGTCCACCTTCTGATCACAATGTTCACACCCTTTCATTTCTATCTGTTTACTCGTGGACTTTCCATGAGTGTGAGCAGTCAGACCTGAAGATGGACTGAAGAAGGTTCTGAGTGAAGGTGTGACCATGGCCCTGGCAAAGGAGCACATCTTTGAAGACAAATCAAAAGCTGCATTCATATCTAAGGCTGCAGTTATACCTTTACTTTAATTCTTCTTCAACCCAAATTCTAGCCCTTTTGGTTACATCTTTAAATGCCAAGCTAATTTGTGTGTGTGTGTGTGGATTTTCCTACCTCTGTTGGGGTTTTTCTCCATTTGGGCCAACACAGCGTTCAAGTTTTAATCAGTTTCCAGGAGGCCACTCTTCCACCCCCCACCCCCCGATGTCCAGAAAATGATACCTAGACAGGCCTTTGCTCTGAGTCTTGCCTCTCCCCTTCCCCTTGCCATGACAGTCCTTCCTTTACCTCCCCTGTCCCCTTGCTGTGATTCCTTTGCTCTGTCCTCCAATCTGCCTCCTCACCCCCTTTGCTTTCATTCCTTTGCTCTGTCCTCCAATCTGCCTCCTCATCCCCTTGCTGTCATTCCTTTGCTCTGTCCTCCAATCTACCTCCTTGCCCCCATTGCTGTGATTCCTTTGCAATACTGTCAGATCTGCCTCCTTGTGCCCCCCCCCCCCGCTGTGATTTCCTTTGACAGCACAAAGAAGGTGTAACCAAGTCATTCCAGGCCGAAAACAGCTTGGATTTGGCTGCCTTTCTGATGTGGATTTAAATGGTAAGGAGTAACCATGGCCTAAGTTTTAATTCAGTTCCAGTCCACTTTCAGAGAGAATGCATCAGCAAGGTGACTAGTCATTTTCTTCCCATTTTATCTAATCAAAAGGTAGATTTTCTGAATTATTTAAAACTGAGGCTATGCTCACACCCAAGTTTTAATCCAACTTCAGTCTGCTTGCAGAGTGAGAGAACACATCAGCAAGGTGACTAGCCATTTTCTTTCCACTTTAACTAACCCAAAGGTACATTTTCAGAGAGAAATCAGCTCGTCAATTTGCTAATGTGTTCTCTCACCCTGAAAATGGACCAAAGTGGATTAAAACATAGGTGTGAACGCAGCCTGAGAGAAAACAGCTTGACACTTTGCTGATGTGTTTGCTCACTCTGACAGTGGACTGAAGCTGGATTAAAACTTAGGTGTGAATGCACAAGAAGTGTGTTTCCCTGGCCACACAAAGATGCCATGTGGTAATTGGTGCATGTTGACAACAGTGCTGCCATTTCTTTGTGCCATTGCCTTCCTGTATGGAGGCCGATGAGGAGACAGCACAGAGACGTCACAAACTGCCTCCCCGAATTATTAAATAAAAGACGGCTCTGAAAAAGAGCAGGAGGAGAACTCAATCCAGATGTTATCTATTTTGAGAGCTTTTGAAACTCCACGCGAGGGTAGTAAAAATGTATTCTTTAAGTTGTGCTGTGGAAGATGGAAAGTACTCCTGGGGGTGTTAACTCTGGCTCCTTTAGAAAGGGGCCGCATGCAGGCTGGTTTAGAGCCTGCCCAGAGCATTTATGCCAAAAAGCTACTGAAGTATCTATGGCTGCAAGATTTAATTTTATGCCTTTCCTGGACATTGCTCCTGCATTTTTTTATTGCTCAGAACAATATTATACGCTCATTGGGCCAGCATGAGGCCTGTTTTATTAAAGCCATAAAACAGACTCGCATCAGAACTGGGCCCAGTCATCAAACGGCCAGTGAGGCATGCCAGGTGAAAGCAGGACACGTTAGCAAATGCTGGGAGCAAAAAAAAAAACAGGCATTAGAACCACATTTTGGTTTATGTTCTCCTTATCCAGCTTGTCAGCAGTTCATTTCCTCAGCAAGTCTATTAATGTAGCTGGAAAGCTGGATGGAGAATCTTCTGCAGTTCCAGAATCGTGCGCGCACGCGCACACACACACACACACACACACACACTCACTCTCTGCTCTTTGTGGGTGCCATCCCAGGAAGCAGAGTGGAGCCCTGAGAGATACCTAGGCATAAAAGCGCTCCCATTCATTTGCACAGTCATTCACTTCTGCATTCTGTCCTCTGCCCTTCCAGTGTCTGCCTTTCTCTGCCATGCCTTTCCTGGCCTCCTCCTCCATGCATGCCAATTGGGTGGATGGATAAAGCTCCTTGTTGAAGCCAATGGCAGCTTCCCACCCCTTTTCTTCTCCCCCTAAGCTGAACTGCCAAGCAAGAGGTGGATGAAGCTGAAGAGGGAAGGCTGTGGACGGCATCCAAATATGCTACAGGCTAAATCCGGCTCCCCAGCTGATGGTTCTCCCTGGTTCCCCTTTCATAGCGCAAAAGAGGGGGGGGGGAGAGCAGTTTGCAACATTTTTTCGCTTCCTAATAAGATTAGCAGGCGCCTGGGATGTAGAACACGGTTGATTCATGAGAATAAGGATCCCCGGGGTAAGAGAACATGTAGGCTCATGGATTGGTGCCCACACGGCAGGAGATGTGGCATGAGGTTCTCTCTCAGGGAGCTTCCTTTTAACTTTGCCAAAATTAGAGGAAAGCTCCAAACTGCAGTCTTCTTGGCCCATCTCTGCAACTGCCCTCTAAGCAGTCTTGACAACGCAGGGAAATAAATAAATGAATGAATGAGGTACAGTAGCAATATCTGAGGTCTATGGACTCAGGGAGGTTTACGAAAGGAAAATAAAGGGGGGGGTCTCTTTTGTTTATGTATAATTCAGCATTTGCAACAGAAGATAGAGAAGGAAAAACAGCTCACTTGGGATCCAAATGTCCCTGCAGCTGCAGAAAGACTCAGCTTAACTTATTCTGGAGGAAGAAGAGAATGATGACTGTTCACAGACAGGGAAACCATTTTGCAAAGGATCCTCAACTCTATGTAAGCATCTCACTTTCCCATTTCCTCCAATAACCTGATTTAAGGGTACCTTAACTGTCCATAGTTTCTGAGAACCTTTCCTCATTGAGACTTATTCTGGAATAATTCTGGAATAAGGGCCTGCTGTCTGCAGCTATTGCCCAGTCTTCATGGACTCTGAGGGTTCACTCCCCAGGAGGCAGTGAATGGGCCTAACAGCATAAGAACATATGAGAAGACCTGCTGGCCCAGGCTACGTGCTATCTCGTTGTGCACTCTGTCTCACACAGTGGCCCCCAATTGCTTCTGGGAATTTCAAGCAGAGAATTTCCTCTGTTCCCAGCTCCTTTCAGGTGCCTCCGGAGAATCTTCAAAGATTGCAGCAAATCGCTCTGGAGATTCTCCAGAGCTTGGCCAAAGCTTCAAAGAAAGGCGCCATAGAAACAGCCTAAGCTCTGAAGTCTGTGCCATTCTCTGGAGTTTTCTTCAGAGCCATCTTCAGAAATTAGGCACCAGCTCCGAAGCTTTGGGTTTTGGGGCAACCCCCCTCCCATGGATGCCCTCCCATGGATGCTCCCATGGATTGCTCGATCACGGTGCAAACACGATTTCATAATAATCTGGATTTCATGGCCGAAGACCGGATTGTAGATCTCTTTAATGGGGTCTACAGAGAATCCAGATTATAGGTCCCGAAGGACCCATTTAATCTGCATTTTCCTAATATAGGTGCAAACAAATGTGGCTCTAATGGGATCTGCAGTGGAAATGGGGTCTTCCTGCTCTTGAGACAAATGGGTCCTTAATGGGTCCCTAATAAGTGCTTACTGGGTTCTTAGTGCTAGTGGACCCCCCCTCCCCATCGGGGAAGGGGTATTGGGTGGGATTTCCCTGCCCTCGCTCTTATCAGGTGTATTCAACTTGATCCTGCGCTTTCGTCAGTCGCATAGGGACGGGTCAGTTTGAACTAGACTCCGTATTGGGAATATCCCAAATCCAGTCAGAGGTAAATGGGGTGCATGGGGACAAGCCCATAGTCTGCTTTAGCTTGTGGCTAGCATACCACCGTCCCGAGATATATCCCAGAATAAGGCCAAGTGCAGAAAGGGCCCGGTATCCACTGGACCATTCCAGCCTCTGCTTGAAGATTTTGTAGAGCTCTTTTCACCTCCTGTAGCAACCTATTTCACTGACTGATTTCCCTTACTGTCAGAACGTTTTTTTCGCCTACTAACTTTCATTCCACTGTTTCCAGTCCTTTCTTCTGGTGTAAGTGAGTGATGAAAGTTTATTTGTTTATTTTAAAAAATTACATCCCGCTTTTCGCCACATGGTCCTAGGGCAGGTTACAATAAAAATTAAAACATGTAAAATATTAAAGCGTAATTAATGGCAGGAAGAAGTGGTAGTCAAACTCCTGGAGAAGACTGAGGTCCAAAACAGAAAACTATTTGAGTGTCACTTGTGAATTAGTAGTCAAGAAGGGATGCTTCCACATTTGCCGCTGAAAAATGGATATAAGAAGATCCGTCTTCGGCGATCCAACCTCCCAAGGATCTGTCCCGAATAGGGACAGATCCGAAGGGCCCTCACGCGTCCACACACATGCGGGTAGGCTAGATCCGGCAAGACGGATGGTCTGGGTGCTGTGTGGAAGCCACAGCACCCATTCCAAAAGTCTGCTGGATTCCCGCGCCACTGACACCACCCCCGGAGCTGTGGGACTGGAGCAGACAGCTGCCAGTCATTGCATGTTCCTGGTGGCACATGGTGTGCAAGGGAGGGGCTTCCGAGGCAGGTCATGCTGCTTCCGCCCCTCCCAAGATGGCAGCTGCTGGGTCATCCATCCCTTTGCCTGGCCATGTGCGGAAGCATCCTGCTGCCACACAGATCCAGGCGAAGGGACGGATTGAAGACCTCATCTTTGTGGTCTTCATTTTAATCCAGTTTTTGGCGGCGAAGCCCGTTTTAGAAACAGATGTTGTGCGCCAAAATGTGGAAGCGTCTGCCTCCAAGGGTCCAGAAAGAGGTTTCCAGTGCAGAAGGTAAGTCTGTATGAGTTCAGTATATGTCTTTAATGTGTCTTTATATGTGTTTTTATACCCAGTGCGGAAGCACCCATGTTGTCAATATAAGGCCACATCCAGACACCGGTTACTTATTTCACTATACTTGGATATTCTGGAATTAAGCATGGGTGTTCTGGGATATCTATGCTGTTTTTTAGGATATGCAACTTTAGTGGAATAAATAACTGACATCTGGATGCGGCCTAAGAGGATCTATGGGTGAATCCAACTGGCCACCACTGCCCCATTCACTTCAGTCTGCTGGAAACTACTGCACAGTCTGATAATTTCTAAGTTTATTTGAATATTCAATTCAAATCAAAATTCAAAAATCCATATTTTTGAGAATCCAATCCAAATCCAGATTATCCGGATCCGTATTTTTGAAAATCCAATTTGAACTTGAATGTTGGGAACATTCATATCCAATTTTTAATCCGTTTGCATCCCGTTTTTATTGCGTTTGTCTTCCGTTTGCATCCCATATCATAAGCGCAAATAGACCCGATGTTTGGAAGTGATATAGGAATAATTCAGTCAAATTATTCAAAAATCTGTATTCGAATGTCAATATTCATCAAATTCGAATTGGATTTTTGAATTTTCGAATATCCGTGCACATTCCTACTACAATGACAGTAGCTGAGCATGATGGGAGGTGTAGTTCAGCACTTTCTGAACGAATCATCCTGCAGCAAGAGGAAGGCAAGGCGATTCAGCACCCCGGACAGTTCTCACTCAATCCCGTTAATTGAGTTAGGGCTGTTTCTGCATTCTACTTGCTTGGGGTGGTTAAACTCTGGTGTTCTGCTCCAGTATGTTCTGGAGCAAGCAGAGCAGGTGCCATCTACATTGGGAGGGTGGGGCACTGCCCCTCTGTACCAAGACTGGCAGCAACGTGAAGGTGCCATAGCTGTTCTGGTTGACACAACCAAGGGCCCATCACACAGTCTGATGGGAATGAGCAGACCAGTCGTTGAAGGTAGCGAGCCTGCCTCCATGTCAGGGCTTCAGAAATGATCCTTGAAGCTTGCAGAAGATGAAGATGGGGCTGCAGCCATTTCCTTGGTTCCAGACCAAGCGTGGAACCGCCAAAGTCTGGAATGGGAATGTGACTTAAGAAGAAGAAAGTTGGCTTTTCTGCCCCGCTTTTCTCACCCATTTAAGGGGACTCAAAGTGGCTGAGTCTATTCTTCTCCCCACAACAGACACCCTGTGAGGTAGGCAGGGCTGTGAGAGCTCAGAAGAGAGCTGTGACTAGCTCTACGTCACCAAGCTGGCTTCGTGGAAAATCAGACACAGTATTCCCAGATAAGAGTCTGGCTCCCTAACCACTAGGCCACACTGGCCTTGAGCTATTCTAAAGCTTAATGACACCAATCTGATCATTACAGGTGTATTAAAACCACACCCACTTGTTGGTTATCCGTACTAAGTCATATTACACCCCCTATTTGCATAGGAAAGATGCTCTTGAGAAAGAATATTTTGAAATCCTAAGCAACCTCCTGCTTCCAAAACACTCTGATGTTCCACGGTCAGAAAATTTAAATCTAGGAAACCCCCATTTGTCTTAGCAGAACAGATAAACAACTGTTTTAGCACCTCCCTGTTGCCCACGTCAGTGTGGGAGCAGTCTCCCACTGTATGCGCCTCCACAAAACACAGCAGATCGATCCCAGCAAGCCCCGAGAGCTATCCAGACCGAGCCAGGGGTCCAGAAAGGTAAGTGGGGTACTGGGTGTATGTGCGCATCCCTGAGTGGGGGTGGGTTTAATTCAGCCTCAGTCCACCTTCATAGTGGGAGAACCCACCTGCAAAGTGGCCAGTAATTTTCTTTCCACATTATCTATCCCATCGGGGAATTTTCTGAGTTATTCAACACTGAAAGAAAACTGCTTGTCACTTTGCTGATATCTTCTCTCGCTCTGAAAGTGGTCCGGAGCTGGATGAAACTGAAGTGTGACCACACCCTAAGAGACAACCACCTATAGGAAGCTCCCCTGGGCTAATGAGTTGTGAACATTAAGATGATCCCATCAACATATTTTAATGTGATCATACTGTTCAGCTTGCTAACATGGTATAGGGAATGCCTGGTTTTAATTTGTTGAATTTTTAAGGTGTTTTAATCGTGCATCTTGCTTTTAATCTGTATTTCATTTTAATCTGTATCTATTTGAATTTGTATCCTGTTTTAATTTGTCTTAATCTGTTGTTACCCGCCCAGAGACCTTCGGGTATGGGGCGGGATAGAAATGTAAATAAATAAATAAATAAATAAATAAATAAATAAATAAATAAATAAATAAATAAATAAATAAATAAATAAATAAATAAATAAATAAATAAATAAATAAAAGAAATACTACTGCTAATAAATAATAATCCTGAAGAAGAATAAAAAATAGCAAAGCCAACTTGCATGCCAGTGTGACCGTTATTGTCCCAGTCTGATGTGCAAGTAGGTCAAACCAGGTGACTCAGATCACAAAACCAAACAAAACTTTGACTGCTGACAAAGCTGGACCAAGAGCTTCAGCTTCCTTTCCGCTCCATCTTTCTTCTCCATGCAGCCCTCCCCCCAAGTTCCTGTTGGAACAGCAGGAACTAATTAGCCCTGTGGCAATAGGTAATGAATGCTAATAAACACCTCATGGGCCTATACAATCCGTGGAATAGCCAAGAGCAAAACGAAGGAGAGAGAAGGCAAAATCCTACAGGGGAGTTCTCATACACTTTTTTTTTTGGGGGGGGGAGTTGCACAGCATCAGAGCCTGGCAACAGGTCAGCACATGAGACATTGTTTTGCTATGTCCTGTCAACCCTTTTGCCGTCTCACATGGTGAGAACACTGGAGTGTGGTTTAGGCTCCAGAGTGAGTGTGAGGACAGGACAAATTGTCAAAAAGAACGCAAAAGAGGGCGTGCATTTGCCTATTAATTTATGCAGATTTGCCTCTCATCGGCGCAGGTGAAAAATGATGCAGTTATTGGAGGTTGGGGTTGTTTTGTATCCCACTCAGTTTTAGCCCCTGTGACCAAACCGTATGTAGCCCTGGTCTAATGTCCCAGGATTGCCCTACATAACTATGCAATGCTTCCAGATGAGGAGGAGAAACACTGGCTTTTACTGGAAAGCCTGGTCTTCCCCACTTGGAGGCTATCCAGACTAGAAAGGCTTAAGATCAGCTATAAAACCAGATGAGACCCTTGAGTGACGCAGCACCCACTATAGGGCGCAAATGCCTAGCTACAGAAATAGGTTTTAAACACACATGGAAACTTCACTGGAGTCTCCAAGTCTCTTCTCTCCCTCTCCCTCTCCTTTCTTCTTTATCCAGAGGGAAGAGTTTTTCATTGAAGGGTTATGCCAGAAGCCTTGTTTTCTTTTGGTATCCTGCAGTATGAATCATCATCATCATCATCATCATCATCATCATCATCAGACATTTTTGATCTCCTGCTGGCTTTTTAACAGCTCCCTACCCTGGGTAGTTAGTTTCCATAGCTGACCGGCAGCCTTTTTAAAATTCCACCCACCCACCTGCCATATGGACAACCCTTTGGTCTTTTCAAGTCTCTTGGTATGGAGCTGAGAATTTCAGAGGTCCATTGGTCATGATTTCTTCTTGCAACACCTACACCCTATATTATTTGGCAGGAAATTATGCCTGCAACTCTTGCCATTTCTCTGATCCATGCCTCTTCTAGTTATTGGAAACATGGGGCAATCTAATATCACCTGGCGTACCAGGAGAGGCTAGAACCAAGTCCTCAAGCTGGAACATCTCCCTTACTAGATCAGACTGTAACATCTAGGCCTCTATGAAGCTGATGAGTAGGAGAGTGAGATCAGACAGGGGGAAGTAGTTCTTCACCCAGAGGATCATCAGTCTATGGAATTTGTTGCCTAAGAGGTTTTGCCCTTGTCTTCTGCTTAAGATGCTCAGGACCAATTGGTGGGCCACTGTGTGGGTCAGGATGCTGGACTAGAAGGGCTGTGGCCTGATCCAGCAGGGCTCCTCTTTTGTGCTTATAGACACATTCATGGAAGACAGGTCTATTGATGGGTACAAGAATGGATGCATAGTATGGTCTGGAGATTGGAGAGACAGACAGGATGCCTGTAAAGGCCATTTGCAAGGAGTCAAGAGCAGGTGAAGGTTTTGCCTTTTGTCTTCCTCCTGAGATGCCCAGAAGCCCACTGTTTGAGACAGAATGCTGGACTAAATGGGCTGTGGCCTGATCCAGCAGGGCTTCTCATACAATTCTTATGTTCTCATTTATGTACTGTTTCCTAAATGAAATCTCAAAGTGGTGCACATATATACCACAACACCCATCAACCCCTTGTCATCAGCCATACTGGCTGGGGAAGATGGGAGATTAGTTATGCAACATTTGGAAGGTCACAACAGACTTATATTTTAAAGATGAAGTCTATTGGGCAAAAAATGTTCAAACTGTAAAAAAAAAAAATTACACTGATTCTTACTAGCTTGATTTCTGATTGTTTTCCCAACCATTCTTGTTTGGCATGCATGAGACACACACACTCACACCAGATGGGGCACATTTTCTTAACCTTTCGTTCTTTCCAATGTGCAAACAGTTAAGATCATAATATTAAACAGTTTCTCTGAAGTTTTACATGCACATAAAACATTCTGCGAGAATGTGGTTTGAATACAAAAATTGATCCAATTACAATTTTATTAGCATTTTAAAAACAAAAAGGATTCTGTTTTCAGGGTGTTTAGAATACTGTTGGCCTTTGCAGTAAATATTATAAGTCCGCATGGTAAAATTGCCTTGTGATTTAACTTCTGCGATTGAGCGCTGGAGTTTGTATGAAAATGTGTCGGTATTTTGGTCCAATGGTTTTCAGAATGTGCTAATGAACACAGGAAAAACAAACAGATGATCTTTTCTCCAGCTGTAAACAAGTCCTCAAGGGGTCATCTCTGCGGACAAGAAAAACAAGAAGGATTTCTAGTGAATGAACTTGGGTAAAAATACTTAGGCCATTTCTCCACTGGGGCTTAAGTCCTATTCACACTGTGGCCTCTAGTATGTAGCTAGAACAGCTCTGGGACAGGCCATTTACATTCTGGGAAGGCCAGTTAATTTCATTTATTTACTTATTTATTTACATTTGTATCCCACCCTATACTCAAAGGTCTCTGGGAGGGTAACAACATCTAATATCAAACATTATTAAAACAATAACAGTGTGGTTGTGTCCCCATGCACTCCATTTAGTGTGATTTGGACTAGTTTTAGTCCATATGCAGGGCCAAATTCGAATTGAGCTGTTCCCATGTGTTTGCTGATAACACGGGATCGATTTGAATATGGATGTGCCAAGGCAAACCATGCTAAACCCCTGCACAGGGGAACAGTATCTTTTTCTCTCCGCCCCCTCTTTCCCAAAAGGAAGCTGGGCTGACAACACCAACCCCTGTGCTGCCCGCTGTAGTGATGGCAGGGATAATAATATGATAATAATAATAAAAAACATTAAAAAGCCAGATCATTCTGCAAAGCCGCTACAGGGTTTGGTGGCAGTTCACAGGACATGCGCACCTCCGCTCTACCTGGTACAGTTTAGCAGCTGTGCGCAGTTTAGATTAAATTATCATGCCTGGCTTGGCAATTGGGGAGGGGGAATAATGGTCACAGAAAGAGATTCGTTTCTGTTCAGTCACCATTTTTTTGCCAAAAATGCCCAAACAGTTGTGATCTCCAACACACAGGACAGGAACGGCGAGCACAGGACATGAAACCAACCCACTAATGAAGCAAGCATCAATCTCCTCCCCAAATAGCACGGGAGCGTCCCCATGTGTGGACTCAGCCTCCAAAATAATGCAGACATTGATTCCAAACCGTAGCAAGAACAGTTTTCTAGAGGACTACATTTAGTGCGGATTTGGGCAATTTGGTCTGCATGTAGCCCGGTTTGGGGGCTTTGCACGGGGACGCTGCTTGCCGGATTCAATTTGGAGTTTATAGTACATGGGGACACGATCTGAGTATTGAAACAAAATAAAGCCTCAATTGCTCAAAGATGCTTAACTTACACGTACATAGAAAACATGGTCCAGAAGCGTCCCAGCCTGTCCCAGAGCTACCCTAATTGCATGCAGGATGTGGAACACAAAATTGTGCTCCTCATCCTTCCAACCTTAACTCTGGGCTTACCTGATTCATCCAGCAGGGAGATCACTCACATTCTCCCTGCTGGGCAGGTCAGAGGTCCTGCCCCCAGGCTCCACCATTGGACACCACTGGCCCCACTGGCTAGCAGCTCAATGCCGAGGGTGGAAGTGGACCAGACCGATGGTGTGATGGGATGCCGCTGGCCCCCACCGCCCGGATGGGCCTAGCAGCAGCCAGTGGGAACCTTCCCAGTGCTAGTCCTTGCTCAGGGGTATGTGCAGCCTCTCTCTCCACACCTTAATCACCTGATCTAACACGTTCTGCTCAGGTGCACACTGCAGTGTCACCCCCACGCAGACCTGACGTCAGCATGTACTAGATCGCTCTCGGGAAGCAGCAGGAAGACCCATCAAGACCAGACTGCTAATCTGGACAAGTGAGTTGGGGGCGGGATGGTGGTGGGAGGCCCTATGTACCCCTGGGCGAGGGCGGGCACTGGGGAAGTCCTCGCTGGCTGCTGCCACCACGGGAGCTTGGGGTAGGCCCAATGCAGGTGGTGGGGTCCTGTGGTGCCCAATGGCAGCAGCCTAGGAACAGGATGTCTGGTTTCTGTGGCAGCAGCTGGTACACGCGGGAGAGAGCTTGACCATTCACAACTTGGCTGGTAAGGGACCATTCACTTTTGGGGCGTGTCCTTTACCTGCCAATGCATATGCTCAAGCTGCCCCCCAAATATACCAGCCTTGGAGCACTACAGTTGATGGCCCCAATTCTCCAGATTATATCCCAGAATAGGGACCTGACATCCACATGCCAGTGTCCACCGGCATATTTGTGTTAAGAGCCTAAAAACCTACGAGGAGCCCTGCTGGATGAGGCCACGGGCCACCTAGTCCAGCATCCCATTCCACACCAGGCCCACCAATTGCTTCTGAACATCTCAAGTGGAGGACAAAGGCAAAACCTTCAAGTGCTGTTCTCTCCCTGGAAATGGGATCCATCTTAAGAACACAAGAACATATGAGGAGCCCTGCTGGATCAGGCCACTGGCCATCTAGTCCAGCATCCTATTCCACACAGTGGCCCACCAATGGGTATCTCAAGCAGAAGATGAACTCAGAGCCTTCACTTGCTCGCAGATCCCTGCAAGTGGCCTTAAGAGGCCTCCTGCCTGTCTTCCGAGACTGGAGGATATACCTAGGCATCCAATCTAACACCCATTAATACAGCTGTCCTCCGTGAATTTGTCTAATGCTTTCTTAAAGCTATCTAGATGCTCTAAAAGCATCTGCTAAGTTCCAAAGTCACAATCTTGGGCCGTGGTCACACTACAGTGAATGTCGTCTTGATGATGTTGATGCTCTGCACATGTGCAGTCACTTCTAAGATGGTCTGAGATGCCACTGCGCTTGCGCAGCAACTCAAATGACCCTGGAGCAGTGGAAGAAGAGCAAATGCTCCTGCCCTGGATGCTTCAGGTAAGTCTCTGGGTAATGTTGGTCAGATGTTCCACACCTAATCAATGATTAGTGAATGTCCGGGGAAGGCAGGCATTCTTGGAGGTTGTAACAGCCTACTCTGTCTGCTTATGCTCTCCGCCAGAGGTTCACTAATTATTCACCAGAGGCTGTAGTGCGAATAGGCCTCAGGGCAGAACCTCACTCTGAAATGAAACACATAGAGTGTGTGTCAATCTGTCCCCAAAATGAACCACCGCTAATGGGAACTCGGAAGGTTATTGCCAAAGGGACCCCAACGAAGGACCAGATTAGAGATATTGAAACCATACTTTCAGACATGGGAAAATGGCAGCGTTATTGGTACCATCTGTGGTGCATCCTAACCACAGATTTTTATGATCTACAGATTTAGCGCCTTGTAAAGTTCTTGTAGTTTACAAAGTTTGTCTTCCATCTTGATAGCATTTGCCTTGCTCAAAGCTTCCCACATTGGACTGAAGCCCAAGTGTGTCAAGGGGTGTTAATTAATGTTAATTGTCCCCCACAGGGTACACTTTTATTCCTGTTTAATTAAAATTAAAAATGAAAAAAAACCAGAGAGATAAAGGTGTATAACTCCTGTTGTTTCTGGAATTTCTGCCCACCAGAACTCCTATTTCCATTTATATATATTTTTTGCAGCAGAGAAAACACAATCATATAATAGCATCTATTATTGCAGTGTAAAACTACTTCTAAGAATGCAACCGTATACAAGCAGAGGACAATTCCCTCTGGCTTACGGCAGCTGAGCTTGTTAAAATGAAATAGGGAGGGACTGTAAAAAAGAGTCAATCAGTTAACTCAGCTAAAGTCAGATAGCATTAAACAGCCTAGTTGCAGAAGTCTGCATTGCAGCAGCAATTATTTTAATATCTTGGGTGAAAACTCAAGGTTAAGCACGAGGTTTTACGTTTCTTTGCAGTCCAAGAAAGAAGTGCTGAGTTCAAGGCAGGAATCACACAGAAGCTGCAGCATGCCGTTTTTACATCGTGATTGGAAAGTCTGCTGTTCGTACGCCCTCCTTGCTTCTGCCGACACTGATGTCAGGGCTGGGGAACCTTTGTTCCGCAGCATTGATACTTCAGGCTGGATCTGTTTAAGGCTCAGGTTGCACTCCATAGTTATTTGCCCCTTGCTTGAGAAACCTACTCCTTCCAGAAAAATTGCAGTGCTGATCCCATCACAGAGTATTCCCTTGGGGGTGGCATAAGGCCAACCAGGTGTGCCTAAGGCCCTGTCTTGCACCGTTGTGCCATGATTCAAATCAACGAGTCTGGATCAGTGAGTGAGGTCTGCTGGTCTGGAACAGTCTCATGTGCATGGCAGCATTGTACTGGACCAGCCCCTGCACACCCTCTTCCCAAGGTTGCATGAACTTTGATGCTGACCTCTGAGGGCTCCAAAGGGCTAGGAAAGAAATTTCCTAACCTCAGAGGACCCATTTTGCGGGCACGCTTTGGGGTGCCACTGAAATGAGTCCCCTGGTGGTCTGGAACATGGAAATATGACTTTTGCACACCTCCGTGTTCCAGACCAGGGTATACGGTAGACCTTAATATTGAGAGGTGATCCAGATGAGAGGCCTGAATCATTCTCTGCCCTGTGCAGATGGAATGTATGTGAAATGGGCAGGGCCTTCTGTATTCTGCACCAAACTTATGGACGTAAGGCCCTCAGTACACTTAATTCAGCTTCAGTCTACCTTCAGAGTGAGAGATCACCTCAGCAAAGTGGCCAGATGAATTTCCTGAGTTATTTAACACTGAAGGAAAGTGGCTTGTCACTTTGCTGATGTGTTCTCTTGCTCTGAAAGTGGACTGAAGCTGGATTAAACCTCAAGTGTGACCACAGCCCCAGCAGCCAGGTCCCTTTAACAGTCACAGGGAAGGCAGGCCAGCAGATGTCTCTTCTCTTCCACTCCTCCAAGGTACAGAGGGGGCCTATTTTTTAGGGATCAGGAATCTGACACACACACACCTACCTTGAAAGAAATGCAGGATGGATCCTGCACAGAGGGAAAGAGAGAGATTCCCTTGCCCAGTTCTGTTTCAAGGCGGATTATGGATTGGAAAAGCTAGATCAAAGACTTTCTCTCTTGCACAAATGTAAAAGCAAAGGTGACCTCCTGCACCACACAACGTTCTCCCATCTTCCTTCTTTACCTTCATCGGGATGCATTTATTCACAATCCCAGCTGGGAGGCATCTGAAAGCCCCCTTTTCTCCCCATTTCCTCCCCAGTGTAATCTGAACCTGTATCAATGGGCAGCTCACAGAACAAGTTTGCATTTGTTCTTGGTAAGTTGAACCAGCTGGGATCTAATGGCTGCAGAGCTAGCCCCTGAGAGATGCCAAATGAAGTTGCTTCCCCCCACACACACTTTTCTTTTTTTGAGGCAGGTCATTTCACAGTGGGCTGGTGTTCATTAAGGCAGCTTCTACACAGGTGTTAAAACGTGCATTTATGTTGTGGCTCTGATTGGGCTGGCAGTAGCCAACGGGGACCTCCCTGGTGTCCACCCCCACCCAGGGGTGCGCGCCACCCACCAGCTGCCTGCAACCCACTTACCTTATCAGACCTCCAGTCCGATGCAACTGGACGTGCAGCCTGCTGGAGCAATCTGCTGCTCTCTGCACAGGTGTGCACGATGGCAAACCACGCCCACGCTGCTCAAAACCTTTTTGCGCCCTTCAAATTAAAACTTTAGGAAATGAGACACCTGCTGTATTTAGAACAAGAACGAAATAAAATAATGCACAATAGAAAATGAAATAACCCCACAGTTTCTCCTGCTTCAAGGCCTGGGGGGTGGGGGGTTGCCATCAAGTGGTCCAGGCCCTAGAATGGGAAATAGGATTATAATCACACACATACAGCCTCAACCTTGCCATGGAAACTTCAATACCGGGGAACTTTTGTTCCCTGGCTTTGATGTTTCTTGCCATGATTGTTTGGAGAGACACAGGGAATGCGCCCAGAGACGTCAGTCATCTTGTGTCCTCCCTAAAACAGGCTCGTGTTATTTGGCCCAAAGGGAGAACCATGTGCTGTGATCTGGAGCAACAGGCCTTGCTGTTCCAGATTCATTGATCCAGTTCATGGCCTTTGAATGCAGGAAGGCTGCTAGAATTACCTGGCTATGTTGACTTTGCTTCCATCATGAAACACCTGATGTATATAAAATCATGCACAGTGTGGAAAAGTTGGAGAGAGAGAGAAAATATTTTCTCTGTTGCGCACCACTAAAACCAGAGGACCCTCTGTGAACAAGGGGAAGCATTTTTTCATCAATCTATGGAATTTATTTCCAGAAGAGGTGGTGAAAGCAACCAGTCCGAATGACTTTAGATAAAGATTGGATAAATTCATGGAGGACAGGTATGTCAAAGGCTACTCGAATGGATATCACTTCCACGCTGGAGATACAGGCAGGCTGCATCCAAAGGCCATTTGCAGGGATTCAAGAACAGAGGCCTTTTCACACTACAGCATTCCTACGTGCGAATGGGGAAAGTGTCCCAGCGTGTCTTAGCCTGAAAAGGCCAGCATGAGGGCGGGACCCCACTCCCAGGCCTGTCCGCCATTGTGTTGAATTCGACCCCAGAGGTGGGTAGTCCTGTCCGGTCCCTTCTCCGGGTTCCTGTGGGTTCTAGGGGACCGGATCGGGTCCCCTAGGGCCCACAGGACCACCTCCCAGGCACCCATCCCCCTGGGCCTGGGTCTATGTGGGGATGCATGCATGTGAGGTACTTACCTCATCCTCACCGGGTCCTGAAATGGCGAGCTGGGTGCGCCTGTGTGTGCTGGTCACCCTGGATCTAGCAAGGATGAGGTAAGTACCTTGTGTGTATGTGCATCCCCGCATAGGCCTGGGTCTAGGGGGATGGGTGCCTGGGGGTGTGCCCCCGTGGGCCCTAGGGGACCCAATCCGGTCCCCTAAAACCCACAGGAACCTGGGGAAGGGACCGGATAGGCCTGCCCACCCCTGGGTCCAGGCAGACCTAATCTGGACAGGCCTGGGGTGAGGCCCACAGCTATCAGGGAGGGAGCGTGCTAACGTTCTCTTCCCTAAACAGCTTCGGGCCGGTCCTGAATGCCCTGGGATGGGTGTAGAGCACAATGAAGTGCTCTACACCTGGAAGGCATCTAGAACGCCTTGAGACGGGCTGGTGCAGTTCCGAACAGAACCACCCGCCCAGAGGACCGAATGCTCCATCCCAGGGCTTCCTTCACGCGTTCCGACAGCCCTCGTGCGAATAGGACTCCGGTGAAGATTTTGCCTTGGTCTTTTCCTAGAAGCCCCAAAGCAACTGGTCAGCCCACTGTGTGAGATGGGATGCTGGACTAGATGGCTGTGGCCTGATCCAGCAGGATGCTCCTCTTATGTTCTCATGTTCTTAGAATGTCGGGTTTGAGGGAAATGCCCCAAATCTCCTTTCCCACCCAGACTTTCAGCATTTATATGCAGCGCTGCGAGGATTGCGGATTCAAGGGATCAGCAACACTGCGCAGACGCCACTGTGCCTAACACACTTTCTTCCAGGCTTACCCAATCAATGAGACTCAAACAAATGTTTCACACCTGGCCCCTACTGCTGGATTTGGGGGTGTGCCATGCTCAATCCGTTTGGAGGATTTCTGCATGTGGCATTTCAGAGTCAGGAACACCAGGCCTTCCGTAAGTCATGGATGGTCTGAAATATATCTGAAATAACAGTAATGTGGAATAAAAGTCCAAAATTCAGGCACAGACTAATAATGGTATAATTGTGCATTTGGCCCCCCTTTGTTGCATGGAAAGAAATGCAAACCCTCGCTTTCTGGCCTAGAGATCGGCTATGTAACACGAAACTAGCCTTCTGTACGAGTTTGCCCTCTCCTGAAATTCCCTGGAGCTTCATTGACTGGAGTCAGAAAGTCTGGTTGGAGGAAACATTTGCGCTAAAAAGGTTGCAGAAGTGACCCTTGGATGACAGGCTGGCTAGGAGTCCGGCTGTGGCCATCCCATAGTTGAAGTGGGAAAAGCCATCACATCAGTCTGGAACGCAGCAGCAAGGCCAGATATATTTCAGGACAGTCTTAAAGGAGCTGCAATTCAAGGTTTTAAGCCCTAAAACCCTTGGATCTCAAATATTTAAAGGTGTGCCAATGACCCTATAGACTTGCCCTTCAGTTAAGATCTGTGGGAGAAACTCTCTTTGTAATGCCACCTCGTTCAATTGTAACCAGTTCAAGGGCCTTCTCTGTGGTTGCCCCCAGGCTATGGTTTTCACCACTCTGTCCCGAGAGTAGGGATGTGCACAAATATTCGAATATTCAAAAATTCGACTTGAATCTGACATATGTGGACATTCAAACTCGAATCGAACGTCTTCACATTCCAATTTAGACATTCAAATGGATTTCGGATGTTCTGAAACATTCGTTTGAATTATTCGAATGTACAGATACATGTGTATTACATATGTATCTGTATAAATATTATATGTATCTGTGCACATTTGCGCTTATAATACAGGATGAAAAGGGGATGCATACAAGATAAAACGGGATGCATACAAAATGCATACAGATGCGTATAACATATGGACGTTGTTGACATTTGTAACTTTAAATACAAATCAAACATTCAAACTAATAGATTCGAATGTAATAGATTCAAATCGAGTTTTTTAGCATTTGGATTTTAAACGTTTGTATCGAATTGAATGTTTTGACATTCAATTAGACTTGAATTCGAATGCAAAAAAAATAAAATAAAATTCCATGCATATCCTACCTGAGAGTGGGATGGGCACAGATATGTTAATAACCTTACATCTGGAAATTCAGAATTCTTACTTTTGGATTTCCAGAAGCCTGGATTTAAGAAAATAAGAGCAAGAAAGTGGTGGGAAATGTAGCCAATCAAGCAATGTAAACCACTGCTATGCCCATTTTACCAATCACAGGGAGAGAAACCTGGTCAGAATACTGGCCAATCACTGGATTGCAACTGTAGTCAGGGTGGCTGTTGCCTGACTTGGAGGTGAATGTAGGCTGCAGTGTAGCAAACTGGTAGCTTCACAGCCACATATACGAACGAACCTTTTCTGTGAAAGGCACTTTTTTTGTACATGTAATGATGGGGCTCTTTTTTCTTAAGGGAACAACTTGTAAAATAGCCATCAGGTTTGTATAAGCCCATCTTAAATGTAGCAATCACATTCTGAACTTCCCAGACCCTTGATGGAAAGTGGTGGAAAGAACCTTTGGGACAAAGATGTTGGCAACCTTCTATACAAAATTTAATCAGAAAGATAAGCCCCTGACTTTACATTTTTGTCATTGCCCTGATGAGCTGCCAAGAAATTGCTCAGGGAAAGCAGCTCAAACTTCATTTAGCCATTAATGCTGAAAGTAAAGAAATAAACTCTGAGGAATGGCTTTAAATGGCATTAGGAACCAAACTCAAAAGACGCTAAGTAAATGCAAAGCACTCCTTCCAAGACCTTTTGCACTGCTCCACAATGTAATCTCATTTCTGAAAAGACAATTACAGATTTTTTGGGGTGGTTGGGTGTAGGAGAGGGGGAGAGGGTAGGCGTGGAGAAGGCGAGAGAAAAGAATCATTTTCTGCTTCGTCATGCAAATCCTTTCACCAATCATTTAAGGATCAGTAGCAATGCAACCATTGAGGGGAAAAAAACCCCAAGCTGAAGACCTTGGCAGGTGGAGAGGGAGAAGGGGGGGGGGGTTTGCAGTGCAGAGAGTTGGGATGGTGGGGTAGAGAAGTGAGTGAATGGGTTTCCTTTTTCCTAAGAACCAGAATTAACAAAGGTTCTATGTTCTGCGCTGGGGTTGTCTGGTGAGACAGAGCCCAGTGACAAACTCTCTCTCAAAAAAACATGTGTTGGGCCTGTTGAAAAGGACCTCGCTTGTTGACTGACAGACAATTGAAGGGACAAATTGTTTCATTGTCGTTGACAGGGGCAGCACTCTATAAGATAATTATGGTGCGGAGGGAAGCGAGGGGTCAGGGGTGAGAAGACATGTCTGACCCTGTTTTCTGAAAGACCTGAATGGAACCAGGTCCTGAAGCTCTGAGCCATGACATTGCCTCATTTTCCCATTCTAATGATTAAGAGCAAAAGAATATAGAAGAGAGACCCCCACCAGAAAAGTGCCCTCCCAGGATTTCAGCTCCCACAGAAAATGCTTGGTGTCCTTTTATCGGAGCTGCGTGCTTTCTGGCCAAATGCCTCTTCCTGCTCTGAAATGCTGCTGGGTTTTCAGATCCAAACGAGTTTTTAAAAATGCGCTTGTAGAAGGGCACTTACTTAGGTCAGGCGAAGGATGGGTCTTAATGTTTTAACTGTGGAAAGGACAGAAGGTCCTTTGGCTGTTCAGGAACTGAAACTCTGCCTTGAGATCTTGAAAAGGGAGGCAGGACTTGTCCTTTCTGAAGCCATGTTGATGTGCCCTTAGCAAGGCCTGTTCTTCTAAAAGCTTGACAATTTTACCCTTAGGGTGTTTCCGCATTTGCTGCCGGAAAATGGATCAAAGAAGATCTGTTTTTTGGCAATCTGACCTCCTGAGGATCCGTCCCTATTTTAGATGGATCCGAAAGGCACTGGCGCATCTGCACACGCGTGGGGAGGCCAGATCCGGCAGGATGGATGGTCTGGGTGCTGTGTGGAAGGCACAGAACCAATTCGAAAAGTCTGCCGGATTCCTGCGCCACCGATGCCGCCTCTGGAGCTGCGGGACTGGAGCAGGCAGCTGCCAGTCACCGCATGTTTCCAGCAGTGCTCAGCACATGAGGGAGGGGCTTCCGAAGCAGGCCGTCCTCCTTCTGCCCCTCCCAACATGGCGGCTGCCGGGACATCCGTCCCTTTGCCCAGCCATGTGTGGAAGCGTCCTGCTTCCACACGGATCCAGGCGAAGGGACGGAGTGAAGACCTAATTTTTTAGGTCTTCATTTTAATTTGGTTTTCGGCAGTGAAACCCGTTTTAGAAATGGATCTTGCACGCTGAAGTGCAGAAGTGGCTGCCGCAAAGGATCATGAAGGAGGTCTCCAGTGAGGAAGGTAAGTGTCTGGGTTTTTAAAATCTGTCCTAAAAGCCGGGTGGTTAAACCAATTTAACCGGCCAGTGTGGAACCACCCTTAATCATGCTTGTTGTCCATTTAGGAAGGACAAAGCAACCTGTGTTTTCCTGGAATTCTCTCACCCCAAATCTGTTTTTCTTTTTTTTTTTAAATGAGAGAAAAGGCACAGTTGGCAATCAGATGCTTTTGAGCTTGTTATGTCAGAGGATCATCAAAACCACAGAGGTCTTTTAAAATTCTTGGATGTATACCACCTACACTGGAAGGCGTTTTGCAGTTCTCTGTAAGGATTAAGGTGCATCCACACCCCAGCCTTTCAAGCTGACTCCCAGAACGAGCACTCCTAGTCACAGAGGGGACTGTGGAAGTGTACACACACACCTCTGTTGCTGTTCTTCAAAGGACAATGCCACAAGGAAGTTCATCTCTGGGCTACCTTCTGCAGCTCTGGAAGTATGGCCAGAAGCTAGCCATTTTGGGTGCTGCTGAGAGCTGGGATCATGGTAGGTAAGTCATCTCTACATTGTGCATCCAGAGGCCTGTTCACCCTTGGTCTTATTCTGGACTATGTCCCAGAATAAAGGCCTGCTGTCCACATGCTAATACAGGCTACAGCAGGCCTCAGGTGTAGCCTGCCAGAGTCTGCAATAGCATGAGGACAACAGACCCTGATCCTGAGATATAACCCAGAACATTGCCCAAGTGCGAACAGGCTCCAGGTGGTCACAAATTGCCCTGAGAATAAGTCTAAAGTCCTTTCTGCATTTACCTTGTATACAGGATCATGAAGATCATTGAACAATTTCTTCTACATCTGGAAATCATTGGACGTGGCCCAGAATCATCCTATGGGTTCCCTGAATCAGTTAAAGTGGTGGACTTGTTAAAACAGGTCTACTAGCCATCTAATGCCAACTGTTCTGGACCAGGTGGCGGTGCTTCTGCCTTCCTGCAACCCTAGCTTTGAAGCTTTCATGAGCATCACAGTTAAGGTTGTGGTGGTTCCTATTATTCTAAATGGGTCCTTTGATGTTCCTCTTTCCAACCAGAGACGGATGAACATATGGTCTACCCTTGTGTACTGTACATAATGGCTGAGCGATAGGAACAGGGGTCAATTGCATCAAAGGGTGAACTGCTTCATGGTGGGCATGCTTCCATTGCTGTGGGTGTTGTCCAACACCAGCATTCCAGCACTCAAAATGTGAATAGCACCAATAGAAGCAGGACAGGTTGGACTCCTCTCATAGAAGTACTCCACTGAGGTAAGTGTGGAAACAGCCCAAGTGTTTTAAGATAAGAGTGACCCATGGAGTTTGTGGCAGCTTGGGGGCTGTTAGAATGCAGGTGTGTGTGCATGGACCACCCAAGAAGCATCCAGATGTGTGAACACTCAGCTCCTGGGTTGGCCATATGAGGTGTTCTATGTGCCTGCATGGATGTTGCTTTAGAATGAGAGTCTCCAGTGGTGGAATTTCACTGGTGCTAGAATTACAAAATTGCAGTTTCTTCAGGTCTTCTTCTGACTTCAGAAGAACTCATGGATCTCAGATGATATCTCTTGTCTCCTCTTTTAGTTCCTCAGGTAACATCTACACTGGACTGCTGTCTGCCACACGTGCAGGTGAACCAGTCCACCTGCTACAAGGAGACCACAGTGATGCTGAGCTCCTGGAAATGACCCTGGAAATGGGGCATTTCTGGGTCCCCAGCAAAAACAGCCCTGCATGGCAACTTGGGAGGCCGCACCAGAGCAGATGGGTCTCTGGCACGGACTGTCAGTGGCTGCTCCAACCTTGGTCCAGATGTCTCTAGGCACACACCAATGCATGCCACGCAGAAGTTGTTTCAGATTTCTTTCTTTAGAGCAATCCACTCAGGAACAGGGAACTGCTGTGCACTTGTAGTAAAAATAATAATCAGAACCTTTGTCTGTCTGTCTATTTTAGTATTTTTTGGTTCTGCCCAGTAACTATCATCTCAGAGCAGGCTAGAAGCAGTACAGGCATAAAATCAGAAGAATTTAAAAAAAACTTAAGATGTCAAAAGAGTTTTTAAGAGTAAAAACTGGGCAGCTGATGGGCTGAAACAAAGCACATCAGATTTCAGATTTTCGAAAATCCAATTCGAGTCCGAATGTCGACATTCATTGGATTTGAATTGAATATTTGAACTTTTGAATATTCGTGCCCATCCCTAATTCAGAGTCCCCAAATGTTCTGGAGGCCAGGAATGAAAGCTTCTGGGCTTTGAAGCCTCCTCAAGGGTCCCATTTCAGTGACGCACTCTGTGGCACCACCAGAAAAGGGTCCCTTGTGGTATATTGAACCACAGAGTCACCTGTCTGCTGCATGTCTCTGTGGTCCAGCAAATTACACAATGGTAGACTTCAGTACTGAGGGCTACTGATAAGCTGGGCTACAGTAACATTCAGGGTGTCCTAGCCAGAGGCCTTTTTGCACTAAGGTGATTAGGTTGTAACGCACTAAGCTCAGTATACTCCAGGTACAGGAGGACCATAGGCATTTCTGGCTGGTGAAGATGCTCCTCAGTGGCTAGAAATGTGAATGGTTGTCATGCCCCTGTTCAACTTCCTTGGAGGAGGGAAGCCTGCCTGCAATGCCACCACAGGCTGAGGAGCAGCCACAGCATGGCATCGCAGAAATTGAAGGGTTAAGGCCAGTTCCAGGTGAGCAGCCAGACAGCTCTGATGATGAATCTACCAGCCGTGGGGCTAATCAAAGGCTCTCTCATTGCCTGCTTAGGCAGCAGAAGCAGGTGAGATGCAGATCAGAGCAATTAGCCCAGCTGCACTGTGGGCGTGGCACTGACTCCTCTATTTAAGAACAAGCTTACCTTGCCTCAAGTTGCTGCAGACAACGTCTTTGCAGTCACGTGTTACCTGAGCTTGAAATCCTGGACTCCTTGTGACTTGCTGACCCTTTGGACTGCCTGGCCCTTGCTGACTTTCTGGACTCCTAGACCCCAGACCAGAACTGACCTCAAGAATGCCTGGAACCCTTGGGACTGAGTAGCTGCACAAGTGTTTGCCTGTTGCCTGACTGGTCTGCAACATGACAGTGGTCCTCCTGTACCTGGAGCGTACTGGCCAGTGTCGTCTCTGTGTAGGTTGGGAGTCCTGCCTCCTGGCTGCTGTGATTGGCTGCCGCCAGCTGTGTTACATGTTCTGTGATGCGCTGGCTGGCAGGCACGCGGTGTGTGTGTGTGGGAGTCAATCTGACCTGGTGCGTTGGGTGACATGCCTCGCCCCCTCTGGATCACCCCCTCAGGTTGGCCTCTTGTGGTGGCAGCAGCCAGTGCCAACATGTCTGGTGGACATCGTCTGCCGGTGTGTGTGCCTGGCTCACTCCCTTGCCAGCCTTCCACTTGCATCAATGACCAATTGGCGTTGGCAATTGTGGGGCTTTTCCAAGCAAGGAGGAAGATTGTTTTCGTTTGAAAACTTCTTCCTCCTCACTTGAAAACCCCCCGCAATCGTCTCCCTGTGATTGGTAAAATGCCGATTGGCTGCTGATGTGAGCGGGGAGGCACACACACCTGGTGATGATGTGCCCTGGGCATGCTGGAGCTTGCCGCTGCCATGACAAGAAGGTGGCATGGGGGGAGGTTGACCCAGCGGTGGCAAGGCACACCACCCCAATATGCCAGGCCAGATTGATCCCTGCCAGATTGATCCCTGATCAGCCACCTGCCGGCCAGTGCGTCATGGAACGCGTGATGCAGCTGGTGGTGGCCAATCATGGCAGCCAGGAGGCGGGGCTCCCCCAGCAAGCTGGAGGAAGAGTGAATGCTCTCACCATCAGACACTCTGGGTAATTCCAGGGTAAATCAGGCTCCACACCTCCTCCGCAATTAGGGCATCTCTGGTGAGGGCGGGCATGCTTCTAGGCTGTGGCAGCTTAGTGACCAGGCATATGCTCTTCACCAGAGCTGTCCTAACTGCATACCAGAGGCCGTAGTGTGAATTGGCCTCTGGTTTACATGCTGCCCAATGTGGCTGGAGCATGCCAGAAAGGGGCAAGGCCTCCCAAATTCTGTACTCCTGTGTGGAAGGGAAGTCTGAGTCGAGACCCCTTCTTATCCCAGGACAATGTCCTGTGTCCCACAATAATGTCCCATGTTCCCTTATCTTGAGAAGGGTTTAGAAACCTCATGGTGGTCCTCTTCAGCTCCCTTTGGTCTGTGGGCTACTGTTGTGCTCGATTATTTACTCTTAAGACAAAGACAATGTGAGGAGACCAGCTTAACAATCATAGAACATCCTCTGCCTGCACAGAGACTGGGTTTGCCAGGGATTGTTTTGGAGAGACTGGACAGTGGAGGCATGGTGACTACATGGGGGAGACTTGTCTGGGTCTCCCCTCTTCTGCAGGGCCACTGGCTTGTTAATAGTCCATTGCCAACCCCCTGAATGATGCCACTGACTTAGATTGGAAGGTTCCCATCATCCCCCTAACTCCCAGTTGTCCACTGGTGGAAATGATATGCATCATCACAGGAATCAAATCAAAGCATTATACAAGGGATTGCCATATTTATGCAGTGGCTTTTGGCACTCTCAATCCAGGTTCTGTTGGGAGCATAGATAGGCTGCATAGGGCACTGAGCGTAACCCACTGCTGTATGGAAAAATCTCCAAATCATAACATGTGCCCATGCCTCTAGGGGTGAGCATGGATGAAAATCAGGTGTTTGGTTCACCGTTGAACTGAACATCTGTTTGTTTGGTTCAACAGCAAACCAGTTAACTGAGCAAATGATTGTTTGAGTTCATTTCCAAAGGTGTTCAAAAGCAAAAAATTACATTTTTTTTTCATTAAAAAGACAATGGCAAAACCACATCAAGCATGAACCATTCAGTCAGTGTGTTGGTGTTTGCACATGGCAGACTGGCTTGGTTCCATCAAGTTCCAAGCAAAGATGTATGAAGGCATGTCAAATAAGCGCTGGAAATTTAAAACAAATGAAGGAACATTCCATCACATGTGGTGGACTTGTAAAAAAGCAAAAAAAAAAAAAAAGATTAAGATTCATTCTCTCATGAGAAATCTCTTAAAAATTAATGTCTCGTTTAAACCAAATGTCAAAAACCAAATTCACGCACATCCCTAGTTTGACTGTTCCATGCTATATGCACAGGGGGTGCTGCAGCACGTGTGGAGCCATTTCTAGTGAAGAAACACCTCTGCATGGTGCAAAAGCACCACGTGGAAGTGTACCTCAGGTGCACCTATAAGGTAGGGGCGAAAAGGCCCTCAGTCTCTTTTTCATTCACTAGAGCAGGGGTTCTCAACCTTCCTAATGCCGTGACCCTTTAGTACAGTTCCTCAAGATGTGGTGACCCCCAACCTAACCCTAACCCTAACTCCCAGCCATAAAATTGTTTCCGTTGCTACTTCATAACTGTAATTTTGCTACTGTTATGAATCGTAATGCAAATATCTGATGTGCAGGATGTATTTTCATTGTTACAAACTGAACATAATTAAAGCATCATATTCACATCAACCACAGCTGAATATAGAAGTGTTGCTTTACCTCCAATACTGCTGCTTTCTACATAGTAGCCGCTCTCTACTGTATCTGTATGGGGTGTACGTGATGGAGTTGGCGTAATGATGTCATCGCGCCAGGTACTCGTATGTGGGTTCATCTGCGTGTGGGCGGACCCACTTGGAGATGGATAGAGGAGTGGTGTCTTGGTTCTTATGTGTTTTCTGGTGGTCTTAGACGACCCCTGTGAAAGAGTAGATCGACCCCCAACCACTGAGAACCACTGCCCTAGAGCATTTGCAGTATATATGGACCATCAAACACATACCCCTTCTCTGATGGTTGACGCCTCCATCCTAGTATTCCACTGTGCAAGTGTTCTTGCGGCCTGTGGGCATAAACAGTGCATTTTCAGGAAACCTCCCTACCATTCGCTGCTACGTTGAACAGGCACACACAAGCTGGGAAAGGGCTGCTATTGTGCTAGGCTTTGGTTGCGATTTTCTTAACCCTGTCTCATTAAGATGGACGAGGGTTTGGGCTGATTAGTTATTTGGCAAGTCCCTCTTTGTGCAATTCCCCTTGCTTTTCTCGCTAATGAAGTTTTGCTCCAGTGATTTACAAAGGATGCTTCCAGCGCCATTGGGGAAAACATAGGGCTCCACTTGAAGGGTGCTCAGATGGAAAGCAAATGCCCTGGAGACCAGCCTCTGCAGAGAAGATAAGGAATTGCAGAGAACCAGAGACGGGGTGGGGGGCAGGGGTGGGGTGGGGTGGGGTGGGGGAGGAAGAGACAGACAGAGATGGAGGGAAAGAGGAGAAAATATCGCCCACTTCAAAATCCACTTCTGCTGCCCTAATCCTTTTTTGACCTTAGGAGATTCATTTCTGCTGTGATTTACACACCTGGCACCTAAGTTTGAAGCTAGAATGGAAAGGGGGTTGCTTGGTTTTGTTCCGGGCCTTCCACAGACAGACCACTGCATGTAGAAGCTGGCGATGGGGAACGGTCTAAATTTATGACTGGCCATTAGAAGGAATCTACAAACTTGTAGAACTGTGCACACACCTGGCAAATCACTGGCGGAGGAGATGATCTTCTTGTGGAAGCTATTATCACAACTGGGTTGCATTGAGGGAAGTAACCCAAACCAGGGGCCTTTCTGCACACAAACTTTGGTGGAGCACATAGATGACTTGCCTTGACCAGAGACAGCCTTTGCCATCTCTGATAAAGCCCATTTGCACCAAATGGTGTTGGGTGGGTCATTGACCCAGTGATGGTCCCGGTGCGTGTGCAGTCAGGCCAGCCTCCAGGAGGAAGATGACAGCACCTGGACATGCGTCCATACCTCAAGTAGGTCTGCAGATGTGTGGCGAGAGGGGTGAGAGTGCAGTATTCTCATCCCCCGGATGGAAAGGCCCCAGATCTAAGGTGAGCCTCTTAGGTCATGGTCACACCTCAACCTGATAGTCTGTCATAGGAAGGACTAGGAATGCTGGCCATTTTAGGTCTGTTCACACCAACCTGGGGTTATAGGCAAGGCGAGGGAGTACTCCAGGAAAGGAGCAGTCACGTGGCTGCTAGTGCTAGGTGGCCAGGTAGGCCCAGAGCTTGCAGGATGCCCTTCCTGGATTGAGGCACTCCAAGGTGGCTCTGTGGGCAGTGCAGCTGGAACACTGCTGGTAATGACCAGCTTGGGTGCCAGCGTGTGCCGGTTGACCTCCATGCTTCTGCAGAGCTGGGCACAGACTAGCAGCCTTCACCTTCTCTTTCTTGCAGCTGAAATGGACTCAGTGCTGGGATTACGCGAATGCACACTAGTCCTGATTGTGGAGGGAAAGATACTACAAAAAAGGAAATGTACTTAAGGGTCCAATTCCTGAAGACAGAGCATGGCCTCAGTTTTGATTATAGGTGAGGTGTGATCGCCGCCTTATGCATGCAAACACTCCTTTCATCTGTGGAGTGGGAAGTAAGGGCATCTCAGAAGGATTGTCTCTTTTTCTTTGGTTCTTAGGGATCTGCACAAATATTTAGCACATTTGAAATACTACGGATCCGTACAAATTTCAACATTTGCGGATGAATTGAAAGGGACCTACGTTCACAGATCGATTTGGCATTTGTCAAAGCTTTGATTAAGGGCTGATTCACCCCATGTCCTCCCGTCCCCCTTTACTTTTGGCTGTGCCGCCACTGCCACCGCCGCTGCTGTGCGCGCCCTGAATACTCAAGTAGATCACCGTGATCTCCAGATGAGGAGCTGTGTGCACAGACTAGGGTGTGTATGGAGCCATTTTTCCACATTCTATTCAAGGTGAATAGAATGTGCAGAAATCTTAGCTCCAGCTGAATACCCACCCACCCCGGATGTGGGGGCATTTGTATCCAAGCAAGGATATTCCATAGAATATCTGTGCGCGGAACAAATCCCCCCCTCCCTTTCCACCTCCTCTCCACTTACTTTACCTTCTTGCCATTGCTATATGCGGCACCTTCTATGTGCCACCGTCGCTGCCTCCGCCATCCCAGGCCTCTTCCAGTGCCCTCTGGAACTGCGAGCAGGCTCCCGGGAGGTAAATACAGGCCTTCCCATAAGACCTGAGCAGAGACGTTTTCGCACGGGGCTGAACGGGATGCGTGGGAGACAGCTGCGGACACGGCATCCGCATTGCCCGAGCGGGGCTTGCGCTCCGACGTGTCCGCAGCTGTCTTTCTCGCGTTCGAAATGTAGAGCACTTTAAAGTGCTCTACATGCATTCGAACGCGGACGAGCCGCCCGCAGGCGTTCGGGAGGAGAAGCATTCGCGCCTGCTTCTCCCTCCCTAACAGCTGCGGGCTTGCCTCCGACACCGGCGCAGCTTCGACAATCAGCTGTTTGACAATCAGCTGATTGCCGATCTGCCTCCGCGGCTGTCTCCGCGCCCCTGGCCGGCCTTTGCCGGCTAAGACAGCTCACGATGCTTTGAGCATTCGCACACAGACGCGCCGGAACGCGTTTACACGCGCTCCTGCGCTCCTGTGTGTGAAAGGTGAAAGCGTCGTGAGCTGTCTTAATCTTCCCGTCCTACTCCCGTTCCAAATGGAACGGGAGTAATGCGAAAACGTCTCAGGTAAGCGGGCCCCGGGGAGGCCCTGGGGTGGAAGTTTGGTGGGAGGGTGGCCAGGAGGTGGCCGGGGTAGGAAGCTACCGAAGCTTCTACAGATACTAGATTATCCAATTTGTGGACGGATAGGGCCATTCGATTATTTATTTATTTATTTATTTATTTATTTATTTATTTATTTATTTATTTATTTTTAAATGTATATGCTGCCCCATACCCGAGGGTCTCTGGGCGGCTCACAGCATTTAAAAACAGATGTATAAAAACAGTATCAAAAATAAAACAAATTTAAAAATACAGTTTTTTAAAAATACAAGAAAAGTTAAAAACATCAGTGATTTTCAGTGAGGGGAAGTGTGGGGAACATTTAACCAAAGGCCTGCGTGAAAAGGAACGTTTTCACCGAATAGGGCCCTATTCGATCTGTCCACAAATCTCCGAATCCAGAAGTATTCAGACTCTGAATGCATGGATAAACCGTGTACATCCATAGCGCAGACCTGGAAGGGCCATTTCAGGCTCGAAGTAGCATGGAACTAGATCTGGAGATGCCACTGCAGGTCCCTGTTCCACTCTGCCATGCTCCCTTAACCCTACAGGGGCTGCAGTCACATTGCCATCATTTCTGCACTGCTCTGAAGCTGAAATACACCTTCCGGGTGTGCGTACACATCTTCCCATCCAGGGATTACAGCTATCCCCGGATGGGGAGCTGAGCACACAGATCCAGAAGGCCTATTCCGGGCTCGGAGCAGCATGTGACAATGGCAGCAGCAGCAACAGCAGGTGAGTTGGGGGGTTGGAAGGGAGGGCTGAGGGGGTTCCCTTCATTTGCGAATATTTGTGTGATATTTGTGCATGAAGCTAAACCCCCTACATTCATGGGGGGGGTATTAGAATGAAGTCAAATACCCCCCCCCCCTTGATTTCCATCAAATCAAATGGGGGAATTTGGTTTTCTGCACATTCTTTGTTTGGATAAGGACACAAATTCTGCCTGAGAACCCTTACCCTCAAACCCCTCTGTTTTGATGATGTTGAATAATTAATCCAGGATCCCCACCTGTGACCACCCACCAGATGTTCCAGATCACATCTGGAAGGTGGAAGTTCAGGGGAAGTCGGATGAATCGGAAGGAGTTAGGACGCAGACATTTTCAGGCAGGGTGCAAGTTTGCCTTGTGCCCTGGAACATGGCCAGCTGCCCCATTCTCCTCTCTTCCCTAGGTAAGTTTATATAGAATAGTATATTCTATTTAAACTCACTTAGCTCCCCTGCACATTCCTGGGATGTTTTGCCTCAGCAGTGATCTCCGATTTCACCTCCCCGTTTCTCTCTAGGCAAAATGCGTGGGCATCTCAGCTTGCAGAACGGCAAGGAAGGTGGTTACAAGCTCTGCTTGATGCATGCTGAAGAGGCCTTTTGCTGGTGCTGAGTGACTGCAGAAGCAGCTGACGCAGCCAAGGTAAAGATACTCCTGAGCTGAGCTTGAAATGGGTTGACTCCAGGGGCCCTTTTGCACAGTTTTCTTGGCAACAAATACGCATGTAGTTCAGATTTACCTTCCCTCTGGGAAGAAGCCGGGCATGGAACATGAGTCCCTCTGAGATATGCTCCTTTCCCCTCAAGGTGATCCATGCTTCGTTAACTTCCAGACTGGACTACTGTAATGTGCTCCACATGGGGCTGCCCCAGAAGACGGTTCAGAACTGCTGCTGGAGAAGGCACATCACAACCGTCTTAAAAGAGCTGCGCCGGCTGCCAATTCACTACTGAGCCCAATTCAAGGCGTTAACTGATAAGGCCCAAATGATCTAAAGGAACAGCTTCTCTCCTCTCGACTTGCCTATGCCTTAAGATCAGGAGGAGAGGCCCTCCTGGTTGTATCATTTTCCTCAGTAGCAAAAGAAGTGGGCACCTGGGATAGGGCCTTCTCAGTGATGGCCCCCGGATTATGGAATAGTCTCCCCCCCTAAGGTGTGTCATAGCCATAGCAACTGAGTGACAGAGCGCGCAACTGTACCTGCACTGCCCACTGCACATAGCCTTCTCCTGGAAGAGATTCAAAAGAGGCACCAGGGAGAGGGCCTTCTCAGTGATGGCCCCTAGGCTATGAAATAGTCTCCCCCTTGAGGTGTGTCTATTGCCTTCACTGTACATGCTTAGGAAGGCAGTAAAGATGTACCTTTTTGCCCTGGCCTTTGGTTAAATGGGGAGATACTTTTCTCTTCCCACTGGCAGATGCTGTTGTTGTTTTAACGTTTTAATGATGTTAAATGATAAAAATTATTTGTTATTGTTATTGTTATTATCAATATTATTATTATGTATAAACAGCAGTTGCACACAGCAAACAAGATTACAATGCTGGATTTCGTATTATATCACTAGTCGGGCACTTCCCAAGCACCTAGGACTGCGTGATGTATTGGCGAATTATGCAAGCAGACCCCAGTAAAGTGGCTTTTTGTAGTTGGCAGATGGATATTTTGTCAGTGCCAATGGTTTTTAGGTGCCCACTGAGATCTTTTGGCACCGCATCCAGTGTGCCGAGGATGACTGGGACCACTTTCACTGATTTTCGCCAGAGTCGCTGAAGTTCAATTCTCAGGACTTCATATCTGGTGAGCTTCTCCAACTGTTTCTCCTCAACAATAACAACATAATTGATAGTGTTATTCCAGGAGACAGCAGGATTGATGAAAACAGTTGGAAAAACTCACCAGATATGAAGACTGAAAACTGAACTACAGCGTCTTTGGCATAAACCAGCCAAGGTGGTCCCAGTGGTTCTTGGCACACTGGGGGCAGTGCCGAAAGATCTTAGTGGGCCCTTGAAAAGCATTGGCATCAACAAAATATCCACCTCCCAGCTACAGAAGCGACTCTGTGTGGTGTGTAGCTTTCATGCAGGTGCATTCCTGGACTGGTGTTTAGACCCAAGTGCAAAAATGCCTGAAGTTGCCATCTGTCTGCCCAGTGTCCATGCCATGCCAAAAGCTCAGGGGCAGCCTTTCTTTTGACTTTTCTGTCTCTTCCTGCCAATTTAAAAGATTTTGGTCTGATAGCTTGGGGCTCTGGGGGCTTTCCTGCACTTTGGTCCACTAGTCACTGTGGGGGCACTTCTGAGATGGAGCAACCGCTAGGCGTGTGCACAGATATTTGTAACAGTCAAAATACAAATCAAGATATTTGAATTTGAATTGAATGTTGGCACATGCAAAGATTGGCGCTTAAATTTGAACCGAATGCCTCAGAACATTCGTACGAAGCTTTGTTACACTCGTGAACCCAGGGAGGTGGGAATGCGGCTGCGCCAGTTACATCTGCAACGGATCCAGAGTGGATTCAAAGTGGACTGAAAGCAGATTCAAAGTGGATGCAAGGAGGATTTGGTGCGTTCAGAGTGGATATGTAGGGGATACATATCGGACACATATGGGATTTGTATGCCATTCATAATGGGAATCCCACCACCTTTGGAGGGGATCTATTTGAACGATCATGAATTTTCTTACGTTCAATTTGATTCATATCAAATCCCAAAAGAATCCGTGCACACACCTAGCACCTGCATTTGAAGGAGTCATTTCCAAACATTTCCACACCAGCAACCAAGATGGTGATGGCTGGACACCCATTCACTCCATAAGCGGGTGTCACGGATGCGTGGGGAGGAGGGACCGTGTGAACAAAGCTTTCATAAGTGTGAATGCTTAGTGCACACTTGGGCATGCAATTGCTTAGTGCAGGGAGAGGACACAAACTGGGAAGTTCCCGCAGCCTTCATAGTGTGGAGCTCCTATGATTCAGGTGTGAAACTCTGGAAACATACATTCATGGATTCACTTTTGAAAACCGCAGCTTTCCAGCCAAACAATCCACAGTGTTGTTGCCACATTAAACTGAGGAATTTGGTCAAAACCTCTAAGGATAGAAATACATTATTCTTTTAAAAAAGCACCGAGGACATGTGGCTTATAACAGCTGCACCTAAATTGCAGGTCAGATCGGTAAAATTAACTGGAAGCAGATGTGAAAACTGAGCAAGGAATGCATATAACATTGGTAGGTTGTGCAGCCTCAGTTCATGATCTATAGGGGGAGGAATGAAGAGTTACCTGAACATCATGATGCCCCCATGTTGACCTCAACCCCTGGATTGTGGTCATGCCTTATCTCAGGCCCCTTCGCTCGGCCCGAATGCATCCAAGACACTTTTCCATCCGCACTGGCAGGTAAAGGACGCATTGCAAATGTATCTTTTACCTACCTACGTGCGGATGGTGAAATGTCTAAGATGCGTTCGGGCCGAACGGCTGTCCTGCGACTCACAAGTCCCGCCCCCGTGGCTGCTGTGGAGGCAGGGGTGGACAGCCCTGGCACCTCCCTTCCCTGTGGTTGCACGCACTTCCCAGGGCAAGATTGGCTTCCTGGCGCTGGCAGTACCCCCACCCAGCACCCCCACCCCACCCCAGTGGCATGTTGTTTCCTTGTGGAATTGCTGTTCTTGGACAAGTACCAGGATATAGGAAGAACCCACCCATTTCCTTTTGTTTCTTCCATGCGTTTCCTCCATCCAAGTACTTTTACAGAAGCAGCAATTCGGTGAGGAGATAGACAGGTAAGCAATCCGGCATGACAGAAAACCAGACATCAGAGCTGGATTTTCCATTATGTCCATGTAGCACCCTTTTGAGGTGAACTATCTCAGGCCCCGTCCCCATGGCTCTTTGGTACGGTTCCGAGCGCAGGATTGGTATGGCCCGTCCCCATGGGTTTTGGATTTGGTTTCCGAAAAGCGTGCCAACCCCTCCCAAACCATGCCAGAAGGGTGCCAAATTTGATACCTGAAAAAAGAAGTCTCGGCACGCTTTGGGGGACCGGTACACATTGCTCAGTGAGCCGGGAGCGCCCATAGGGACACTAGCGGGCTAACGGGGAGGAGATTTGCACTCATGTCATTGGGAGCTGGGGTGTTCTTGCTGTCCCTGCCCTGTGCATTGAAGATAGCAGCCACTGACTTTTTAAAATGCCGATTGCAAAGGCAGGCTGGAGAACGGCTTGCTTTTTACATTTTCTGCCATTTCCACGGAGGTAATTCCAGCCCCATTTCAAGAATGCCAAGGCAGGTTCCATAATGGCTTGATTTCTGTTCCATTTGTAACCCCCGTTTCCCCAATCTGCAAGGCAATAATAAATAAAGGCTTGATTTTCAGTTTATGGCCGTTCTTGCGGTCCCCGGTGGAGCAGAGGTGCGCACAACTGCTCAAGCGCCTACTGCCACTAGCCCTTCTTCCATATCATCAAGAACATGGACTAAACTGAAAACCTTGAACTTCTACTCTATAAAGGAATTCCAGCTCTCAGATCTAACCACAAAAACAATTCAGGAGTTTCTAACCCTTCTAAATCTTCCTCCATCGAGATGGCTAGAAATAGACAGTCTGCTTCATCTTTTACAAAAGATCAAAAATATCCGCCAATTAGTTAGAGACTTGACTCCATTTGATTTTTTCTTATCACACACTAACTCAGAAAAGGCATCTCCTCTAGAATTTACAGCACTTTATTAGAACACATTCACCCCTAATTGGGCTAAAATCAATCTGGGAGGATGACACACTTCCATATAAAACAGAAAATTGGGAAAAAATACCTCTAAAACTGTATCAGGCTTCAAAATCTCAAAAGGAAAGAGAAATATCCTTAAAAATATTTTATCGTTGGTATCTGACTCCTCTAAAGCTCCACCGTATTAATAAATCTATATCACCTTTATGCTGGCATAACTGTAAACTAGTTGGAAACTATATTCATATGTGGTGGACCTGCCCAGTTTTTTCAAATTTTTGGTTGATGATTCAAAATAACCTCAGTGTAATCTTACAACAAATAATTATTTTGACACCCACTTTGGTTTTTCTTTTTTTATTCATTGGTGAACATGAAAATCTTGATCATAAAGACCTAATTAAATCATTACTTACTGCTGCTAAAGCAGAGATAGCCATAAATTGGAAGTCAGCTCAGAGTCTAAGTAAGGAAAAATGTTTATCTAGGGTTTGGAATATGTTGATCAAGGATTTTATTTCTCAGCAAATGGACAATATGTCTTATGAAAACTCTAAAGATTGGTTCACTAAACGCTGGTCCCCATTCTTAAAAGCAGCAAAATGTCACCCAGATCTTCGAACAGCTGAAACATTCCCCCCAATTTTCTTGAATTCCCATTTGAAAATCTCATTTCCCCACTTGGTATTCATCTAATTGTTAATGTTATTGAAATTGTCTTATTGTACTCCTTACTTTTGGCAGTTCATTGCTTACTGTTCCTATTCTTTTATTTGAATTGTTCAAGTTGTTACATGAAGTTAAAACTGTGTTTATATATTTACAATAAATAATTTTTTAAAAAGTGCCTACTGCTGCTAAACCTCGTAGTGGCTTTTGGTGTTTTTAAATTTTTTAAAAGTTATTTTTATGAACAAAGCTTTATTTTTACTCGTTTCCATGCCTCCCACCCCAGTCCTGGCTGTCCAAGCTGCTAAGGGAGGAGGGATGCGGCACAGGGGTGGGCTGATGTCAATCCAGCTGCCAATGAGGAGAGAGGGGGCGGAGAGGAGGTGCTGCTGCTCCGCCGTACCAGGTTTCGGTATGGTTCTCATGGGGACGCCACCATCTGCGCCCAACCCATACCTGTCCTGCGTTGCTGGGAATCTCATGGGGATGCCCGAAATGCATTTCCGGTCCCGTGCCCAGCCCGTGCGTGCCCAAACAGCACCCAAAGTGTGCCAGATGGCCAGCATGGGAACGCATGCAATTCTATTGTAGTCCTGGGAAAGCTGTGATTTTTGAACTCCATCTGGAGGTACCACTCTAACTCAGGAACATTTGGAGGGCCACGGCTGAGCAAAGGCACACCCACTTGGAAAACTGGAGGAAGCTCACGGACGTGCCTCAGTTTTCTTGGGGGGGGGGGGAAGAAAAACTCAAAAATTGTTTTGCAAGCCAGATAGCTGCTCTGCTCTGCTCTGCTCTTTTTGAAGCTTGGCAAAGGCCAAAGGGGGGTGGGTCTGCTACCAGATGAGAGTTCATGTCAAGTCCCCCTACCCCCCCCCCCAGCAAGAGTGCCCTGAGGGTTGGATGGACAGACATAGAAGGGTGAGAACAATGGATCAGGCATGTATCCATCAGTCTTTGGTAACCTGAGGAAGGGGTATTTGTTTGGGTGTTGTGCCCACAGCCTCAAGTGGTCCTTTGTCTTGCCCTAACCACTACATAACATTAGGATTGGGTCTACCTTTTTTAAAAAAAATCAAAAACTCAGCAAATGAATTAGGGTACCTCCAGCCTCGGGTGAAAACCCATAGGATTATATTGGGAAGGCCACACTGGTGTCATTCCCAGGATTGTCCTGGGATGCGGAGGCACTATCTCGTAATAGATGCTGGCTGGGTTTCCCACCATATCGTGAGGCAATTTGGTCCAGTGGTTATCCTGTCAGACTATAGGGATACGTGAAAAATGTTCATCACCTTTGCAATCTGTACGAATTGCAAATGTTGGAAACTTCGCATTCGAATTGAATATTGGCTGGCTGGCCTTTGCATGACCTTGGATTTGGATCACATCTGGATGGCAGGGACTGATGGACGTTCAAAGCAAATTCGAAGCCTAGCATATTCAAAGTGGCTCCATTCACATGAATGTGAATTTCCATCCCATCCACTTCAATGTGAAGCAAATGGGGGGGGGGAATTGGGCACATCCCTATGTCAGACTATCCCTGTTTGGTAGTCTCCCCATTCAATTCTGCACTCCTATACAAAGGCAGCAGGGTGACCTTGGGCGAGTTCCAGCTACCTACCTCACAGAGAATCTATTGTGAGGAGAAGAACAGAAGGTTTGTTAGCAGCCACAAGTCCCCTTAAAGGCAAGAAAAAAGCCATATCTTCTTTAATTGTCTTGTGTCTTTATTGGGTCACAGCTCCCTTTCTGAGCTCTCACAGCTCCAGTTACCTTACAAATCTATTATGGGGAGGAGGAGAAGAAGAAGAAGTGGCTTTTCTACCCCACTTTTCTCATCCATTTAAGGGGACTCAAAGCGCCTGACAAAGCTTCTGTTCTTCTCCCCACAACAGAACACCCTTTGAGGTAGGTGGGGTTCTTCTTCTTCTTCTTCTTCTTCTTCTTCTTCTTCTTCTTCTTCATTGTATATGTTTAGGAGGGCAGTGAAAATGCATCTCTTTGCCCTGGCCTTTGGTTAAATGGGAGTATACTTCCTCTTCCCACTTTTCATACACTGTTACCTTTTAAATATATACTGCTATTGTTTTAATATAGGTTTGATTTTAAATGTTGTTACCCAGGTATAGGGTGGGAAAGAAATACAAGCAAGCAAGTGAGCAAGCAAGCAAGTAAGTAAGTACGCAATCTCCTGTTGCTAGAATTCGGAACATGATAGAGGTGATAAAAGTTGCCTGGGCCTCCTTGTAGAAGCCACAGCCTAATATTTTATGAACAACATCTTCTACCTGGTTCAAACCACATGGGTAGATTTGTCCAGAATAAGGGACACCTTTGAATCTGCCCTGAAGGAGGGCTGAGGGCAAAACCTTAAATCTTGCCCTTCCTATATTTAGGGATATGCAGTCTGTATAAGTAGCTAGCCGGGCTGAAAGGTTTTGTGGGTGGCTTTTGTGTGTGTGTGTGTTTTGTATTTCCAGATGCTCGCTTCAAACCAAATGGGGTGGTCGTTAGGGATGTACATGAATGTCAAATTCATCTGAATTTGTCAAAGTTTGAATTTGAATTCAAACTGAATGTTGGTACATTCAAAGATTGGCATTCAAATATGAATCCGATGCTTTGATACATTTGTACGAAGCTTTGTTACATTTGTGAACCTGGGGAGATGAGAAAGCAGCTGCCTAGTCACATCTGCAACAGATCCAGAGCAGATTCAAAGCGTATTGAGAGAGGATCCCCATTCTGAAAGGATTTCCCATAATTTCATGTTATTAACAGCAGCTGCCTACAGGATGGAATCACGGGGCCAGTTGGGTATGGGGGACTTGGGTTGGAAACCCTTTAACTAGAAAACATTGAAAAGAGCTTGGTTGAAGGAAAGCATAGCCCCCTTCTTCCTCAGCCAATGACTTGGGATGCTCACAGAACCAGTTTCCCCAATTTGATTAAATCTGAATCATTTGCGCAAACACCCAACCAATGTTCACGCACAAAGGGAACCCCCTCTCCCCTTGCCATCCCACCTCACCTCTCACCTGCCGCTGCTGCCGCCATTGCGCACTTATAAGAGGCCTTGGAGGAGCATATGAATGGTGGCGGAGGACGCGGAGGCCACGCTGTACCCGCATTTCAGGGTAAGGAGATGCAGCTGGGGAGGGGAACGGGAGGTTGGGGGTGGGCGGATTAGGCCTTCTTTGAGGCTCCTATGAAATTTCAATGGACGGATCCATTCATTTTGCAGACAAATGGGGGCCTACAAATGTAGCCCCCCCTTTGATTCAAATTGTAGAAACTGTACAAATTTCAAATAGCATGAATATTCATTCACGTCCCTATGAAGGACACCCCGCCCCCTTGAATCACCTCAAGTTTCCAGCATCTCCTTTTCTCCAGTAAATTCCAATCTCTGCTCCCCAAATTCAATTCATTTGCTAGACAGACAGGGAAAATCCATAACAAATATTATTTATGGGCTCGCCACAAATAAGCCCTTTCACAGAAGTTGCAGAGAGCTCTGGAGAATTTCAGCGTGACTTTCAGGGAACTGCAAAGGTCAGGTCATCTGGTGATATTGTAGCCGCACAGCCTTTAAGGTCCGTCTGTTTCAAATTAATGGTAATGTTTGGTGCTCCGCTGCTCTCTCTAAGGGCTTGGGCCTGCACAAGGGCCTTGGGAAAACCTCAGGTAGTTCTTATTGGATGCTGGTTCAGACCGAGAAAAAAACAAAAACAAGGCAAAACAAACAGCAGAGTTCTGCAAATGCATTTCTCTCTCTTTCTGCTTTTTGTGCAACCTGTTTTGTTTGTTCCCATCATTCTTAATGGTATTTAATTTTGCTCAAAGCTAGGACACGCGGGGGTGGATTCCCCATTCACATGTAGGCAGGTACGTGTTCTTACCTGCCTATGTGCGAATGGGGAATCTGTCCCCATGTGTCCTAGCCCAAAAAGACCGGCATGGGGGTGGGACGCCACTCCCAGCCTTGTCCGGATTGGGTCCGGCTGGACCCAGGGGTGGGCAGGCTGGTTGCGGTTCTTCCCCAGGTTCCTCCAGGTTGTAGGGGACTGGATAGGGTCCCCTAGAGCCCACAGGAACCTCCCCCCCCAGGCCCAGGAATATGTGGGAATGCGTACACGCATGAGGCACTTACCCCGTCGCTGGTGAGTTCCAAACTGGTGATCCTGGCCAGTGGCATTGTGTGCCTGCATACCACATGGGCTCTGATTGGCCAGTTACCAATCCCTGGATCTGATTGGCCAGTGGGCACCCTGGGGTGGGCTGGGGTGGTTCCAAATGGAATCACCAGCCCAGCAGAACGAATGATCTATCCCAGGGTATCCTTCACACGTTCCATCAGCCCTTGTGCAAATAGGCCTCAGCTTGTTACTGATTAAGGCTTCTACTATGGGAGGGGTAGTAGCCAGTTTGTTCTTCTGGTTAAAGTGCTGGACTCATAACTCATAGAGCCTGAAGGCAGCTTGGTGATCTTTGCCTAGTCACAGTTCTCTTCTGAGCTCTCACAGGTGTTCTGTTGTGAGGAGAAGAACAGAAGGTTTGTGTCCCCTTAAATGGGTGAGAAGAGCAGGGTGGAAAAGCCAACTCTTCTCCTTCTCCTTCTAGTATGGGTACCTTTTGATAGCAGACCTTGTATGGCTATTGGGTCCCACCAATTTCAGGTGGATTCCTGGCTGATTGCATGAGTACCATGATAGGCATTGCTATGCAGTTTTTGTGCCAGAGATAGAGAAGTGGGTTGCCATTGTCTATTTCCAGGGCAAGGCTGGGGATCAAACTGGCAACCTCTACTTTCCAGGCAATTTGATGGACTGCTGAGCTACAACACTCCCAGGCTCCCTGGCCATCTTTATGCAGCTTTTGTGACAGATAACTGGTTTGCCATTGTCTAATTCCAGGGTGTGGCTGGGAAGCAAACCTTCAACCCTTTGTTTCCAGGCAATTTGCCCTACTACTGAGCTACAGTCACTCCCAGACTCCATGGGAACCTCTATGCAGTTTTCTTAGCAGAGATGCAGAATGAGCAAACTGTCTGGGTGAGGCAGTTTGGTCTAGTGGTTAGGGAGCTGGACCCTTATCTGGGAAAACCGGGTTTGATTCCACCCTCCCCAAGGGTGACCTTGGGCTGGTCACAGCTCTCTTCTGAGCTTGCGCAGGCCCACCCACCTCACAGGGTGTCTGTTGTAGGAAGAAGTTTTGTCAGCCGCTTTGAGTCTCTTTATCTGGGTGAGAAAAGCAGTTTAGAAAAGCCTGCTGCTGCTCTCTAGATGCCTTAAATGTTATGTTGGCGGGAAAAGTAGAACACAAGAGAAGCAGAAGAAGAAGAGAGGAGAGGAGACATTCAGAACTTTTGTTTGCCCCCTCCTCCTTCCTCTTCCACCCACTTAGGGATTGTCCCCATGCACAATATACTCCAAAGCGAACACCATGCAAAGGCTCTAATCTGGGCTACACACAGGACAAATCACACAAATTTATGACAACCCCCCTTTCAAACTGTTCTCACTGCAAATTAGGAGGCAAGCACGTATTATCTTGGAGGCATAGGGACACTCCCGGGTTATTGGGTGAGGGGACTGGTGATAGCATCATCAGCGGGTGGGGTTTCACCTGTGCTTCACAACTGCTTCGGGATTTCTTTAAATAAATTATGAGGAAAGAGAAATGATCAGGGGGTCAAATGGCTCTCATTTGCCCTGCGAGTGTCTTTTTGGCTACAGTTATTACACCCCTCCTTCCTTGATTGGCTGATCTGCAAGCCATGCGTGGGTAATGTCTTGATTTTGCACACGAGTGCTGCATCATCTTAATGGGTGAAACACCCATGTCTTCCCTGCACCCGATGCAACATGAGATGACAAAGCACAGAAGTCCTCGAACCTGTTGCGGGTGGGGGTGTGCCTGCTGTCATGCGGAGGTGCGCACCTCCGCTAAACTCCACTTCAAGCAATGAGCCGCTTTTCCATCCTATTAGTTATGTCCCCTTTTTATCATTTTTTATTTATCTTTGCTGTGTGTTGTATTTGTGGAGGTGCAACCTAGAGGTGTTTCCCTGTCATCACTGCAGCGGGTGGGACAGGGTATGGTGACGTCAACCAGGCTTCCTATCAGGGGAGAGGGGGTGGAGAGAAAAGGATGCAGTTTCCCAATGCAGGGGTTTAGCGCGGTCTGCATGGGGACAGGTACATTCAAGTTGAATCTGCACTCTCCTCAACTGCATGGGGATGGCTCAATTCGAACTAGAATCTGTATTGGGAATGATCCGATTCAAATCCGAAGTAAATGGAGTGCATGGGGACAAGCCCTTAGAGTGAAAGTGGCTATCCTGACCAACTCCATTAGATCAGTTGATCTGGAAAGGGCACCATTTTGTGTGCCCAATCCTGCTCTAGCACTTCATCTGTGTGGGCAAATGGTGGGTCTTCCCTGATCCTACCCCAGTGTCCAGAAGGGGGGCCCCTAGACCCTGGGTGGAAAGGGCCTAGAATCTCCCCTCCACACACACACAGCCTAAATTAATGTCTAGAAATTTAGTAGGTACTGCCTAGAAATTGCAGTGCTCCAGAGACTTGTGGGAAATTATCACAGCAGCACCGAGATCCTCATAGCCATTGAACCCTCACTTAGCTAAATTCCCCACGATTCCCCGGCGTGCAATGGAAAACTGACAACAGTAGCTCCCTGATCCAGCTCCAAGACAGCCAAGGCCTGGTGTCAAATGGGAAATGCTTCCCTTGCTTGTTACCCATTGCTGTTGCATCTGTGAACAGCCCCTGGCTCTCCCCTCTGCAGGCAGAATTTTCAGCAGGAGTATCACAAAGGAAGATCTGGGTAGGGGAAAATCTTCCTCCTGTGGTCTCCTTTGGAATCTCCTCCTGTCTTCTGGAGAGCAGAATTTGTTTCATGGGCTCAGCAGCCCCTGCCAATTGCCAGAGTTTAAGTCCGCATCTGCAGGAGCCAAATTTCACAGCTGTGTTCTATATCAGGGCTCTGAGTAGAAGCGAAGGAGCAACGCTACTCGAGGGGACCTCCCAGTAGTTCTAGCACGCCTCCCATTTATAATGTTCTGTTGCCTGGCTGGATTTCAGGACCTCACAGAAGTTTCTGGGAAGGTGTTACAGAGAAGAGCCTAAAATGTATCTTCCTTTGTCCGGAAACAAGAGAACCATCAACAAAACAATTGTGTTTTCCTCTGCAGTGCAAAGCCAGGGGAATAAATGGGGGGTACCTCCAGATGCCAGGGGACTCTTGCTAAGATCTCGCCATTGGGAGCCAGTTTGGGCTAGTGGTTAGGGACACAGACTCTTATCTGGGAGTACTGGGTTTGATTCTGCCCTCCCCCATGAAGCCAGCTGGGTGACCTTGGGCTAGCCACAGCTCTCTTCTGAGCTCTCACAGCCCCTCCTACTCCGTAGGGTGTTCTGTTGTGGGGAGAAGAATAGAAAAGCTTTGTCAGCTGCTTTGAGTCCCCTTAAATGGGTGAGAAAAGCAGGGTAGAAAAGCCAACTCTTCTTCTTCTTCTATAATGCTTATCAGTTTTCTTAACAGAACACAAGACAATTTACATTAAAAAGGGACACAGACAAATGGTGAAAATGCTATTCAGGTAGTACAAACTTCTATCCATGAACTAGTTTTCTTAAAATGTGAATAAATGTTGTCAAATCCTCTACAAGCTGTGAGACTTGACCTAATTTTGGGTGAAGCCTTTCAATTTCATGAGCATCATAAAGTTGGTTCTCCTCCTCCTCCTCCTTCTTTGTCTCCTTTCCCAGATGGAAGCCAATCAGGACTTCTTACCTCCCACTGCTGAGTGTTGATGGGTGAACAACAAACCGCAAAGGTTTGGAACTTCGCATTCAAATAGAATATTGGCGACATTCGAAGACTTTCCCTTCGCACGCAAAGCGCATGCTTTTAGGCCTTCATTCGAAGCTTTGGAGCGAATTTGGAGTGGTTTCGGAGCGGATTCGGAGGCACAACGGATGGTTTCAGGGATTCAAAGCGAATTCAAAGCCTTGCACATTTGAAGTGGCTCCGTTCACACGAATGCGAGGTTCTGTCCCACTCGCTTCAATACAGAGTGAATGTGGGAAAAAGGATTTGTGCAGATCATTATTGCTGACTCCTTCTGCTCATCCTCCTCTTGTAATAATCGTATCCTATTCAAGCACCTGGCCATTTCCTTCCTCTTGTTGCTTTTCACAGGCTTGGCTGATTTCTGTGTCCCCAAGTGACATGATCATCAAAGGACCTCCTCGGACTTTGAGGTGGGAACCGCTATGCCTGGAAATCTGGCATCGTTGCTGGATTTCCCGTAATAGCGAGAGTATGGATTGTCAAGCAAGTAAGCCTGGCCCACATTGAGAAGGTGTGTGTGTCATTCCCAGTACTTTGCTGAGACAATTATTGGTTTTTACCCCACGTCTGGGTGCATCCTTAGTTACATTCATTATGCAAGCCCCCTTGGATAACTTCATACACTGCAAATTTTCTGCATCCTTGGCTGTCACAATCCCCAGCAGTCCAGTAAGTGCCTGCCCTCTCTAGGAGTAGCTTGGCCCTGTTAGGATGCTGAGTTTGTGCAATGGCCGAGTGAGTACTACAGTGTAAAACACAGACACGGGTAGCAAGTGGTCTGAACAGTAAACTAAAACAGGTTTATTATTATACACAAGCAACACTAGAAAGGAAAATAAGGTTCAGGTATTTGTTGGTTTAAGCCTATGAGTCTCTTAAGGTTACCAGCTTCCCAGCCTATCAGCTCCCCTTCTTAAAGGAAAATAGTTCCCTTTTTAAAGACAAGCCTCTCCACGTTCCTCACCGTGCTCAGCTCTGCTTCAGCCCAAGCCTAGCCAGTGTCCTAGAACGCAGCTCTGGATGATCACAAGGCCCAGTCCGTCCTTGCTTGACCGATCACCCTCTGGTCAGTTGCCTGCGAAGTCTTCCTCCAGAATCTCCCAGTCAAAAGACCACTGGTCAACTACTGGTCCAGCTCCTTCAGGATTCAGCTCTTCTGCTCCTTTCAGCTCTTGTCCCAGCACAAAGACCTAGTCTGCTGTAATCTGTGTTCCTTTATACCTTTTTTCTGTGGCCCTGATTGGCTGCCACTTCCTGGGGAAAATTGCTGCAACAAAATGCTGCTGGAAACTCCTCATTGAGGTGCCTGTTCTACACGCCTGATTGGTGGAAACTCCTCCTCTAGCCCCCTCCAGCTCTAAGATCCCTGGACAGCTTTTCCCTCCAAAATATCAGCTGTAGCCAATCTTTGCACTCGGGCCCGCACAAGATTTCCCGCCCTTTTTGCAGCCTATGCCCAGGTCTTGCAACAAGGCTTGCAAACTCAGCTTGCAAGGGCTTTGCCTAGGCAGAAAGCCCTGCCTTCCGCAAACAGGCTTGCAAGGGACATGGGAACCTTACTGCCCATTGCAGCCTGACCCCTGAAACCGTCACATTGGCTTTGTGCTAAAAATACACTAAAAACAACCATTAGGATTTGTTCATGCCCAGATGTGGCGGGGCAAACAGCACCCAGCCACCGCCGAAGCCTTCCGTGGTACTTTTCAATGGCAGATTTGTGTACAGTTTGTGCAAACTCTCCTTTTCCCAGAGGGGGAAAGAACGGTGAGGTTTGACGTGGTTTCCGCAGCACTTTGCAAAGTGATCAAAGTTGTGCTTTGGGTACAACTTGAGTAACACCACCCAGTACGGTGCTATGCCATGGAAGAAAGACTGCACACCCGTGGAATAATTGCTGGTGCATCTCTTGGGTTTATTGACCTCTAGCACACTTATCAGTAGGTGCAGCTAAGGCAGCCTCCATTCTTATCGCATAAGGGAAAGAAACATCCCATGTGCACTGAACATATGAATACGGTGTGTACTCAAGCCTTATTTTAATAGCACATAACTTTTACCGTATTACTCAATGATCACCATCTGAGCTTGCAAAAGATCCAGCACGCAATATTACTGGAATATTGAGCATATACCCAATGATGCTGGACGGCGATTATATCACAATACATGCAGCCTGTTCTTTCTTGAAGTCAAAGAACCACCGGCAGCACAAAGTGGAGATTTGCTGGAATTTAAATTTGCCATTCAGTTTGAATTAAGACAAACACCCCTTTGCCTGCTTCAAATTTAAACCTTTTCTTCAGACAGGCAGGGTGTTTGGTTCGATTTCATCACCTCTGAACACCTTCGAACTCAGATTGAACACAGCATGATTGGCAGGATCAATCTAGTTCAAACTGAACTTTTGTCTGGTTCAAATTCCAACTCCAGAGGCCTTTTCGCACTACAGCTGAATGGCTATAGCGCAGTAAGTCTAGGCCACATGGGGATGGATTCTCCAGTCACACCTAGGCAGGTAAGGAACGCGTGGCCAATCAGAGCGGGCAGCGTGCGCAGACGCACAGTGCTGCCGGCTGTGACAGCCACTTCGGAACCTGGTGAGACGAGGTAAGTGCCTTGCGCTCATGTGCGTCCCCACATAGGTCTGTGCCTGGGGGCGGGTGGGTGCCTGGGGGGGCATCCTGCAGGCGCTAGGGGACCTAGGCCTGTCCAATGGGGGCAGCCAGAGGCAGGGCCTACAGCTGTCAGGGAGGGACCATGCAATGCGCTCCCTCTGGAACAGCTGTGGGACAGCCAGGAATGCCCTGGGCCGGGTGTAGAGCACAATTTCCTGCTCTACACCCGGAATGTGTGTAGGGCGCTCTGGGACAGGCTGGGGCGGTTGTGAACAGAATTGCCAGCCCAGCAGAGCAAATGCTCCACCCCAGGGCCTCCTACACGTGTTCCATTTGCCCTTGTGCGAAAAGGCCTCTGTTTTCAGGCAGGCAGGATGTGTGGTTTGCACTCGAACCTTCAAAACACCCCTGTTCAGTCTGAATGGGTTTGAATCTGAATCAATTCTGGACATTTCTAGCTCAAAGTGAATACAATAGACGTACCCATGTTGTAAGAGTTACCATTGGGTGTGCCTGTCTTTCTGCCAGGGGTCCAGTAACCAAAAGACTCCAGAAGCCACTACAGTTTTCCTGAGCATCCCTGGTGTTGGTGCTTGATGAACCTGATGTTTTTCTCTCATTCTGATCTAAGCCTGTTGTTAAGTCAGACTGCATTTAAAAAAGAAATGCAAAAAAAGTCTGCTTTGTTTTGGATGGTTGCTAAGTTTGGGGGTTTATTATTGCACTTTGTGGATGCTTTTCATCAAGAGCCTGCATGGGGAAGGATGTTTCATCATGTTTTCTTTGCCACTGGAACCATTCCATCCAAGCAATGACCTGAACCTAGTGGCTATTTATTTAAACATTTTTGTAGTTTACAAAAGCAGATGTTGAAAACAAAAACACATAAAAAAAAATAATTAAAAATGTTTTAAACGTTGGGCTAGCTAGGGAAGTTCTAGGGAATGTCTGGGCAAAGAAATATGAAAGGCTGTAAGAATAGGCACCTTCCCTCACTAATAACAGAGGAAAGGACATTCCACAAGTTGGGGCTATCACAGAAAAGGCCCAGCTGTGGGCCAAAAGGGGATGAGGTTCTGAGTTTTGTGGAACCCATGACAAGAGCTCTCAGAATGACTGTAGGACTCTTCTGAATAGAAATGAATGTACTCAATTCGAATCCAATGAATCAATTTGAATTTTAGGGTGTTTTTCCACTAGTAGATCCGGATTAAGGGAAGCCCCCAATGTGTTTCCATGGGAAGTGTAGCACCCATTAACAATGGGTGCTAACACCCCTGCTGTGGAAACAGCTTTGCACCCATGTGGGGAATCCAGATCGACCCTCAAGGGGTCAGTCTGTTACCCCAGGTGTTTCGGGGGGCAGGGGGGGCAGTCTTCGAAGCCACTTCGAATTGACTTCGAAGTCATTTCGAATTCTGTGCAAAATAGCTCTGGAGTGCCTTTGAAGTCTGTGCTGATCTTTCGAGTGAACTTTGAAATGACTTTGGAGTCACTTCGGAATCACTTTGGAGTCACTCCAAAGTTCACTCCGAAGATCAGCACAGACTTCAAAGGCACTCCAGAGCTATTTTGCACAGAATTCGAAATGACTTCAAATCCATTCGAAGTGGCTTCGAAGTGACTTTGGAGCCTAGGTTTAAGTGGGGGGCCTCCCCTCCCCTCCCCCTAGCCTCCTTTGGACCCCATTGCCTGTTTCCAGTGGAAACAGGCACTCTTTAATCAGGATATTCTGGGAGAAGACCCCATTGTAGACCCCATTAATGGGGTCTACAGAAAATCCGGATTAAAGGCCAAAATGTACCCATTAGATCCGGATTTCCCCCATGGCAGTGGAAACAATCGGGTCCCAAATGGGTGCCGTGGTGGAAATGGGATCATCCGGCTCACACCCAAATGGGTCCTAAATGGGTGCAAAAATGGGTACTTTTTGACAGTGGAAAAAAAACACCCTTAAACATTCAAATGTGTTTGAATCTTTGGATATTTGATTTGAATTGAATTGAATCCCATTTGTGCACACTCCTAGCAACAACCACTTTGGGGGATTTTCTGTTCTTCCATCTCCATCTGGAACTTACAACTAGAGGAGGCCGTGGCAAAGGCTCCAATCTCGCACTTGTAATGGGGGACTTAATTCTCGCTCCCAGCCAGAAGCAGCTACAGTTTTTATGTCCAACCTGGGGGAGAGCAAAGGCTTCAGCCTCACAGGTGCAGCACAGGACCCAGTTGTTTCTCCGACGATCTCATTCTGAAAGTGGAGTGAAGCTGGATTAAAACTTAAGGTGTGAACGCAGCCTTTGAATTTTCTTCACTCCATCTTCAGGTCTGGCTGCTGACACTTTTTCATTTCTATCTATTTTATCAGTGGACTTTCCACCCACCATTTGGACTTTCCTGAATGGACAAAATGGATAGAAATGAAAAGGTGTGAAGAGTCAGACCTAAGGATGGGCTGAAGAAAGTCTGCAGTGAAGGGGTGACTCCAGACTAAATTTGTTTCCAACATAATAAAATGTAAATTTGGTTCAGAGTTTTTATTGATTAAGAAGAAGAGTTGGCTTTTTTACCCCACTTTTTCCACCCATTTAAGGGGACTCAAAGCGGCTGACAAACCTTCTGTTCTTCACCACACAACAGAACACCCTGTGAGGTAGGTGGGGCTGTGAGAGCTCAGAAGAGAGCTGTGACCAGCCCAAGGTCATCCAGCTGGCTTCATGGGGGAGGGCGGAATTGAACCCGGTATTCCCAGATAAGAATCCAGCTGCCTAAAACTGATTTTTTAACAAAATATATATTAATCACCCAGAGCTAATTTTAAGTTACCAGATACATTAACCATTGTGTCTGCTGCCTGAATAAATTTAGCTACATGTAAACTTATTTACAGGAAATAAATAGCCAAAAGGAAACATAATCTCTTCCTCTATGTTCCCCTAAAGTGTCTCATTCTCCAACCAAGAATTTTATTTCTGATGGAGCTATAAAATAAACATCAAACTTTTGAAAAGTCCTGAATTTCTATCAGTCTCTGTGGTCCAACCCAATTTCATGTGGATTCAGGGGAGTTTGCTTAGAGAAGAAAGAAACGGCTTTGGTAGCCAACAGACTTTTCCTGAGAGAGCAAGGACAAAGGTGTATTGACCCCACCCAAAAATAATAAATCCGGAGTTAGAAATCTACATTAGTGGTTTCATCAGTGCCTTTCTTGACATCTTTGGGGCAAAGAATGTTGCTCAATCTGTAACACACTGATTTGTTGACCTTGTAACAAAAAATTACATTTATTTGTTTGTTTGTTTGTTTGTTTGTATTTCTATCCCACTCTATACCCAGAGGTCTCAGGGCAGGCTACAATATTATATTAACCTTAGACAGGTCCCTGCCCTCAGGCTTACAATCTAGAGACAAGTTGCAAAAGGGAAATGGTGTGATAAAAGCATAGACATTAGATATCAGCATACTTCTTTTTTTTTAACCTTGTCATTTGTTACACAGTGTTTCCCATTTAGCATGCAAACATATGTTTCAGGCGTCCTAATTTTTTCAGATTTCTTCGATTTCTGCTCAGTTCATGCCATGCCATGCCAGTGCAGTTCTTGTAGCCATCTGTCCAGGATTCACATTCTCTATAGATGGCACCCTCCATAGTGCGGATTCTCTCACAGTAACACTGATCCAGCCTATTCATCCTCTGTTCTGCCCGGGGCAACTTTGCAGAGGTTTTAGCTGAAGTATTGTGCAGCTCCATAATTTTCTGACCAAGATCTGGATAATAGTTTAGATAATAGTGTCCTAAAGTTTCTCGGCCTCACAACCAATGACCGGCTCTGGGATGCTGCGCGTCGCCAATCGCGAGGAAGCAGGCATGTCGGAAATGCAATGGGGGGGCAACCCGTTTTCTCTGTCTTCTCCACGGAAGCAGAGTTTGACAGCACCTCGGATCCCTGTGCAGAAGCAATGCTAGGCAAGCGAGCTAACAGTGGCCCTAACTTTTAATCCAGCTTCGGTCCACTTTCAGAGCGGAAGAACACAGCATCAAAGTGACTTGTCGTTTTCCTTCCAGCTTATGTGACTCACAGGTGGATTTTCTCAGTCAATGTGTTCTCTCACTCTGAAAGCGGACTGAAGCCAGATGAACATGTGACGGCTTTTCTCAGTCAATGTGTTCCCTCACTCTGAAAGCGGACTGAAGCCGGATTAACATGTGACTGAAGCTCAACCTCGCTTTCCTAGGAGGGGGCACCGCCTTGACCCCAGGCGGGCCTCCTTCCTAGCGTGCCGATGGAAGGAGGCGACAGGTGGAAACGCGCACCTTTAGGATCGGGCCGGCCCCTTGCGCGCGGCGAGCGGTTTCCTTCGCAGTCCAGCGGCGCAAACCCGCGGGGCTCCTTCCCCAAGAAGGGAGCCTCGAAGGCCACCCTCTCTGTGCAACGGCCCCATCTCCGCCCCCATCCCGCTTCGACTTCGGAGGGAGAGAGGAGGAGGAGGAGGCCGAGGAAGCGCAGCCCTGGGACGGAGCCCCTCGCCACGATTGGCCGGCCGAGCTCGTGAGTGGCAGCCGGGGGGGGGGGGTCGAGGGGAGGGGAGGGGAGGGGCGCAGGCCCTCTCTGATTGGCTGCGGCGCCAAAGGGGGCTCCGAAACTCCCGGGGAAGAAAGTGCTCTCGATCCGGAGCGGCGGTGGTCGCCCGGGTGGCGCGCGCTCTCGGCACAGGCTGGTCCCTTTTGTGGTCTGGGAAGGGGATGCGGACGCCGAAGGGACGCGCGCCGGTTCGCGTTTCTCCTGCTGCTGCTGCTGCTGCTGCTGCCCCTGAAGGCACCGCGGTCCCCTTGGAGTTGGAGGAAAGCTCAGGATCGCGGGAGGGAAGCCACAGGATCCGCCGCCGCCGCCGGACGCGGGGGGGACTTCCCCAGGATCCCCATCCCCATCCCTAGGGCGGTCGGTAAGAGTAAGGCCCCTTGGCAAGCTCCCGCGGCTTGGAGGGGGAAGGAACAAAGGGGCAGGCGCCGAGGAGAAGTCCAAGAGGCGAGCCGAGCCGAGTCACAGCTCCTGGGACTGGGTCTCTCCTCCTGGCCTTCCGAAGATGGTTCCCACCTTGCCTCCTGCCAGGACCATGCCGGGGCTCCTCTGGCTGGCCCTGGGCGCGCTCCTGCTGGGCCGCCTGTCCCGGGCCAACGAGTACGACTACGTGAGCTTCCAGTCGGACATCAGCTCCTACCAAAGCGGGCGCTTCTACACCAAGCCGCCGCAGTGCGTGGCCATCCCGGCGGACCTGCGCCTCTGCCACAGCGTGGGCTACGACAAGATGGTGCTGCCCAACCTCCTGGACCACGAGACCATGGCCGAGGTGAAGCAGCAGGCCAGCAGCTGGGTGCCTCTGCTGAACAAAAACTGCCACATCGGGACGCAGGTCTTCCTCTGCTCCCTCTTTGCCCCCGTCTGCTTGGACCGGCCCATCTACCCCTGCCGGTGGCTTTGCGAGGCGGTGCGGGACTCCTGCGAGCCCGTCATGCAGTTCTTTGGCTTCTATTGGCCGGAGATGCTCAAGTGTGACCAGTTCCCGCAGGACGACGTCTGCATCGCGATGACCACCCCCAATGCCACCGAGGCTTCCAGACCTCAAGGTAAGGCGCTGTCTGAAACGGCATCCAAAAGTTTAGGCACAAGGAAATTGCTTCCAAAGGTTCAGGTGTACTGATAGTTGCATCCAAAGGTTTAGGCGCACTGAAATTTCATCCAAAGGTTTAGGTACACTGAAATTGCTTTCAAAGGTTCAGGTGTACTGATATTTGCATCCAAAGGTTTAGGTGCACTGAAGTTGCTTCCAAAGGTTTAGGCACACTTTCTCTTGCAACAGGAGGAGGATTGTGCTTTCCTTAGAACTGACAAGACTACCAGTGGTGGTTGTGGTGACAGTTATGGTCTTCTTCAAGGCTCAGCAGAGGGTGCCTTTAGAAGCCGGTAATCTGTGGCTAAGCTGCACTTGTGCCCTGCTGGTTGGGTTACCATGAGCAACTGGACTGGCCATTATGAGAATAGGCTACTGGACCAGCTGGGTCCCATCTCCAGCCTTTCCAGTGGAAGATTGGTGATGATAAAGCTCAAAGAACTCTTTTACAGTTGGAAGAACATTGCTGACTGAAGGAGACCATGAATGGTCATGGGCCTGGTGAGGTATTGACCACGCATGGAGCAGAGCGAATGCTGTCATTTACATGAAATTCCAGGGTCATCTTCAAGTTGGGCTTGCGGGTGAGACTTCTTGAATTTCTGGAGAGTCTTAAGGTCTCTGTAAAAAAAGTTTTATTTAGACAGACAAATGGCCCAATCTGGTAAAAGCAGCTTTCTGTATTCCAGTTTCAATTCTCTCTCTCTTTTTGGGGGGGAAGAACAAAGATTGTAATCTTACTTCTTTTTATCAGGAGAATTGGAACCCAGTTTGCAGATAGAAGGTCCCAGGTTCATCTTGCAGCTGGGCAAAGGGTTAGTCCACTTAGGCTCAGGGGATTTGCTCAGCTTCCTTTGCCTTATCGTCTGTCATTTTCTAACCTCTCCCAAACACACAACTGTGTGTGGAAAACCCTCAAGTAACCTGACATTGAGACGGGTCTCTGGGGCCCAACTGTGTCTGAATCTGGAAGGTCACCGGCTTGTCATTCTAGGTCAGAAGAAGGAGGATGACTCTTTCCAACGTCGGTCTAAAGCCAGTTCGGGGGCTATGAATTTCTACCTCATCAGGTGACCTGTCTGCTTGAAACTTAATATGAGTTCGGCAACGGTCTGTGTCCAGGTCTCTCATTTTTCCTGGAAGGGCCAGATAATGCATTTCAGGTGCTGGAACTCAACCAAACATTTCCCGTAAAACCGCTATAAATTTTCTTAATGGGAGTTTACCAGGTTTTTTAAAAAAAATATATGGAAATTTTATAGGAAACATATGGGCAGGTTATAGGACTATACGGAAGATGGGCGCGGAACGGACTGCATTGTGTAGACCTTCTGGCAAAGAGGAAATGCATGAATCCCAATTTTCAAGCGCAGTATGGAAACACCCAGAGAAATTGTCTGCTGAACACCGAGCTGGTTGCACTGGGTGTAAGGCCTGCTGTCTTCACATGGACTTAACAAAGCCAATTGGAACGTGCGTCTGAGAAGGTGTGCGTTCAGCAGAGGCGCAACCAAGTAGTTCTTTCGTAACTCTGGCTCCTGCCATCCCTCGTATAGCATGTTCATTTGCTTTCCCACGGTTGGCAAAATGTGGTTGGCATCCTTCTGTCTCGAAAGACAAAGGTCACGGAGGTGTGGAAACCTGAGTGCTTAAGCATCACAGTTTTGCCTTTTGGATTTTCCAGTGTCATCCAAGGAGTTTAAACTTTTGACACCCGGCACCAGGACATCCGCAGGTTTCACTGGAGAGCTGCAGTGTGGTCCATCCGAGCACGTGATGGGCCCCACTCTGAATTTGCTGCCAGGGTTTCTTCCTTTTAGGCTTTGCCTCTTCCAAGACACCCACAAGGCAGTGAGGCTATTTTACCAGTGAGCTTCCTGGCAGAGTGGGAGTCGAACCAAGGTATCCTGGGTTCTAGCCTGGTGCGCTTACCCACGGTGCCACTAGAGGGCCTGATAAAACTTGGTATTTTTACAGTGAGTTTTTAAAAATAATTGGATTCTCACATAGTTGGTGAAATGTGATTTTACTTATTTAGTGCAATTGTAGAAGCTCTTAAAACACCATTGGAAGACGAACCATAGCGCACTAACACAGTGGTCAACTGGGTCTCTATTTAGCAGTATTGCTCACTTCCATGGGTAGACTGGGTCTTCTTTGACTTATGTTTGACATACCAGAACTCCAGTCTGGTTCCCTCTACCCACAGTTTTCTCTAGGTTGCAATTACTTTCTTAACAAGGTTTTGCAATACAAGGTGGATTTATTATTATTATTATTATTATTATTATTATTATTATTATTATTATTATTATTATTATTATTATTATTATTATTATTATTATTATTATTATTATTATTATTATTATTATTATTATTACTACTACTACAACTTTAAAATCCACCATATCAAATAATCTATAATAAAACAATAACAATAATCACAATGGGAGCCAAACTGTAATGTCAAATAAAGGATGAGAGGTCACGTTCCCATAGGCAATTAAATCCAGACTACATTCGAATTCGGCATCCAGCACGCCCCTTCTTAGCCAAATAATTCAAATTCGGCAACCAGCATTCCCATTCAACTTCTTATCCCTGGATTTTCTGAGGTCTATCCTGCAGAAATCTGGGGGGGGGGGAAGTCTGGAGGAAAATGGGACTTTTTAACGATTTTGTAGCTGAGCCAGCTTTTGTTTCCTAGACGGGAACGCTCCCAGACTATTTGAGGTGGAGCTGTAGCCTTCTGGCCAATGCCAGCCAAATGTGGGTGGGATTTCACAGCTCGCCATGCCCCGCTGGGAGGAGGTGCCACTGCTGCCGGGCTCACTGTCGCCTGGTGCCACCGCGCTGCTCCCCGCACAGCTGACATGCTCCTCCACTACCTGAGCGAAAAATTTTAGAAGCAACTCCCCCCTCCCCCAGCACAAGCTTCTGATCTGCTTGTGGGCAAATACAGTAAGTGGGTCCAGTTTACCGCCAAGTGCCGCCACCACTTCTGCTGTTAGTGGGTCTGTTTTACCATCAGGTAAATTGGTACAGCCCGAAATGTGCACTCAGGCCTGTTTCCAGATTAAAATAGTCCAGCGGGGACTAAAACAGTCCAACCCACACTAAAATAGTCAAATACACTCAGTGTGTATTAGCATCTGGGGTTGAGTGATGAGTGTATATGTGAACCATGGGCTGATTGATGGGTGTATATTAGCACCCAGGAGTGAGAGATAAGTCCATATTAGCACCCAGGGCTGAGCGATGGGTGTATATTAGCACCTAGGGCTCAGTGATGGGTGTATATTAGCACCCAGGAGTGAGAGATAAGTCCATATTAGCACCCAGGGCTGAGCGATGGGTGTATATTAGCACCTAGGGCTCAGTGATGAGTCCATATTAGCACCTAGGGCTCAGTGATGGGTGTATATTAGCACCCAGGAGTGAGAGATAAGTCCATATTAGCACCCAGGGCTGAGCGATGGGTGTATATTAGCACCTAGGGCTCAGTGATGAGTCCATATTAGCACCTAGGGCTCAGTGATGGGTGTATATTAGCACCCAGGAGTGAGAGATAAGTCCATATTAGCACCCAGGGCTGAGCGATGGGTGTATATTAGCACCTAGGGCTCAGTGATGGGTGTATATTAGCACCCAGGAGTGAGAGATAAGTCCATATTAGCACCCAGGGCTGAGCGATGGGTGTATATTAGCACCTAGGGCTCAGTGATGAGTGTATATTAGAACCCAGGAGTGAGAGATAAGTCCATATTAGCACCCAGGGCTGAGCGATGGGTGTATATTAGCACCTAGGGCTCAGTGATGAGTCCATATTAGCACCTAGGGCTCAGTGATGGGTGTATATTAGCACCCAGGAGTGAGAGATAAGTCCATATTAGCACCCAGGGCTGAGCGATGGGTGTTTATTAGCACCTAGGGCTCAGTGATGGGTGTATATTAGCACCCAGGAGTGAGAGATAAGTCCATATTAGCACCCAGGGCTGAGCGATGGGTGTATATTAGCACCTAGGGCTCAGTGATGAGTCCATATTAGCACCTAGGGCTCAGTGATGGGTGTATATTAGCACCCAGGAGTGAGAGATAAGTCCATATTAGCACCCAGGGCTGAGCGATGGGTGTATATTAGCACCTAGGGCTCAGTGATGAGTGTATATTAGAACCCAGGAGTGAGAGATGAGTCCATATTAGCATCCATGGTCCAAAATCCTACCACTGGGCTTTCTCAGTTGTAGCCCTCAAGCTGTGGAATGCCACGCCCATTGAGATACCCCATTCCGATTATTTCTAAAAGACTATCTTTTGATATGGGTATTCAATGATTGACTGGGAATTTGTGGCTTGTTCTTTTTTATTTACTACGGCTCTTCACTGACCTGGGGTTATGCATAGGGTGGAATGTAAACATCACATAAAATAAAATTCACTGGACAGCACACAAACCCTTCACTATTGCACCTGGGAGCCATGCACATGCTTAAACCGCTCATGCGCAAAAGCAATTCCATGCCTTTGCTCCCAGCTTTGGATGGCTGATCCCCACCCCATAGGATTGTGTCGCTCCATTTTTCTACCTGCGTGTGTCTTTCTTGGCAGGTACGACTGTGTGTCCTCCG